>JAZGUH010000173.1:600000-966515 GCA_037893225.1 Hippasteria phrygiana | reverse complement strand
GTTTCAACCTTTTAAGATCAATTTCTAAACGACTGTCACAAATGAAAAAATGACAGGATTAACCCTAACCTACCTCAATTCTCCAAAATCCTCCTTGCAGTTTTGGAGGATTGAGGATGAATGGTGTTTGAGAAACAGGAGGATTTTGGAGGATTGAGGGTGAAGTGATTGAAGCACAGGAGGATTTTGGAGGATTGAGGATGAAAGCATTTTTTGGGGCAAGGCAATCGGAGGATTTTGGAGGACTGAGGATGGTTCCTAGCAAAATGGTCTCAGGGGTTCGGGTTAAATGGTAAACCTTCTTCCTCGTCTGTGACAGGAACAACAGCCAGGCTCTCCACCGACGGTTTCATCTCGTCCCCACCAAGGAGGTACATGATCTTAGACCGAGCAGCTCCTTTAAGATGGATAACGTGTGCCTCATGCTTGCCATACAGCTCAACATGAGCCACATCGGAGAACCACTCGGAGGGGTGGTCGGGACGGAAGAAGACGGTTATCTCTTTCTGGCTACCTGTGTAAAAATAAAAAAGCAAACATGTAAACAGCACTGCAGTAGAACTTCGCTTACGAACACTGCTATGGGCTCCGTGCGCCGTCGAATGAGGGCGCTGTCCACATAGCAACCGCACTTCCGTGGGCAGTACGTCGCTGGTATCCGCACCGCACTCCTCGTTCATTTGATACTCGTATACCAGTGGGATTGCTTTGTCTGTTTGCCGACTCTCGATAATTAAGTTTTCAATAAGAATATCACAGCGGGAACCAGACACTTAAACTGCAGTCAGGTAAGATGGCGTCGATATTGACCCCCCCCCCCCCCCCAACTCGCCTTTCCTTTCCGCTGAGGGGGTAGTTGTGCACGGAGCTCATACCAAACATTTGGATACAACGAACATCCTCTTTGGCTCTGAAACTGTTGTATTCAATACATACCATCATTCACTATAACAAACGACAACTACAGTGAACAGTTTTTCTGGATCACACGGTGTTTGTTATAGTGACATTCTACTCTATTCATTCTACTTTCTGTGCAGCAACATGATTGTGCACAAAACCATATGCGCACTCTATCTCATAAAAAGCTGGTACAAATCCGTCCTTAGTTCAGTGGTACTTTGTAGGAACCAATCTTTACTATGTATTCATAAATAACCTGGACCCTCAATACGTCCCTGGATTTGAAGCCAGTTGCAGCCATCTTACCGTGCCAAATACAATACATTTGACAACCTTGTCCCCGTTGTTTACTTACATCCTTATTTCATCCTCGTTATCAATAGTACTCATTAATTAATTTGTACTATAGTCACGGTTACATGGCTTCAGTTGTCATACAGCTGAAAATAGATGCATTGCGATTCCAGTTATTGATATATGTCCCGGTTTGTACCTGGCTGCAAAGTGCCCTCGCACGGCACGCAGTCGAACACGCTACTGCCGCTGAGGTTGGCTTTCCCCACCACCTTAGCGTCTGCCGCATCGCTGCGGATGAAGAGCGGCAGACCCTGTTGGTTGGCGTGCTTCTGGAAGGAGAGACTAGCAAGCCGGATGGTGTAATCTACGGCTAGGGGCGACACATTTTCCAGCTGTACCAAGAGAAAAATTAAGATTAAGTTGAAATCATAGTATGTTTGAAACAAAACAATTTCAAAGTAAACAAAGAAACTGGCACGAGCGGGATTCGAACCTGCGACCTCCAGGATACCGTACCGGCGCTCTACCAACTGAGCTATCTTGCCCTATGTTGGCGGTCTCCCAAATTGTTAGTATCTTTGTTCGAGTGGGCGCCAGTCAGAAGTCATAAACCCAGAATGCCGTACAGCCAGGGATCACACCCAATTTTACGATACAGCAACATTGTGGGGATCACTCACTGAGGATACGACTTTTTTTTTACTTATAATTCGTCAAACAATCCACAAGGGAAACTGACTAGGTAAATTTGAATACATTTTCAAAGTGAACAAAGAAACTGGCACGAGCGGGATTCGAACCTGCGACTTCCCATAAAACAAAACAAATTAGCTGAAGACATATAATGCCTGTGTATGCAAAATGTATACATTTGTACATGTACTGTATTACGTTCGAGGACAAGAGGAGAAAGAAAATACCAAGGAATTTTTTTTTTGGCCTCGGGAGTCGGTCTTTTGTTAAAATCGGTCCTCGGATGTAAAAATGTGCCGGGTCTAGGGGAGTTTTTTTTTAAAGTAAAGGAACAATAGGAAACACAAAGCATTGTCCTCAGTAGTATAGGAAAACACGGGGGTGTGTACGTGCACTGTATATATCTCCGAGGACAAGAGAAGAAAGGAAACACAAAGAAACCTTTCAGTCCTCGAACGTAGAGTCTTTTGTTGAAATCGGTCCTCGAACGTAAGGATACGTGCTTAGTCTATGGGGGTTGGTTATATTAAAGGAACAATAGGAAACACAAAGCATTGTCCTCGGACGTATTGGGGAAGTACGACGGTGTGTGTGTTACGCGTGCAACTTTCTGGAGAGTTATACTGTATCCTGTGGAGACATGAACACAATGGGAACAAAGGGACTGAATAGGTCTCCACTAGGCAATTCTATGGGTTAGGTTGTCTCCACAAGGAATTTTGTGTACAAAGTCTATGGGGGTTTGCTTAAGTACAGGGACAAAGGGGAGAACAATGCCATGTCTCCACAGGGATGCAAAAATGCAGATATGTGCAACATTCTGTGTATAGGGGTGGGAAAGAAGGGAAATATATAAGTGTCGCATACGTGTATGCTACATAATGAACACAATTTCTCCAAACAAAATTAGAAGGTAGTTTTATGGGTCGATTCCCTTCGTTTCTTTCCAAAATTGCTACTATTTGAGACAAAGCCAAACTCCTGTATAGAGTACCGAAGTGATGACGTCAATGCAATGTTTGGAACCAGAATACTTTTGTTCTTTTGTGTCCATGTGTTTGCATGACTGGCTGTTAACCCCTTGCGTACGGATGATGCCATATGGCGCAAAAAAAACAGTGGCACCAGGACGGATGACGCCATTTGCCGCTATTTGTGCAGTTTCAATGCATTGTTGGATTATTGTGTATGTTACGCTTGACTGCACAGGCCGCCCGGCACCCCACTACGATAACCGTACTCAAGGGGTTAACGAAGGAACAGTCAAAATCTACATTTGTTTGGAGCCAGTTGTCGTGCCAACTGACATCAGACTTCAGTACAGTGGTTTTCATCGCTTTTCTGCCCTGTAGCCACTTCAATGAGACATACCTTGAACGACTCTGAGTTCTCTTCTCCAGCCAGAACGTAGCCCAGATCGAGTTTGGGTTCCTTCAGCGAAACGTTGACGATGGGATTAACCCCTTGTCCCTTCAGACAAATGCTCAACGTTGATGTGCCACAATGGATGTCCAACACCTCTTGGTACTGTCCACAAAAAAAATATATAAAATTTCAATAAATTGATATTTGGAAGGATCACGGGCTAAAAAAACAAACACATTAAGTTGAACTGATCAATTTATCTTTATTTGTTCAAAGCCTTTGAGCAGCGGTGTAACTTGGACCCTATGGGGGGACACGCTTGAAAACCAACAGTTCATAGAGAAATGATTTCATACATCTTTGCCCCTCATACCCTTACCCCCTACCTCCACAGAAATGGTATGGGAGGCATATAAGGTTGAAGCTGCTATAGTAGAACCTACCACTTTGGCCTTCAGGGGTGCATAAGCAATCAGGAGGGTGTGCGTGCCATCAACGGGCAGACTCCTCAGAGCATTCAGGAGATTGAAGGGGCCGTTAGTATCCAAGATGGAGGATTTCAGCTGGTAGCACATTTAAAAGTCAAGAAATGATACAAGTGACTTGAAAACAATGACTTGATAGAAGGGCACTCGGACCCGACTGAATTGAGTACAGAAGGAACAAGTGAACGACAAATATCTTAGCAAAGGAAACATGCAGTGGACATTCAGCTCAACTTGCTTTCCGCATACAAGTGACAACAATACAAACATGATCTAAAATACTCGTCTTCACTGAAAGTGAAAAGAAGGTGGTAGTTTTCTTCAATTCTTAGAAAAGCCTTTCATCAATATATGCAAGAGGGCGCTATTTTGTTTTTGTCACACAAGGCACTCCTTGTCAAAGGAGTATAAGAACTACACAAAAACCAGTCCTTCAAAATCGCCCTCCAAAATCGTTTTGCAGAAATATTGGCCACTACTAATAGTCCAAACAAGCTGTTGAATATGAAAATCAAGTAAAAAGTGGAACCTGCTCCAAGATAATGTAGAAAAGTGTGATATATAGCTTTTATGAATATTTAGGGTTTACAAGTGTGTACATGTGCATTTTATTGTAATTTTATGCATGGTATTTTAATTTTGTCTTTGCCTACATCTTCTGAAATATTAGTCATATTTAATGTAATTTTGATGTTTTATCTTATGTTCATTGTGTAATGCGCATTTGAACATATTTGTAATGAAATTTGCTCAATACAAATACATTATTATTATTACACAAAGCTATAGAGACTCTGCTGTTCTGCCTTGAATGACATCACACTCTAGCTCATGAATATGCAAATTCTCATTAGCATAAAAGCCAAAATGTGGAAATTTCACTGCATTATTGTTACCAGGGAGGTTGAAAGTGACGGTAACTTGTCAATAAAGAAACTGTCCAACTCTGATAAATTCCAAAGGATACGTCCATGGCTTGGTCCGAAATATTCTGAATTGAAACGGACAGGATGATTCGCTGACCGATGGATATGTCACCGAAGTCCTTGGTCGTGCGTCCACGGTCGGAAATGACCACCAAGGGAGGCTTGACCGCCGGGCAGTGGACTTCCAGATACAATGTGTTGTGGACGCTGAAAGAGAGGGGCAAGAGTGAAGTTTGTTGCAATGAGTTTTCCCACAATAGGCAAAAAAAACAAGCATTATTCCATGACAAAAAGGCAAGAAAAAATCTTATTCAACAAGCATTATTCCATGACAAACCCATTATTAGCGCCAAAAGTACCTCTAAAACATTTGTACCGCTAATATACTACCTGGATAATAAGGGTGTCCTTTACAAAAGATAACCTCCTAGGCCCTTATTGCTGGGAACCATCTTCAATCCTCCAAAATCCTCCTGTGCTTCAATCACCATTCATCCTCAATCCTCCAAAATCCTCCTGTGCTTCAATCACCATTCATCCTCAATCCTCCAAAATCCTCCAAAACCTCCATGGGGATTTTGGAGGATTGAGGAGGGTTAAAAAATCCACCTTCTCACACACAAACCCTACAAGCAGAACATCGGAATAGAAGACTTACTCATATGCAAGTGTTCCTGGGTCGCCAGGCTGGCCGGATGCAACGTAGCACGGAATGGAGTAACTGCTGAATCGTCCTGCAAACTGACGCAGGATGGAAGTCCTGCCCGCTGCAAACTCATCAGACCTGATAAACAAACACCAGGGCTGTAGTCGAGTCCATCACAAGTCCATCACAATTCCCTGCAAGTCCATCACAAACCCTTCAGTCCTAATTCCGATCACAAGCTATTCAAATGAGCTTTGACAAATGCATTCCTTTGTCATTGTTCATCCAGTTACTTGTGACTGGCTTTATGAAAGGACTTGTGACTGGACTTGCGAAAGGACTTGTGACTGGACTTGCAGGGACTCGACTACAGCCCTGACAAACCACACAATGACGACAACAATCAGCACTTATAATGTATTGAAGTATTGAAGTATCATAGTCATTAATAGCACTGGTCAATGAGCCAGTATTTAGGTATTGTTTGAAGCTTTGCATGGTGTAGTTGCAAGCTAGAAGGTACGTTGTGGGTACACCATGGAAAGATATCTCTTTTATGAGGAAGTGTTGGCTGTGAAACGAGCCGATGGTGAGAGACCACCGGCTCCTAATTAACCCTTCTGGCCGGCTGCTATTAAAGAGGAAGTTCAGTGGTGAGAGAAGTCTGCGTCATTTTTCATTTTTATATGTAGATTGCATATTGTAAAATCAAACAGCAAATTCTTTCTGCCTGAAATACTACAGAAGTGACTTTCGGGAGCTGTTTTTAACAAGTCCCCTCTAGCCCGGTGATGCCATTTGTCTTAAAGTCGTCGCTGCGGGCAGCAAACAATTTGACGTCATAGGACAAACTCCCCTTTTGTGTCTAGCAAGAGGGGACTTGATAAAAATAGCTCATCAAAAGTCACTTTTTTGGTATTTTGTTTGATTTTACAATACGCAATCTACATAAAAATAAATGATTCGTCAAACAATCCACAAGGGAAACTGACTAGGTAAATTTGAATACATTTTCAAAGTGAACAAAGAAACTGGCAGGAGCGGGATTCGAACAGACTTCTCCCAGCAATCAACATCATCTTTAACCCTAACCCTGCCAGACGCAGCACAGTGCATCTGTGGTGACAGCTTGACCTTGCTGCACTCTGCACACAAGTCAATGTTGCAAAGTATGCAATCTGATGCGTCTGGCAGGGTTTCTAGCCAAAATACCCTGGAGGGTTAGGGTTAATGGGGTGCTGGTATGCCAAGACAGGCTTAGTGCAGCCAAGTCTAACGCACAATAGGCAAACAATGGATTGAGTACGCACAGGAATGCGCGTATACACAACTTCCCCACTCCCTGGCTTCACAGCCCATTTGCAACAGGGGGTAGAGTGATTTTTAATTGCACTAAATTGAAAAGGCAGTCAAGTTGGGACTCGGGTTGGCACAATGGTTCTTTCATAATTAGTGGATCGGTTCACGAGCATACATGTACGAGGTGCCACATGACTTAGCCGAGCTCAATGTCCACCTTGGGTGGGGATTTCAGCTGCCAGGTGGGCTATCCTGGGACTTGCCGGTGGGGGACGTGACTATTGATGGGATCATGCATATGTACGAGGTGCCACATGACTTAGCCTAGCTCAATGTCCACCTTGGGTGGGGATTTCAGCTGCTAGGTGGGCTATCCTGGGACTTGCCGGTGGGGGACGTGACTATTGATGGGATCATGCATATGTACGAGGTGCCACATGACTTAGCCTAGCTCAATGTCCACCTTGGGTGGGGATTTCAGCTGCTAGGTGGGCTATCCTGGGACTTGCCGGTGGGGGACGTGACTATTGATGGGATCATGCATATGTACGAGGTGCCACATGACTTAGCCTAGCTCAATGTCCACCTTGGGTGGGGATTTCAGCTGCTAGGTGGGCTATCCTGGGACTTGCCGGTGGGGGACGTGACTATTGATGGGATCATGCATATGTATGAGGTGCCATCTGACTTACCCTGGCTCGATGTCCTCTACCACGGGAGGAACTACTGGCTGCAAGGTGGGGCTACCTTTGGACTTGCCGGTGGCAGACTTGATATTCTTTTTGGTCCCTTTCTTCCCCTTCTGCTAAATGATCCGAAACAAGACGATAATATCAGCTTAGAGCCCTAGCTTATCACCCAAACAGTGGCTGTTTAGGAGGTTCTATACGCTAAGGCCTCAGCCCTATCCACCAACGTACCATTATCATCAAATCTAAATCTATACCCTCAACTATCCGAAGGCCCATGTAGTCACACCAGTTATAGTAAACAGGCGTTACCTGTGGTGGAACCAGAACTGTGAGAACAAGCTCCCTCTTGCACTATACAAGACTTTTGGGGGAGGGGGAGGTGAGTTAATCCCCCCCCCCCCCCGGTCTATCGGTCTCAAAATTTCTCTGGAATCTGTTGAAGAATTATCCTCTATTTAGATCTGGGCCAAGGAAAACCGTAAGGGTGGTAGGGTTGGCAATTCAAAATGTCGCCATTACCACCTCTGATCATAATCCTTCAATACCAAGAGTGGCTTTTAGCCTTGTATTGGGAGATTTCAATAAAAAAAAATAATAAATCACCCAAATCCATTCAAAACTCGGCTTAAAACATTTAAATACAGTCAAGACCACTTTGAAACACCTGAAGAAAGTACTTTATAGATATTATGTATACATACAAAAGGCTCCTAAACAATCTGAGGTTAGATTTACATGACAATCTGTCCAATCTGGCTTTAATTCCTAAATATCTTCAGTGTTTACAATATCGCACCTTTGTGTCTTCCTCCTCTGACAGACCCTCGAGGGCACTCTTCTTGGCGGCCAGCTGAGCCTGTTCAAACTCATACTTGGCTTTGGCTTCCAGGCCCTTGGTGATCAGCCTCACGGCTTCCTCCTTGATGTCAGACATGCTTAGCTGTGGGCAGAACTTGACCGATACTTTTGCTTTCTGCGATATTAAAAATCACACACAAAAAACTGTTGGCTCAAACCGATGACAGGGTAATGATACACAACGCGTGCATATCAAATGTCATACTTCAAGCAGAGATGAATTTAAGGTACCCCAACTCCATACGGTGTGTGGAAAATTATATTAAAATTGGAGGATTCGGGACTGTTGGGGTTTAATAAGGTTAATAACATAGCACAGGAAAACAGGGGTCGGGGACTAAAGGCGTAAAAAGCATTAATACTTCCATGACAATTCGGTTGTGTCACAGATCCACTAAATTATGTGCAAAACTAACACATTTAGCCATACTACTGAAGAATTTTTTTGAAAAACGTATTGCAATGAAATAAGCGAAAATGCAAAATTAAAGATGAAGTTTTTTATGCAAGTTCGCCCCAAACAAGGCTAAAAGCATGGGGCTACAACGAAAAGGAAATCCAAGATGGAAGAGATAGGAATTAACATTCCTCTTGAAACAAGGGAAACATGCACCAGGCAAAGAGTTCCACAGGAATACAGAACGAGGGAAAGGGCTATTGGCATAGCTTTTCGTTCTTCATCTAGGTACAGTCATGGTTATAAGTAACTCCAGATTGGCTTTAATATTTACTTGTTTAACAAAATTCGGTTCAGAACCAGTCACAAACACTGTACACACATTCATATGTTGGCTGGAAACAGTGCTTAGCAAATCTGTGGTTCCACAATGTATGAGGCGAGGAACAAGCTATGGGTTTACCTGCCCTGGTTTCACCACACCCACCGCCGGCGAAATACCCAAAGGCACTCCCTCAGGCACCACAAACTCAAACGATGTGGGTCCGACGGGAGCAATCTCCCCCTTGCCGATCCGTGGCACCGGGTGGGTGAATTCATTGGCGCTGGTGTGGGAGTTGACGACATACAGGGAAGTGATGGATGTGTCCTCCATGGCGGTGGCAGTGAAGTGGATTGTGGAGTGCGAGAGCTCCAGAGGAGGGTGAACCCCCACAGCTTTGCAAGAGATCTTGAAGTCCCTGGTGGACAGGAAAGAAATAGTTTCTTTAATCTCTTGAATACTGACGACGCCCATGGCCGTGGTTTGAAGAAAAAAAAAGACCACCTGGCCAGTTGTCGTCTATACGCACATTCCTGTGCATATTCAATCCATTGTCAAGGACACATTCAAACAGCCCAGAATATTCCGAGCATCAAAACTGAAGGTACGTGAAACAACCTGGGACATCCCGAGTACTGGAATGACACGGACTAATAATTTAACTGTAAAGTTTCTTTTTATGTTGACAACATTTCTTTTAGGGAAGTTGCTCAATACAAGGCTAAAAGCCACTCAAGGTAAAGAGCTACAGAGGTGGTGGGGTTGGCCACATTTTAAATTGCCAGCCCAGCCACATTACGGTTTTTCTGGATCCGGATCTATAAGAGGACAAATCTTCAACAGATACCAAAGAAAGTATCCCAATTTTCAGACCTATAGACCCAGGCGGGTTAACTTCCACCGTTGGCATTTAAAAAAAAACGTGATGTCTTTCTATAAAGTTATGTATGATGTATATGTTGTTATTATTACTGTATTTGTACATTGAGGGCCTCCATAGAAAGCAGTGCTGTGCACTGATTGGAGTTTACCCTCATTAAAGATGACGTAAATAAATAAATAAAATAAAACCACTTGCTATATACATGTACAGCCGACGGCCAGTTTTTCAGGCACAAACACTGAAAAAATAATGGCTGTTCATTTCTATTTTGTTAGATGTTCATAGTGAAAGTGTCGGCAGGGATGGCCCTTTGCAGTTGCGATGAGCGAGACTACACTGGGCATGCATAGGCTACTGGATGGATTTGGACGGAAAAGCATTTTACATAATGCCTGAGAAATGTACATACAATAATGATTTTCGTTGGCAACGATAGCCTCGCTTTTGTTTCAATATTGCAAAACCGTGTGAAGGGCGAATTCAGATCGTTTGGGTGATCATCAGATAAAACAAAACTGATTACAAACATGGTCTCTGAAGGCAGCTCTCTTCCATCGAAGAATTTTGCGGTTTCAAGATCTTACCTGTTTATTCCCGACTTGCAGGTCAGCTCAAAGCTGTAATTCTTGGCCTTCTTAGCGCTGAAGATGATATCAAGATCGATGGTCTCCAGAGGAAGCAGGGTGCCAAAGCCATCGTTGGGTTGGACATCAATATACTGCATACGAAGTATACAATGAATATAGCCTTCAGTAATAAAACTATGGCACATTTGGCCTGCGAGCTCCATGCATTTTTGGCTAGAGTTAGAGACAGAGGTTGCAAAATTTGGACACAAAATGGATGCTCAACACACCGGGGCCCAATTTCATGGCTCTGCTAACCACAGCTTTCCGTGCTGACGATCACCATTTTGCGCTAACAGCGCTAGCGGAAAAATTATGCGCTAACCCTGTAAGCACAGAATCCTTAGTAACGGGATGTACGTACGCATGCTCAGGAGCCAAAATTCCCCGCTAACGCGTGAAATACACTTGCCATAAGCACAGAATTTTCTGCTACAGTAAGCGCCGATTTTTCGCTTACGGTAAGCAGAGCCATGAAATTGGGCCCAGTTCCATAGTTATACTATAAAAACTACAGGGTGCATTTATATCACGTCGTGTGTTTTGACAAGAGCCATTTTGAAAGCGGACAAATGTGTCACTGAATGGTACATCTGGGCATTCTGCATTCTACTTGCCCACTTCGAAACCTATTCTTTGAACACTTTGATTGGTTCTGTGTGCGAAGCCAGCCGTGTAGCCTGCACAGGACAGTGAGAGCTCCCTCTAGTTTTTAAAACAACTCTATGATGACCTGGGCTCAATTTCATAGCGCTGCTCAACGTTAAGAAGAAAAGCTGTGCTAACTATAGCAGGAAAATTTGCTTAATAAGCATTAGCGTATTTCATGGCCAAGTCGTGCTAACGCTTGCACGTGCATGGAGATTTATATTCTTGCGTCACTAATTTAAGCAAATCCTGCTTTCGAAGTTAGCAGGCTCTTCCCTGTGCTTACTGCTTACAGTCTCTATGAAATGGGCGAGGGTTCCTTTAGCAGAAAATCGTGTGTAATCAGCGCTATGAAATTGGGCCGAGTGCACAAATGAAGATGAATGCGTCATTGGATGCGGATGCCATGCTGTGTACATATTTCGGGATTTCATTGTCACTATATAGATATGGTTAATTTGTGAATTCAGATTTGGGGGGGGGGGTGGGGGGGCTGGGCTTTGTTGATCACTGATACTTCATTCCAACCAGTTTTTGCATCAGTCCGTTTGTGTTTAGTGTACTTTGCAGTATGGATCGTTCTAAACCGGAAACTTTACAATCCAAAAAATCCATCCAGACTCACGTCGGGGAGGTTGACAAATCCAAACTTTTGTGAGAGGATAGACCGGTTGGTCAGCTTGACCGTTGCGATGACCGACTCATGAATGGTGGCGAAGCCAAAGTCAATGAAGTCGGTGTTGAAGTTCATATCGGACGTGGTGACCACGGCATGAACAGTGTACAACACCGGAGCAGTCTGTCAAAAAAAAAAATGGGACCAACAGTATTAATATATCATTGATAAATAACAAAATTCAATTAAAAGAATTTTAGCGTTAAAGAAAATGACAACAGCATGAAATTAACCTGCTACTTCTGAAATACCACACCGACACTACCAACTGAGCTACCTTCCTTCATGTCCAATTCCTGAATATATCTGGACTTGATGTTTCAGCTAATAGAGAGGTTTCGTAGTGTACAGTTAGTGCGTACACCCACGATTAGCTCTAAACGGTACGCGATAAAAATTGGTAAAAATGTTCGTTGGTTTTATCCATTTCCTACTTACGTGTAGTGTGACCGCTATCCATGTAAACAGGATTACATTTAGGATGAGTGAGGAAAACGTCAAACAAGCGTAAAAACTGATGAGTCACGGGAACTATTTAAAACGTAATCATCTATCTAATTGTGCGCTAACGAAACCTCTGTATTATTGGCCATCCGACTGCAATTTCTTGCGGTCTTTCAGAATTAGGTTTCCTTCCTACCTGATCAGCAACCCTTATGGTCATTGGAGCTTCAAGAACGCCCGTCTCCTTATCAAAACACGGACCGGCCTCCTCAATCAGACTGTGCCTGATGCCAAAAATAACAGGAATCTCTTCAAAACAATTAAATAGAAAAAATAACCAGAGAAACCCGACTAGAATGAGAGTTGAACCTGCAACCGCTGGGTAACAGTACCAGTGCTCTACCAGCTGAGTTATCAAGCCCTCAGTTAGTGGTCTCAATTTTTTGAGTATGTTCATTTTCAACCTTATGTTTCTTATTTCATAAATTAAAATTATAGTTTTTATCTCACCAAGTGCTCAACATTTAGTACAAAGCAATGAAAACGTTGCAATGTTTTTCTGTCCGAATCCTACTATGTGTTAGAGTACGACTTTGCATTTAATAAAGGCTTTGGTCATCTTCATAATTTTGCTGAGGTACCGTGGACTTGTCAACTTCTACAAATGTGTGGTCAATCTGCAGAGTTTTAATCAAGTCAATCACAAGTCAGCTCACAAGCTACATGGGATGAACAATGACCAAGGAATGCTTTTGTTATATAGTGTGTTTGAATAGCTTGTTACAGGGCTTGAGACCAGAATTGTGAAGTGACTTGTGGTGACTTGTGATAGACTTGATTACAACGCTGTTAATCTGCCCAAAATTGTTAATGATTTATGATATTTCCTGAAAAAAAGAAACGAACCTTGGCAGGAACTTGAGCTGGGCCGAGAACTGAGACTGCGCCTGTATGTACGCTGTCTTGGGCAGTAATTCCATGTGGTTGCGCAGCTCCTTGCACACCTCAAACTTGATACGTAGCGCTGTGGTGGCACGATTGTTGACCACGATGGCGTCCTGGTAGAGCCGGTCAAACATGCAGATCCTGAGGTCCACGTTCTGACGCTCAACCCAGACGGGAACGTCGATGGCCACTGCGGTGGATTTCACATCAATCTGCAGGGATAAGGTTATCAACAAAATTATTTATTTCTGGTATTTGAAAGCATTGAAACCAAAGTGACGTCAAAATATCCCATGGGACTTTGGCCTGAAGCCAGACGAAACAGGTGAAGTGAAGACGATCGGGAAATATTCATTTTAACAAAGGGAATAAAACTCCTGAAATACATGAAAAAACTACGGAATACATGGGGACAGAAAATGGGGTTTATATGTTAGCCCAGGGAGAATTTGAAACTTCCAGGGAACTTCCATTGCATATTTTAAGATATTTTTAGATAATTTTTGAAAAAACGTATTACTCATGAGTTTTTTGGGGCAGTGCTGGTATGTATATTGAAAGTGGTCCGGGAATGTACAGAATAATTTTTTTTTCATTGCCTGTCCAGTTAATTGTGGGTTGCTGGTTGTTTGCGGGATTTAGCTCACCATGTCGGACAATGGGTCTGTAAATCGGATCTCAAAGTCTACATCAACAGCACCAGGAATTGTGGGATTGAAGATGATCTCAAGCTTGACCAACGAGAAAGGGTCGATCTCGCCACCGGCCACCTGACCGACTCGCATCCCGTCCCAGACACTTGGATCTTCCATATCATCAGGGGCTAGAGTGAAAGCTTCGGTTGCTGAGGAACAAAATATACGACCCGATAAATACGACCCGATAAATACGACCCGATAAATACGACCCGATAAATACGACCCGATAAATACGACCCGATAAATACGACCCGATAAATACGACCCGATAAATACGACCCGATAAATACGACCCGATAAATACGACCCGATAAATACGACCCGATAAATACGACCCGATAAATACGACCCGATAAATTTGTGGTAGTCACTTTCCAAATTTAAACAACTCCAGCTCGACAGAGGTGTTCTTAAATTATCCGCTTTTTCTTTCAAACCAGAAGAATGCATGCTTCCAGCCAGAATGTGAATAACCATAGATTTTCTACATATTAATGCAAGTGTATTGTGCTTCAGGCAATCAGATCTCAAAGTTATTTGTGGAAGTGGTTTGGCACAGTCAATTCAAGGTCTGTGGGTAATTCTACAAGTTGTGGGTTCGAGCCCAGTCCTGGGCTATAGCACTTCTACACTTAATATGGGTAGAGGCATTATTAATTAAATACCCTCTGTGTCGTCCACTGTGATGGTCACGACCCCCGACTTTTTACTTCTAGCCGACAATGGTTCCTTGGTCTCCTCTCCGGTAGTGAGTTCGGCATCTTGAAGACAAAATAATTGGGAAGGATACACAGGAAAGTAAGGTATAGCCGAAATTTAAGAGGAGCTTCAACTCGAGCTTCTAAACCGAGTTCAACATTTCACCAAGGATTATCCTAAGAACCACTACCCTCATTCAGCCAGAACTCAGAATTCAACTTGTATCTTACCTGGTGCAATCTCCCCTTCTTTCTTGGTCTCAGTTTCAGTCCCGTTCTCTTTCTTCTCAACGGCGGCGGCGGTGTTATCTGGATCTTTTGCCGAATCTGGGCGAGTGCTGAACTCAGCCGTGGTCTGATCAAAAGACCAGAAAAAGAGCATTTGTAAGAGCCAAAATAGATAAAGTACACCTGGCTGCCAGTTTGGGATGAGCTCAAGGAAACCAACAGAGGTAGGTTTTTAAATCACTGGGTGGGCTAATCCATGCTTGGTTACTAAGGGCTAGAAAGTTTTTCAAAATTGTGTTTGGAGAAAAATAGACAAATCATTGCCGTTTTCACAAAAATGATGAATAACATAACATAATTCCAGAATGCCTTTTGTTATGTCAATGTAATTAAGTAATGCAATTCGTCACTTTGTGAAAACAGCAATGAAATGAGTGTTGAAATCAAATTAAGGGGTCATATAGTATTTTTAAAATAATCAAATGTTAAGAAGTGGGCAACTGTTGCAAAGCACACAGAAGCTTTAACTATTACAGATGGATGTGCTAAGTTAATTCTCTTACCAGACGACCCAAGGAAGTGCCAGCCGACGTCAGCGTGTTCTGCTTCATCCCTGCGAATTGAAACAGAAAATGTGGAAAATGCTTTTCCTTAAACTCTGACTCTTGAATAAAGTCAACTTTGCCGTCAAATAGTATGGTCACGTCAATTTCTCGGGGCAAATTTATTCTGTTCTTAGGAATTTATTTTGTTTCGTCAATGAGGCGGGTGGGCAGAATCCTCGCAGAAACTTTCTCAGAGGCTAATATGAGAAAGATTCTGCCAAGTCATCAGGCCCTCCCAAATTTACATAATTATATATTTAATTCGTCAAACAAACCACAAGGGAAACTGACTAGGTAAATCTGAATAAATGTTGAAAGTGAACGAAGAAAACTGGCAGGAGCAGGATTCGAACCTGTGACCTCCGGAATACCGTACCGGCACTCACTTTGAAAATGTATTCAGGTTTACCGAGTCAGTTTCCCTTGTGGTTTCTTTGACAAATTATATGTTAAAAAAAGTTGTATCCTCATTGAGTGATCCCCACAATGTCGCTTCCCAGGTTGTATCGTAAAATTGGAGAAAAAAAACCAAAAAAACATCTGACATCTTACCGGTAATCTTGAGGAATTCAAACTGCGTTCCCTTTGCTCCTGTGTTGGTCAGGGTGATGGTTTTCTTCAATGTCTCGCCGATGACTTGAGTCCCAAAATCTATCTCATCCGTGTCTACAGATAACTGCAGGAACAGAATTGTGAGAAGAGAAAAATCTGTCAATGACCGTCACTGAAATTTGTGAAATGCATTGTCAACAGAGTCAGGATTTTGTGGTTCTGTTCATGCTATTACCAATTACATTAGACAGAAATTTGTACACTCAAAGTGTCCGAGTCAAACAAAGTCAGAATTTCAAACAAATTTTGCCAATGAGGCATGCAGCTCTTGGCCTATACATATTTTGTGAAACTATTTCTGAACAAAAACCTAATATCTACTCAATTCCACTCAGGAATCAAAAGCCTTAATTAACGGAAGCTACAAACGACTAATTATAGTGCAACTTCTGTAATTAGTTTGAAGTTTTCTTTCAGAAAAGCAAATCTTTTCTTTTACGGTCCCAACAATTGATGTACATAAACTACATCTACTGTGCCAGACTTACATCACATTTCTTTGTTGAGCAATTGACAGGAACGCAGAACGGTCCAGTCTGTGTCAAGAACTGCACTTCACCGCTCAGATCTTCGTTGATCTGAAAGGGAACAGATATAAAAAATGCAAACATGATTAATCAGGTCAATTTTCAGTGAACAAAGAAAATTGAGAAGAGTGGGGGGGCTTCAACCTGTGCCCTCCGGATTACCAACTGGGCGCTCTACCAACTGGGCGCTCTACCAACTGGGCTATTTTGCCCTGTATGTTTGTCTCCCAAATTTGTCTTTCTTTGTCCGGGGGAAGGGGGGGAGGGGGGGGCAGATCAATTTTTAAGTGGATTTCAAATCCGGGTTATTAAAAAGTTTCTTTCAGATCTTTCAAAAATAGAATTAACTTTTCAAAGGGTATTAATACATTGTGGAAAAATCTGTAACACTCAGTTTCAAAGAGTGAAATGAAACCTCTCTGCCTATTTTCACAATTTTTTTGAATGGTATTAATAACAGTACAGTGGCTGCAAGGAACTATTTGACGAGCTTCTATAACTAGCTTATTAGTTGAATATGTTGAGCTCGAAACTCACCATCGGTTTGAATGTTATCAGCATCTCACAACTCATCCCGGCCGACATCTGCCCTGGAGGGTCAAACCTTTGTCAAAAAGTTAAAGGATTATTTTCAATAATTAAACTCCCTTTCACAATGAGAGGTTAATGCTGCAGAGGGGCACCAGTTTAACCAACCCCCTAGGCATTTTTATGAGGAGGCTTCCTCAACCTCTCAAAATCCAACACTGTGCAGTATACCTATGGCACATTCTTTGTACTTCGGACAAATTGGGGCATCATAGCTCCATGTAAAGTAATGGTGCCAAGGCCCTGCAGTACCGAACCCATCAAAATTAGACAAAACCTGCTGTTGGAGTTTGGAAGGCTTGGGGTAGTAAGGGTTAAAGTATACTCCGGATAACCCCAGAAATGATGCACCTTGGAAAACATCCTGAAAAATTTCACAGCATTAGGTCATTCTATAAATATGGGGTCCAAAACTGAAAATTGTTGGTGTCCCGGTTACACCTGATGTGTGATTTCTCATCAAGTATCATTAAAATTGACTTCACACTATTGTTTTACTTGTTTGACAGGTACCTTGCTATACATAATCACTCTTAGAGATAGAAGGCATTAAAGAATGTGTCTGGAATTGCAAAATCTTATACATGTCAGATGTAACAGGGACACCAAAATTGGACCCCAAATTTATAAAATGACCCCAATAGCAGTCGGCCAACTTTAATTTTAAACATACGGCCATTTAACATGCAGGGAATGCTGATTATGAATGGTAACTTTTATTTCACTTTCTAAAATACAGATCCACCCTTTATAAAAAAAAACAACATATAGCTGTATCGAGTTTCAGGTTGAAACACGCAAGCTTTTGGAGAGGAAGGGCTTAGGTTAAAACGGCTTGATACATCTGAACATCTGTGGTCCAATAGACCAATAATCTTTTTCCAAAAATTAAAAATGATTCCTATATCGTACAAATATCAGTATGCCGGCAACTTTAGAAATATCCTGTTTGGACTTACTGTAGGTCTGTAAAGTCCTTCAAATGATCAGAGAGGTCTACTAGCTTGATGAAGTTGACGCTGTAGGAAACATTGGTCAGAATCACCTTTTTCTTGTACGACTTGCCTACGTCAAAGTCCTGAAACAAGAAATTTACTTCAGTGTTTTCTTCTCAACCACAAGTCAGCCACAAGTCAGCCACAAGTCAGCCACAAGTCAGCCACAAGTCAGCCACAAGTCAGCCACAAGTCAGCCACAAGTCAGCCACAAGTCAGCCACAAGTCAGCCACAAGTCAGCCACAAGTCACTTCACAACTCTGGTCTCAAGCCATGTCACAAGCTATTCAAACACACTATTATAACAAAAGCATTCCTTTATCATTGTTCATCCCATGTAGCTTGTGATTGACTTGATTACAACTCTGTCTTAATGTGGATAATAAATAACAGAAAACGGTGCAGAGTAACCATACCACAACCCGGTAAAGAGAGAGCTGCAACAACTTCAGAATTTGGACCAAAGATGGCTGAATAGTATGTGTATACGACAGCGTGCGGCGATATATACCAATTTCTGCCATGTTTGTGCAAAATGTTGGGACACTCACGGCACAGCTCTATATGACTGGCCCACATATAAGTGATTCCTGCATTTGTACTGCAAGATAGCAAATGCACCCAGAGACTATAGCCAAAATCACTGGGGGTGCGAACTGAAAGTTATTTCAAAATTGCAGAGAAGCATCAAGATAGACGGAGGGAGGATATCGCCATGATATGGGGGGGGGGGGGGGGGGGGTGTCATCCACACCTATACAGTACGCCCTGTATGATTGCAAACATTGATTGTTTTCACAAAAGGAGTTCACGAAAGGATGGTTTGTGGAAGTCCCCAGGTAATGGCCGCCGCGTCGCACAAGTGTAGGCCATAACAAAGGTCGGATTATATAATTGCAAATTTCAGGGGTGACATTAGCCAAAAATGAAAAATCCACGAAATCCACAAAAAATTCACGAGGACCCCAGAACAACAATAGTTTGTATTCGCCTAAAAGGTCTATATCCACTTTTACAGGTAAAAACACCTGTAGGACAATGCCTTAGGAATTCCAGATTGCAAAAGAGATTCTTTAAAAAATTTGAAATCCCCGACAAAAGAAAATTCCTGAAATCAGGAAAAATCCTGACAAATCTCACCCCTGAAATTTAGCTAGATACAAAATTCTGACCTTGAAGTGGATGACATCGGGCTTGCTGTAGAATGGACACCCCTTGAATTCCTTGCCGGCGGCCACCTGTTTCCTGACGATACCTGCCCGGTGTTTGTCCAGGGCTGCCGCCATCATCTCTCGCTCCATCTTACTCGGGTACTTGAGACTGTAGGTGGCATCCTCCTCCTTGGGCACCTAATGGCGAGAGATGAAAGAATTTCACTGTCAGTATCAATATTGCAGCTTCTTGAGATGGACTTGCCCTTTTGTTGATGTGTAAATTATTTGCACTACATGCTCAGTGCTTTGAGAAAGCCTGTGAACTCAGATGGGACTCGAATCCACTACCTCCTGTTTACTAAGGGAGCATTTCATAATCGTCCAAAGGCGGTATTGACTGCTGTTTATCTTTGCGGTGCTGCATTCCGTACCTCAAACCTTGCTGATGAATGGGAAGCCAGGCGGTTTATAGAATGAGCTCATTATATCAGCCAGCTGGGCGTCAATGCTGGTACGGCCAAAACAAATAGACAAAAAACATCGGTACCACTATTCATACCACTTTTAGACAATATGAAATGATGAATAATGCAGATGTTTTTAATAATCAAAAGGTTTTTGAATCTAGCAGGAGGAAGCTGGCTGGCATGGAATGAACGTAAAGTCACGAAAAGTCAAATCATCAAAGAGAGCAAGTTTTATCATTCACACTGACGACTGATATGCAAACAAATCCCGTGCCTTGTACGTCCTGTGCTGCTGATTCCACAACCCCTCAAACTCTGGCTTGGCTAGTTCGTCCTTACGATCTTCGCTGTCACTGCCGCCACGCTCGTCACGGCTGGTAGCACCATAGGGGCTGAAGCCATCGTCATCAGAGGAGATGTCCGCTCCGCCTAACTTAGTTGAGCTTGGTTTCTGTGTTAGGAGAAAGAATTTTGCATTTATGATACAAGAAAACAGTGCATGCAAGGGTGCAGTAAGAATTTTTGCCTTTGTATGAGGAAGCTTAATATCTCAAATTTTTAATATTGGGTTTTACCCTTCACCTTATTTTTTTTATTTATTGCTTTTTTATCTAAACACTGTGTACTCAGTGTTGTCCCGAGAAATTAATTGGAAAAAAAAAACACTCATCAGGTGGGACTCGAACCCACGACCTCCTGCTTTCTAGTGCAGACATCTTACCACTCGACCACCGAGCTTGTCGGAGTCGGTTGGCTGGTTGGAATCTTGATACAGCAGCGGGTACTGCAACCAAGCTATTCATAAGATGGAATCACAGATTTTGTGCCCACATAGTTTGCACATAAATTTGTTTGATGGTCTTGTCCGACCTGAAAACGGAGTTGTATTCATATGCGCAAACTTCTGTTTTGAACAAGGCCATACAATAAGCCAATTCGGTATTTCAACTGTGCATGTGCACAATGACATTTTATCCCGAATGACCCGCGTGACCTAACACGCGTGTGTGAACACAAAAGGTGGTTCGCGTAAAATGGCACGACATTACATCAACAATTTTATCCCGAATAACCTTTGACCTTTGAGATACCGAACTGGTTTATTGCATCCTGTGCTTACATATGCTTGTCATTCTAATATTGGCATTCTGTAGGGCACTTAAAGAAGGATCAGAGCACTTTTTAAAAAGCCTTGCTAAAAGGGACAAGCGACAGCCTTTTTGGGATATGGTAGACACAATAGGAGGGCGCTATTTGATTTGGGTGAACCTTTTGTATGGCACCAAAGGTATGCCACAAAAGGTTCGCCCAAATCAAATAGCACTCTCCTATTGTGTCAGCCATATCCCCAAAAGGCCAATGGTCTCCTGCCGAGATTGGAACCCATACTGTTTAAAACAATTGACCTATCACCAACCAGAAACATTAGCCAATCACAGCATCTGTTGAAAATCACTTGACATTCCAAATCAGGAAAAAAAAAACTCCCAAACAAGTGCAAGCGTCTGCATGCCTGTCTTGTTCGTTGAAATGCAATACGTGAACGCACAACCAACGCAAATGTGACTCAACATCGGGCACGTGTGATCGTACGTTCGTGCATGTAAAACAATGAGAAAGTCGTCTCAGAAAAAATCCAAGACAACTTCAGTCGGGGATACAAGCGCTTGTGTATGCAGTGCGCCGTTATACGCTATACGCGTGCTGCACGTGCTTAAAGTTGTCCAAGAAGTTGCAAACGATGCTACGTCAATTTGACACAGCAAGAGCACGAGTTATCACTCACCGGAACAGCAGCCTCCTCGACATCAGCGCTATACTCCATGGAGGACGAGCCGCTGTACTCCCTGATGATTCGAGGCTTACGTCTTGGTCTGGTCACTCGCTTGACTCGGTCCCGCTTGGCATCTGGCCAGAGCTGTGGGTACATGACCTGTCGTTTCTTCATCTGACGCTCTTCCCGCAGGAGGTGGGACAGAAGCTCCACCTGCCGTTCCTTCTGGCTGGCTTCATGTTGCCTGTTGGAGAACAACCAAATCTTTGTTGGAGGTGTCTCATATGGAACAATGAAAACCATAAATGTGACCCGCTCTGCAAAAAGGGCACATAAGTCGCTGTATGCTTTTACGAGTTATGGGCCGTTCAATGTGAAGAGGGTGGAAAATTCTTCCAACAAGTGATTTTGAAGGGAGGAAATTTTTTGCATCTTTGATACCTATATTATTCTATTTCATAACCAAAATCTTTGATTTCAGTGAATAAAGTTGGAAAAAGAATGTGTTTTTGTCGAGTGCTTCCATCTATTGCTTTGCTTTTTGTTTTGTTTAATGGCTTGTTTCTCCTTAGGCCATTTCAAAAAATTCCTGAAAACATACATGCAAATTTTCAAATATCTCGTGATTGCAAAATGCTAGAGACCTCAGACATATACAATAAGAAAGCTTATAAAATGGCCTTTCCAGCTATATATAAAACACTATTTTAAATATTTTGCAACATAAGTGCCCTTTTTGCAGAGCGGGTCACAAATGATCCAAATCTTTCATCCTTACCCTAACCACACTCCTTTGTTCCTTGCTGTCCCTTCCCCTCTCTGTACTCCCTTTGATGTTCACTCAATGCCACTCTCCTTTGGTACTTAATCTCTCTTTTGTGTTTCTCCACCCACCCCCTCTTGCTTGTGTGTCCCCTACATGTTTGTTTCTTGTGCCACTGTCATTTGCCTTTGAGAAAGAACTTGCTGAAGTTCGTAACGTTAGGCCCGCTAATTTTGTTGATTTGCAAACTAATCTAGGTAAATTTGTTTTTCTGTTTAGTAGCTGCTTGAGCACCATTGTTGACTTACTGTTTTTCCTGCTCAAATTGCTGCAAATTCTGTTCCCTCTGCATAACCTCCCCTGCGTTCTCCCCCGCCGCCTCCAAAGATTCCCTCTCCTGTTCAAGAGCTTCCTGTTCCTGCTGGGCCAGGTAGCGACTCCTCGCTTGCAGTGCTCGCAGATTTTCCTGTGGAAAGTACAAGAAATTTCTTTTTACATGTGCGTGTGCGCTTCGACCTTAATACTAAGGATTAAGGATTAACCCTTTGAGTACGTTTTTTTTTACGGGAGATGTCGGGGTGTCGCGGCGGTTCAGGCAGCCAAGCAAACAGCTACAATGTGTTTGTACAGTCAAGCGTAACAAACAATAATCCAACAATGTATTGAAACTACACAAACGGCGGCAAACGGCGTCATCCAGCCTGGTGGCACTTTTTTTTGACGCCATATGGCGTCATCCGTACGCAAGGGGTTAATAGATTTATTTGTGTAAACATTCTTGTATTTGTAAATATTTTGTATGTGTGTGTGTGTAAACATTCAGTTTTAACTAATAATATGTAGGGCCCAATGGAAACCAGTTTTAAACTGTTTGGGCTAACCTGGGTAAAGAAATGTAATAAATAAATAAATAAATAAATAAATAAAGGATGTCGCAAACTACGTGACATGCTATAAGCATACAGGATCTCAAGTTCAACCAGATGTAAAAGTTACGTAAAGCATTACCATATAGTTAAACCAGGTAAATTGAATAAATATTTTCAGTGAACGAATTTAAAGTTGGTATAAAGAACAGGGCTGTTGTCAAGTCCATCACAAATCCCTGCAAGCCCCTGCCATTCCATCACAAGCCCTCCAGTCCTAATTCCAATCACAAGCTATTCAAATGAGCTTTGACAAAGGCATTTCTTTGTCATTGTTCATCCAGTTACTTGTGACCCGCTTTATGAAAGGACTTCAGACTGGACTTGTGAAAAGACTTGTGGGGACTCGACTACAGCTCTAGTAAAGAACCAGTATAGTATTCTGGAGGTCGCAGGTTCAAATCCCGCTCCTGCCCGTTTTCTTTGTTCACCTTGAAAGGATTAACAGCTGACTGGGGTGGGGGCGTGTAAAACGAGAACCCCATTAAAACTCTCTGGGAAGTTTGAGACTGCCCTTCCACTGATTGAATATTCATGAGGCAGTTTACAGTTCAGCGGAGTGGGACATACCCTGTTTGACGATACATCGCTCCTGAGATTCAGCAATGTCTTCACCCGCTGGTCCAAGTGGTTCCTGTGCCTCTCCTCCTCATCAGCCTCCTTCTGACGAACTCTGAGAGGTCAAAGGTCAATAATTCAATATAAAAGGCCTTTTAAAATTGGGTTGCTGTGGACACTGGGCATTTCGGTGTGGTTGGTATATCGGTACCTCACCTTCCAACTGTGGCCCTGGTTCAAATCCAACTGGGGACATGGGGATTGGGTTTGTGTATCCCTCCTTGATCATGTGAATTTTTCTAAGAGCTTACTGGTGGGATTTTTCTCTCAAACCTAAAACAGATATTTTTCTTCTTCAATTCCTACTCATTCGAGTCGGGGCCCTGAGCGAGAACAGTGCTCGAAGCACTGATCAAGCTACATATACCCAGGATAAAGAAGTGAATTTCAGAGCCATAAAGATCCAAGCCGTACTGAATAACAATCAGGTAATGAACTCGACAAGGCAACAACATCCAGCTCACTATGGGGGTCACAGTTAGATTTTCCCTCCTCAGGTATTAACGTAAGGTCAACAAAGGGTGGGTGCTACTGTGTACCTGTAATTAAACAAATTGTGTGGTCCGCACTGTATTCTCAAGTGCTTTCCGAGAGCCTGTGGGAAAAAATTCACAGGCTCACTTGGACGGGACTCGAACCGACAACCTCCTGCTTACAAGTGCAGACGTCTTAACCACTGGACCACCGAGCTTGCCGGGGCCAGCTAGCCGATTCGAATAAAAACAAAAAGCAGCAGATAGAGTAGTCTAGTCCCTGCTTTGTCAGAGCTCATTTGAATAGCTTGTGATTGGGATTAGGACTGGAGGGCTTGTGATGGACTTTGCAGGGACTTGTGATGAACTCTACTACATCCCTGGCAGTAGGTACCGTGTAATCTGTGTGTGTCAAAAGGGCAAAAATCTCCCTTCTAATTTCCAACATCCCCGATGCAAAATTCCATCTACACAAATCGTGCTGTGCTAAACGTACTTGGCTACAGTTTCCTTGAGACACTTGGCTGCTGCTTCCCGTGACCTCCTGGCCGCACTCATGGCCTGACGATGCTTGCGGTCTCTCTCACGCAACGCTGCCATGTGATCTCTGAAAAACAATCAAGTAAGGTTCGTAACTACAATCCGTTTCCCTGAATTCCAAACGAAAAGGTTTCCCTTTTCTGACTTCCATTTATCCGGCAGCAGATCATTTTTCCCACTGTTTATTTTGGAATAAGAATAAAATGCCGGGTAATGCTACAAATTGCAAACTTACTCAATATGCCAGTAAGATGGAAAATAAATGAGTAAGAATAGAATGGTAGACCCCTCTGCAAATGTTTCCAAACTTCTACCTCGTTGCCAAACTTTAATACAATTGTCAGAAACGGACTTGGATAAAGAATAGAATTGCAGGACTACTCAATAAATTTGAACATAGTTGCCAAAGTTTATACTCAATGCAAATTCTCCTGGCTTCTTATAATTGCCAAACTTTTTAACAAGACTGCATCGGGCAACATGAAGTCGAGCAAATTTGTGGCTGTACAGGGGTCCGTTTTGGCGGTCATAACCGAAAACTGGTTCTGTTGTTTCTCCTTGTTTAATCACTTTGGAGATTTGAGGATTTCATTCTGATGCGTAATTTTCGCCTATTTCAAATTCCCAAAGAAATTCACCGACAAGAAGCAACCGAACCAATTCTTGGTTTATGGCTGTTTGTGACCGCCAAAACACACCCCTGTTTTTTTCCAATCCGTTTCTTTTTTACCTCTCTCTATTACGACGTCTCCTGTCGGCCTGTACAGCCTTGATGGTTTCTTTTCTGGCTCGCTGCGTGACATTCTCCGTCCGCTCCTGCTCTAAACGTTCCTCTTGAGTCTCCAGGTCTTCCTCTGCTAGGATGAATTTGCCCTGCTCCAGCTCTGCCTTGGAAAGCTCCAACCTATGGGAACATTGTAGAATCAAAGTCTGCCGACTGCCGAGTGGGTTACAATAACAGACTCGTGAAGTTTAACCCCTTGCCACCGGTTGACACATATGTGCGGATTGAAAATTTCCACCTGGCCGGTTGACGTCTATACACGCCAATCTCTGCATTTTCAATCCATTATTGGGGTATTGTGTACGTTATGCTTGGCTGCACAAGCCGGCATGGCACCCCGGCGCCCCCATATAACACCCGGACTTAAGGGGTATTAAAGGCCAGCCATGGGATCATAAAGCTTGTGTCCTTGAGCAAGGAACTTTGCTGCATTTACCCAGTCTGTGAATCATGGAACTTGCATCCTTAAACACAACACTTATACAGTAACTGTTTCTCTCCGGCCAGGAGCAAATGGTACCCAAAATGTACCCAAAATGTACCCAAATGGGTACTTCTTTTAACCCCAAACATCCAGCTGTTATTGATGGGGGAGGGGGTGGGTGGGGGGGGGGAGGGGGTAGGCGCTGGTATGCCAAGAACGGGGCTGTGCAGTCAAGCATAAGGCAAACAATATGCACCACGCTGAATAGAGTGGTCCTATTCATTGCACTTGGCGCCCCTTTCGTGTGAATGAAAGTTTTTTTTGTTTTTTATTAAGAGCTCTCTTTATTCATTACACTCCCATTCAAGAACAATTTAGAGCAAGTTCGATCAAGGACCATTAGTTAACTAGTGGTTGGTTCGTGACGTACGTAGCGCATGAGCACTGAAGTTGAAGTGCGAACGACTCTTGTCGAACTATTGTCATGTCAACGCGACCATGAGAAAATGGCGGTGGCTAGTTTTTGGACGAGTTCATAGATGAAAGCGAGACGGACGATATTTGCTCAGTATATCAACAATGTCACAAGTGGTAAAGTGTGCATTATTTCAACATGTTTAAAGAAAGACAAAGTGACAAAAAACGATCGTTCACTGCTGCTGAATATTTACGTTTTTTCCCGCCACTTTTCTGATAACTGGTCCTCTCTGCACTGTGCTATGAAAACGGCTATTGGTAACCAGCGATGCGACCAACCTCGGTAGGCTGGTCGCGAATCGTCGACTAGACTAGTCCAACCGTGCGTTCAATCAGAGTTAGTTGAACTATGGTTAACTATAGTCCTTGATCGAACTTGCTCTTAGTTGAAACATGAATGCGCCTATAGATGCTAACCGGCCATGTAGTCTTTTTCAAACTACGGCTATGGCTATCAGCGTTATCTAAGAGGTTTTTAGTCTTTCCTAGTTTGGAGAGAAACGAAGCTTACTCTGCCTGGTCCAGTCGTTCCTGGATCTGTTTCTCTAGTTCTCCCTCGGCCTGAAGCTCCTTGTCCATTTTGGCCAGCTTGCTGCGCAGCCGGTGAACATTGGCCATGTTGCCTTCATCCTCGCACTGGGCAAGCTGCTCTCTCACCTGCTCCTTTTCCAACTCCAGGGCTTCCAGTTTGGCACGACACTTCTTGAGTTCCTCCCTGGGGGGGTAAAATCATATAGCACAATCGTAATCATAAAATAAGTTGCTGGAAAGAGCATGCAATGTTTTTCATTGTTAGAGGGCACAAGTGTTCATCTCACAATTTGATTGCAAAGGTAAGATTTGATCGCAGGATGCTGGTTAACGGAATTCTCGAAACTCGGGTCTGAAAAGTTTTGGTTTTACCATAACCCTACCAGATGCTTCAAAATCCACCCGGACATTTGTGAGGATTTTGCAGGATTGGGAACAATAGAGTACAGCATCTTTACCTTGGTGTATTACTGCACAGTGTTGGATTTTGGAGGGTTTCTAGTGAAAAAATACCTTTAGAATTAGATCAATTAACAGGTCAGGTGCTTTTTATAGAGGGAGTTCTCTAAATTAACTTCTGAGAAAATTTGCGGATTAACAGCCTCATGTCTGAGAATTCATACGAAGCAAGCAAAGGTTGCCGCACATGACAATTAGCATTTTGAAAAGGTTGTGTTTAAGAACCAGTACTTCACTAGAATGATTCAAACACCATGGAACAGGTCAGGATCTTCAACCAATTTGACTATTTAAGGGCCAAGTCTTATTCCCCAGATCCCAAGCGACTTTGAATGCTTACTAACCTGGTGGTCTGAACGATATGTTCACTCTCCAGCACCTGCCCAGCCAGGTTATCCAAGTGCCGACGTAAGGCCAGCATACGTAGCTTCTCATGACGGCTGAACTTCTGTTTGGCCGATGACGGCCGGTCACTGCCTTGTTCACTCAGACTTTCTTCAGGCCTGGTATATGAAAAACAATGAAATTACTAACTATCAACGAGAGGGTCCATATTATACACTATTATGCAGCAGTTGTAGTAGTGCCATATTTGTGGGGGAATAGAGTGGGAAGGACAGCCAATCTGGATGAGGAATGACATCCTTAAACAGGCAGTATTAATGGCGGTACCGCTGGTTTTTGTTTTTTGGGTTTTTTTTTTTCCGGTTTTTTTTGGGGGGTGTTGGGTAATGCTATAACTCACACAGGTGGCTCTGATAATGACCTATATTCTTAAATTGTGACTAGTTTTATCCGATATATTCATTACCGATTCAGACTTGGTGAGTTCTCCCATTAATATATGACCTCATGTTTATTCTAATGCTCAGAAAATTGGAATTTCCATTCACAAGCTTAACGCAAAGTACTGAATGCGGTACCTCAGCATAATTGATGGTACCGCAACTAAAATCACCTGTTTCATAAGGATGTTCTCCCTAAAATGACACAGCACTAGCATGGTCCCTCACCAAATTTTGGTTTAATATTATTCAGCTTGTCAGAAAGATTCTCCAGCTCTCTTAACTTATTTACAAACACGTACTTATTTAAAAGTCACATTTAAAGATGATGTCGACTGCTGAGAGAAGTCTATGTTATTTTTCATTTTTATGTAGATTGCATATTGTAAAATTATTTCGACTTTTGAGAGCTATTTTTATCAAGTCCCTCTAGCCCACTGGTGCCATTTGTCTCAAAGTCGTTGCTGCGGGCAGCAAACAATTTGACGTTATATGACGAACTCCTGTTTTGTGTCTAGCACTAGGCACAAAAGGGGAGTTCGTCCTATGAAGTCGATTTGTTTGCTGCCCGCAGCGACAACTCAGACAAATGGCACCAGTGGGCTAGAGGAAACTTGATAAAAATAGCTCTCAAAAGTAACTTTATTGGTATTTTATGGCAGAAATAATTTGCTGTTTGATTTTACAATACGCAATCTACATAAAAAAAGAAAAATGACACAGACTTCTCAGCAATCGACATCTTTAAAATCAACATGTTGGCATACCCTGTTAAGGATGTGTCGTCACTCTGAGACCACATCTCAGGGTCACTCTCGTACTCCAGAGGTCCCTCGCTCGACTCCATCCACTGTCTAGTCTCAGGGCCTCCCCTGCTTGCCCCTGCCTCAAAACCCCCGGGGGACTGCAAATCGTCCCCGTCAGGACTGGGACTATCGTCCAGCAGGTAGCTGTCTCCATCCTGGTTGGGCAGAGTCAATTCTTGCGACATTCCTTGTTGTCGATTATAAATGTTGAAATTTGGGTTTTGGGCTCGTTAAACTAACCTTGAGAATAGAAATGGTGGAAAAGACATTAAATGTTGCTTTAATTTTTTTTTCTCAATTAAAATGGAAACAAAAAATGGAGCCAGACATAATGAACCTACATGTATAATGAACCTATAAAATCTTCCCCTCCCCAAAGTGCTACCACACCCCCAATGTGGGGACTCGTTTTGGAAGAGACCTCATCCTTGGGCAACATTTTCCTGAACAAACGTATACTGCCAATTTTTTTTCCAAAGTGAACAAAGAAAACTGGCAGGAGCGGGATTTGAACCTGCGACAAATCTTTATTTCCACTCAAAAACAGACCAAAGTCCCAACCCTTGGGAATGAAAAAAAAAATTACAAAAAAAAAACAATGTCTGGGGATGTGCACTTTTATAAAAGAATTATGCTCTTGGTCGTTATGGATTCGGGTCATTCTGAAATCTGTAACCAACCATCCAATATAATAGTGGGCGTCAGAAAAACAGAAATTAGAATTGACCGAGGGTTACAATTTATCCACACACAAAACTTACTTATTTTTTCGAGGGTTTTTCACGCAAAAGGCATGCATGATTGCATGACTTCAACAATTTCAAAGACTGCATACATGATTATGATATCACATACTAGGGCCTAGGGCTAACAAACCATGGGGTCCCCATGCCGAATTACTTTCAGAACTAAGGTTTTCACAAACCTTACAGAGAGAAAAATATAGAAACTGCAGTGGAAGATTTTTTTCATCATCCCGTAACTATTGTCATGAAATGTTCTGCCCCAACATTTCATATGACTTATCTTGATATGGCTATGTACATGTAGGTTAGGTTCAGTTCTTTCAAATGTCACTCGAAATGATGAAATTTTATGAGAATATCGCTTACAAGACCACAGGATTCACCAATCCAAAGTTGAACATCGTTTGTTGTCAACTAGAGGGCGCCTAATAGGCCTACAATGTGGTTTGCACAGACATAAATAATAGGTTATTTATGTCTGTGGTGGTTTGTCAAATGGTGTTAAGGCACCCTCCGTTGACAAACGATGTTCAACTTTGGAGTGCTGAATCCTGTGCTGTGCATACGGTCTTGGTAAGCGATATTCTCTTAAAATTTCACTCTTTGTCTCGAGTCACATTTCACTTCAGGGAACTGAAATGGCCATAATGTTAGGCCTAGGCCCAAGTTAAGTCAATTTTCATGACGAGAGAATTATGGATGATGAAAAAAAATTGAAAAAAAAATTCCACAGCGGTTTCTAACGTTATCATGGTTATATGTGTCTTTGGAAATTAATGCCAAATCAAAACACAGTGCGACAGTTGTCTGAACCATCCTCCATGTCTGAACCACGCAACGTCTAATTTAAAGTGGGTTCGAAAATGTCCATTTGTCCATGCATTCAATCAACAATTGATATGCACCGAACAATTGGGAGTCTGTAATGTTTATGCAAAACATGCACACCTATTCTTCGTTACCATTACCTGCAATTTTTAAGAAGAATCTTGAAGAATATTTGACGTTTGTCTCGCTGTACAGCGCCATCTTTGTCCCACTCCTAGCAACAAGTTAATGCATCCATCGCTGCTATTGCATACAGAGGGCGCTATAACACTTTTACGGTGACGTCCGCGCGCGTATGGGTGCCCCACACTAAAAACTCTCATTGAACTTTAATAGTGTAAAATCCATCAACTTCGCAGTGAAAAATCCTTATCCAGGAGTCTCTCAGTTTTTTGGGACACAACTGAAAATTTATTTGATTATTAATCTGTCAAATTCTTTTCAATTTTTGGCAGGTCAGCCGTTGATTTTTTTTGCCATTTGTCCCCAAAGAGTACAACCCCCCAAAATGTGTTTTTTCCCAAAACGGCTAGCTGCCATTTTTCATAAAGCATCCCTCCACTTGCCAAGCCAAAATTTTAAAGCCAAAATTTATCAAGTCTTCATAACCCCCAGGTTATGATAGCTGATCATAATTACACATTCTATCAATCGCATGACCCCCAAAAATTTATTTTAAAAAAGTTGTGGGTTTACAATTTATGCTAATCCGTTTGGCGCAGCCCTTTTGGCCTATTTAGTGTGTATTTTTATATGGGTATAATTATGCACTCTTCTGGACAAAGTTTGAGAGGAGCACACACAAAAAATCAACCATAATCATGGGTACACGTTTGGTTACGAAGACACCATTAAGAACGACAGGACAATGCTGAATAAGCTCTTTGGAAAAATTAGGATTTGCCACACTTGGAGCACTTTCTATTTCAAGTTCAGGGGGGGGGGGGACGTGGGGGGAGAGCGACTCAAAAAGATAAGGACAAAAGAGGGAGCGAGAAGGAAAATGCACCCAGACCCCTCTATAGCCTAGCAGGGCGGGCAGGCACGCCTTCGGCGTAGGCGCCACAACTTGCCTTCATTATGCTGCTTGGTAGATTTCATGCCCCCCCCCCCCCCCCCCCTCCCGTTTGGAAAATCCTGGATCCTCCCCTGAAGTTGGCATAAAGCTAAATGACAGATTCGTGTGCAATCTCAAATAATGTTTGTTTTTCAAAATGTTCATAGCATGGACACCAAAAATGGGTCTACCCACGATTGTGGCTTTGCAGAGGCTTTTCCATCCGAGCAACCAATTTATGATTTCAGGAATTTATGGGACGTTTATGCACAGCAGCCTAGCCAAAGCCGGCGGAACACTTAAGAGTGGTAGGGGGAGGGGGGGGGGGGGGGAGGTGACAGCGCCGGTGCCGGCCAGCCTGCTGCCCTTTTCTACTGTATGTTTTTCTTTATGCGGAACTTCCAAAAAGTGTGGAGGTGGGGCATTCCCTTGGAAAATGTGTGGCCAGGGCCGTTGGCATAGGGGGCGAGTGGGGAAGGCTGGATGTTACGGGGGGGGGGGGGGAGGGGGGGAGGGTGGGCGCCTTTTTCTTTTTATAATGCTATTAATTTATGAGTTTGCCAAATTTCCACGGGGGGGGGGGGGGGGGGCGACGGGGCCGACGGGGGGGGGGGGGGGGGGGGGGGGGCCCCCCCCCGACACTTTTATGCTAATTTCTTTAAGCTACGCCACTGTTTATATTATACAAAACCAGAAAGGTTTATACATTTGGAGATTTGCAGAATTTATTAATTTATTAAACCATTAAAAAAGAAATTAGTTTCAACTTTTAGGATTTCCTTTTTGAAAACTTCCATATATTTCCAAAACATTACTCTAAATATAAGCCATAAATTCGGAGCTAATCTGTAGTATGTGGGTTGAGGCGGGGGGGGGGGGGGGGGGAGGGGGAGCGCATAATTAAACTGGACGACGCGGCCAAACCCAGTCTTAATACTTTCCCCCAATTCCACCAAGAACCAAATTAAGTGCTCGAGTTCATGGTTTTCTTCCCTTCGAAACTTTTCGAGTTCAAAACAAGTGGATGTGCAAGTGGTTCAATTTTTGCATTTACTGGTAACTGTCGGTGGGTCGGTCGTGTCCCCCCCTCCCCCACCCTTCCCCGCCTAAAGATCTGGATCCGCCCCGCGGAGTATATTATGTAATATTAAAGAGCACCCGAACTTTAAGATTCCTGCCAAAATGTTCACTCATTTTGTCCTTTCGCCTCTCCCAACGTCAGCCGAGATTAAACACACAAAATATTGTATACGCACACACAAAGTTAACAAAATAACATTTTTATTGTATTCTACACCTCCGCGCTGAAATGGATGCTAAGTTCCGACTTTTTCTATGTAATCATAACAGTTTATAAGGCCATAAATGGTTGCTTTATAAACTAAGGAAGGCGAGCTATAGATTTGACTGTCGGTATTCGGCCCTACACATGACGTCATCATACAAGTCTGCTATGTTTAACCTGGGAAAGGCGAAAAACAAAACCTACAGGAGAAAAATCTGAAAATTCCTTTCCGACCCTCTTGATAAAAAAGCGATCGAGCATTTGGCTCCAGGTTTTTAATTTTTTTTTATCTTAGTCGACCTGTGTTAGTCAACAGGACAGTGTTGATTTGTTTTAGTTTCACTTAATTTGTTTTCTTTGTCAACTTAGTACAATTTGCGGAAACAGTAATAAACGATTAATTAAAAACCGATAAATAATAATAGCTCCGTGGAAGAGGGCATTGTAATTTCATAAAAAAGAATATATTGGCCACCGATACAAGAAAGTTTCAGATATAAAACCCCGCTAACGTGCTTACACATTACTTTATGATTTCGAATTTAGTTCACTTGTTTGGAAATTGACGAGCACGCATCAGTTTGTTTTAATCAATCTAAAGATACTCCGTTTACACTAAGTTTCTCCTGTGGGTTAAAAAGTAATACAAAATAGAAACGTGCAATGAACACAAAACACACCACCAACCAAGAACGTAGTGCAGGTGCATGCAGACAAAAATGAACCCACGGAAGAAATACAGTGTAGACTCGAGTGTCCTCTTTCGTTTTAACTGAATGATGCAATGATGGCTCTAATTGCCAAACAGCTGAACTAAATTCATTTAATATTGTGAAATAGCGAGCAACTAGTACAATAAAGCCTTTTGCTGCATATTATTGAAATAGTCTTAAAGACATCAGTAAAAATTGTACATTAAAATAATGAATATAATACGGGGGAAAACATTAATTATATCTACAATGCTGATACAAAGATCAAAAAGAGCGCATTGCTCGAAGGCCAGTGTTACATAAAGAGTTGTTAAAATAACTTTACAAAAAATGTTTTTGAACTTTTTACTTAAATTTGTTTACACGAATTTTTAAATTGTCAAGAATATCCCCAAGCTTTCAAAAATGAACCAATGTCACTTTTGTTTTTATCGGGGGGGGGGGGGGGGGGGTGTCGAGTTTAAATCATCGATGACGCAGCCTCCCTTATCCGTCATGTTGGAAAGCTGTAGAAAACGAAAGAAAACGATCGAAACTCTTATAGGCAGAAGGACATGGGGCCAAACTGAGACCAACTCAAGACCAGACAAACAAACCGACAGTGCGACCGACAGCTACATACAAAGACATGTGAAAAAAAAATAGCTTACCTTGACCCAAATTCTATGCAGCACATCCGTAAGTCCTGCCAGCTGGTGGTCATATCCATGTCGACTCCAAGGCCGGTGGCTGAAGTTGCATCCCCACACTAATTAACCAATTGAAAAGAGGAAAAATATTAAGAATTTAAAATAAAGTATTCAGGTCTCATTCGAAAATAAAAGATCAGTCCCGAATTGACTTTTTTTGCATTTCACTACCTCTGATTAATGTATTGGCGTGCCCAGCAAGCAGGGTCATCAGTCATCCTCCCTGCTTCCGGTTCCCAGGCAGCGTCTGCGAAGACTGCGATGGAGCGTCAACCCAGGTAACGTCTTGGGTTGTTCCTTCCTCATCAGGCATTCCAGTCGAGGTGTTGGGTCCAGAGTTGGGTCCTCTGTCCTTGCTACATTAATACACGGGAGGGGGGAAGAGAGACAAACCCAAAAACACAAACACAAATCGGCCCAGCCTCGGCTAGGTTCAAGTCGCCACACAAACATTGGGCACTAAGTCTTACCGACCATTGACTGTTTATATTATTTATTTTTTTCTAGGCCTACCTATAAATCTATTTAGGCCTACCCGTGATTAAAAGTAAACAGTTACCTATATTTGTTGTAGAAAGAGCTGATGGCTCCTCTGACATCAAAATTATTCCATGAATCATTTTGAAGGCAATTGCAGCGAAAGCGCAGCGAAGCCGGGAGGAAAACCTAGTTCGACGAGCGCTGCCGTTCGCGTGCAGGCATTTATACTATTAGGCAAGGGATACTAAAGTCTCACGGCACTTGATCCACTTTAGACAACAACACATTGGTCAAATTTGGGACAATTTGCCAAACGATGTTGAATTGCCTCTCGGGGTGCTAACAGAAGTAAAATCATTGCCCTAAGTGCCGATGTAGGCCTACTGATCGGGGTTTATACAGGGTAGTACACTGAGGCAGATACGTTTGTTTATTTATTGGCCTCAAAACACTTTTTTTCAACGCAGGCGGATCAAACAGCGTAATGCTATTCGTAAAGACAGCTATTTCGTCGTATCAATTTGCTTGAACATTTTGCTCACATATCGCTATACATGTCCCTATACACTACAAGATTCACATGGGACATTATACTTGCCGATGTTTGCTGATCGGACTTACAGAAGCATGAAGCAAAGTTTGTCATACCTCTGCCTCATTAACACAAGGAGCAGCATTATACACCCGTTTTTGCTAATTGACGTACCTTTAGCTAAGCTGAAACCGTGTGCTCTAGAGATTTGCACACGCAGGAGTTGTCCTTATTGGGGCCGTAGTGAAGTGAATTTAAGTCACTATGAAATACGGGCTCATCGGTAGTCTAGTATTGCACATGACTATAAGTAAAGATAATTGGGGAGATGGCCGGTCACAGAGGGTTTAAACAATAGGGGAAAGGAGGACTTCCGATTTTCAAGACAAGATTCACATGAAAAAAAATATGCAGATTTTTGCCAATTGGACTTACTGAAGCATGTGGGAAAAAATGTTTGTCCGTCCTATGAACACAATCGCTTAACATGGAATGAAACATCAGTACAAGGTCGTTGTTCGTGGATGTAACTATTTTGGGTCTGGAACCGTGGGCTTAAAGATGACAATGTGAGCAGACAAACTATCGCTGAAGATGTCGCGAACAATACAAGACACTGTATTGGACCTTAAAGAGACACTAGGCAGACAATGTCGACACTGCCTCATTGTCTGCCTTAATTTCCTATCGGTTATGAAGTCGTACATTATAAGACAAAATTCACATGAAACAAGTTGCCGATCTTCGCCGACCGGACTTACAGGAAATTGAAGCATTTCTAATTTGTCTGCCTCGGACAGGTGGCGCAAAGCGTTGCACGCGACGGACACCTAACTAATTTTCTCATGTCAAACTAGAAACGTGTGCTTATAAATGTGCGCACGTCATTACAAGGCAAGGTTCACACAACAAATCTTTTCAAAGGGAACAAAGAAAACTGGCAGGAGCGGGATTCGAACCTGCGATCTCCGGAATACCATACCGGCCGCTCTACCAACTGAGCTATCTTGCCCTATGTTGGCGGTCTCCCAAAGTCAGTATGCCGATCTTTGCCGATCGGACTTACATAAGCGCAAGGAAAAAAGTTAAAGGTTTATCACACGTCGGCACATTATATACGTGAGCAACGAATAATTATTATATACACAAGTCCCATACAATTCATTCATTTGTATTGTGTAGCAATTTTCTACTATCAGACTCGAACTGCGCTATCAAAGATTCGCCCACGTCATACTACGCTACAGTCTCTGGTCATTTAATTAAAAGCAATTTTCACAAATGAAAAACAACCAACCAAGCAGAACAAAATTGGCAGATCCTTTTCGATCGGACTTGCAGTATGGACGAGACATTCACTTGCCGATATTAAAATTACACAACACCGATTTGCCATTAATTACAATTTATACCATTTACAATTCAAATTGATTAAGACGGCCACGCAAGGGCCCAAAGGAAATAAAAAGCTCAGGCCTACTGGTTCTCAGAAACGCACATTTCATCACGAGAGCTATCGGTGTTACACAGTGCTACCGCAAACAAACCGGCAGATATTTGCATAATTTGAATAATTTCATAGAAATTTACGGAACGTTAATTTTAGACTGCTGAAACTACTGACTGATGACCCATTGCTCATTGTTCATATTTCATAGAAATTCAACCTAGCCGATCGAAAACGGATGGATTTCTTACTTGCATATTTTGATGGACATTCAATAGTCATCTAGTAACAAGATCGACCAAACGGATCTTACTGCATATAATCTGCTAGAAATCGTACATGGTCCTACACCGTCGTACACGGTCGCCGCGAAACGGTACTTTTTTGCATATTTAGATGACACGTACGTGAACATCGCAGTCTATCGACGAGACAGATAACATATTGAAAAACGGCTTAAATTGACAAACGGCGTACACGGTTGACAGTTGAGGTATATTTTGCATTTTAGGATCGACAAGTACGTAAACATCGCACGCAATCGAACGGAGTTTATGTGGCATGTTTCGATTGACCAGCATCGCACTCAAAAGACGATAGTTTGCTACCGGTATATACGTTAAACATCGTACATGGTCGACTCGAAACGAGGCGTGTTTGGATCTTACAAGTAGGCCCTACGTATTGTAAACCTCTCAATCGACGAGACGGATAAAATATTTTTATTTGGACATTCACGTAAACATTGAACACGATCGACATGTACGTTCAACTGCTCATCTGCATATTTCAATGATTGGCACTGATTGACAAAACATCGCACACATGCTTGTCTATTTTGATCGAAATTTAAAAACATCCTAAAGGACGGAGTAAACGGGCCCACTGTTTATTTACATAAATACACTCGATCAGCAAAACATTACAAGCTTATTCATTAATAAGTCGGTTAAAACTGAATCGATTACAATTGTTCTCAATGCACATAAACACCAGCCAGCATCCTTAAAAAACAAAACAAAAAAAACGTCCGTAGTCTTGTCAACACAGAGGATCGATCCTTGGAAAATACCGAGTCATTTGTAATTATACAGATTACAAATTACTGATGACAAGTACCAAGCGCTGCCACAGATAATGATCTATTTTAATTCAGTTTTTGCTTGACGTTTTCAATTCAGGCTTATCTTTGGCGTGTGATGACAACGTACCAGACATTGTCATTCGTCGAGTCTTTATGGTAAATCTTAAATAATAAAACCTTCATAAATTCCCCTTATTTTTTCGTCTGCGTGAACGATGTACCAGGCATTGTTAGGTTTTTGAAATAATCTTCGTAAACATTCTTATAAATTCATTAATTTAATATAATTGCTCGACATGACAACGTACCAGGCATTGTCGTTGGTCGAGTCGCTTTAAAGTGAATCTTAAATTCTTAGAAAAAAAAATAAGGAATTTATGAATGTATGAGTGGACAACGTACCAGACATGGTCATTCGTTTAATTTCTTGTAAATAACCTTATGCATGATGATAAATTCATTAATACAAGTAATTTCTCGACAACGTACCAGGCATTGTCAGTCGCTGAATCTCTTTGAAGTAAATCTTAAATTCTAATACATTTATAAATTCCTTCGTCGAGTAGACAATGTACCAGGCATTGTCTTTGATAAACACTTCAGTGTTATTTTTGAATAAATTATGAACAAAGTAATTACTGTAAGACATTGTCGATTTCTTATAAGAGCAACGCCCCACAATAATTTAATATAACATTAAGTTAAGATTTCTCTCCGTCTTGAATGTCCTCATCTTCGTCTTCGTCTTTCTCCATTGAACATCGCTTCTTGGGGTTCTTTTAACATCAGTTTGGTGGTAAATATATCACAATTGCTTGGGTAGGATCAGTAATGTACCAGGCATTGCCATTCATGTGTGCGAAAAGCGCGGCCAAGTAAACATTTCCATTAATTTTACATAATCTCAAAATAGAGGGTGGTATTCCAGTGATAGAAGATAAATTTTAAGAATGAAACAACCAAACGGCTCATCTTTTAATTTCAGAGAAACAAAAATATGCCAATGGAACTCTCACACCACGCTTCGCGAGTCATTTTAACATCAGTGCAATTTTTCTTCAATGATCCAGCAATGTTAGCCTAATTTATCGAAAATTTATTTCATGGGACAACGTACCAGACATTGTCATGGTGACTCAAACTCATTTAATTTTTTGGGCTTACAAAGGAATTTCCATATAGTTCCTATAGTTTCCATCTCCTCTAAACCGGAAGTGATTATCTGAAACTTTTTAAAATCAACTTCCCGGTTAAATTTGTCTAATCCTACAATAAACCCCAACCCTTCCCAAGCAACTCGCTTGCAATGCCGGCATGAATTGCTGCTCGGTCTACACGCGTCTTGCCGATTCAACTTCTCACTACTCATTCCCACCTTTCCTTCGCTCACTCATAAAATTCGCTTTAATTTGATTATACATTTTTTTTCTCGAGATTTTAGTTTTTTTTCTTTAAATTATTCGTATAAGCGAATTATTGCAGAAAATAGCGCGCATTTTCCGAAGTCAAGTAACCAAATTACTAAATAACGGTCAAGTCGGACAAGTTTACTTGTCCGCCTTGACCGCGAGTTCTTTTAAAACTACTTCTATAAACTAATATTTCTTTACCGCTTGGCCGGCCGGCCATACAACTAAATTACTTAATAGGTGTGAGACGTAATATGGTAAATGACGTCACACTTCGGTGTTTACATGCAGGCGTACCGGTACTTCATAATACTAATAGCAAGTTGGGACAACGCCCACACCTTGCTCCTATCCTATGTATACATGTAAACAAAGCGTGACGTCATTACGTCACAGCATTTATAAATTAACCACAGTTACATACTTAATTACATAACTACCTGGTTATTTGACTGACAACGGTCCGAGAGAACGCAGTACTTATTCATCGATTTCCGTTCATCGAGATTCGACTTAACCCGGATCGCGCGAATAGTGTCATCGTTGAACAATATTTCATCATTATAATATTTTGGAATTTTAAACTTAATTGTACAACACACACACGCACACGGCCCACTCACACACCGTCGCGCAGCATCAGCGCTAAATGCCATGTCATCTGGGGACGTGCTGCAGCCAAGCCAAGGCGCCCCACCCTATCCCTGGATTGGGCCTAAATCTCAATTCGAATTATATAATTCTACAAATTCTCTACTAAATAAGCTAATGATAATTTATGGAATATTTTTGTTTTAAATAAATTATTTATGGCCTATTTGTGGCAGTTTTACTTTCGATTGTTATTGTTTGAATAGTTGCCGCACTAATCAGCACTGGGGCGTCTTCATTATAAACTAAAGTGATCTAAATGTTCGATTATTTAGCCTAATCTGACCCGGCAAAACGTGGTGTAAAGTTTAAACTTTGATGGTTGTTGGTTATTGGGAGTTGAAGAAAAGATTCTATCCTCTGGAATACTGCCCTGTTGCAAAATTACACAATTTCATATACATTCTAAATTATTTTCACAAGATGTTAAACTGAATGTGCTTCAACTGGATGTGAGCTTTGTCTTAACACACCTTGCTGGGGTTCGGGCGCCCATGTGTTTTACATTTATTTATAAAAACAAATCTGGGTATTTTCCAAGGAGTCCTCTTCTTGATTACGAAACAAAAATTTCTCTAATTTTTCAAAGACTACGAAAATATTTAGGATAAATACAAAGGTTCAATTACCGGGGTGTATTTGGGGTTAATATGCTCCCCACCTCCACAAAAGAAATCTTGTTTACTACAAGTCGGCCAGATAAATGCACCTGGTCACTACCAAAAGCCTTTCAATAATATTTTCTGTGAATACAAGAGGCCGGGACCAAGAGCTGGCGTTTGCAAATTATTAAGGCACGTGCCAGTCTTATTCATACGCAAATACACGCGGGAACAATAGTGAAATATCAAATGGAATGTGTGCACAATTTGATAGACGACTCTTTAACACAATAAATGGCAGCACAAAGTAGTATTTATCAGCAACTGTGATTTCACAAGTTGGAGGTTCTAGTCACAATTTAGCGGTGTAAAATTACAGAACTTTGGAGCTTTCTTTTGGGAATTTGAACATTTTGCGACGCAAAATGAGCCCGTTCTGGGCTGTGTTTAAAGGGAAGCTGGGGTAGAAATGACGCGTTGGTACACCTTTATCGACACAAGGGGCTAAAATGCTGATTTCTTTTCGCTCACCTCACGAATCCCGTTTTAAGACTTACCCAGCCTTGACTTTTCCAATTTAGAAGCTTGAAATGCATGGAGACTCCAAAATTGCCATGCAAAATTAGTTCACAAAAGTTCAGCACAACTGACACAAAACCAGTTCAGTTCGACATGAAATGAGTCAAAAAGTTATGTAGGCCTACATTCAAAGTCAGTTTTTTTGTTATGTGTCAGTTTAAAACAAGTCCTTGTTCACGCATGGTTGTGGTGGCAGGTAATTCTTGAAGATTTTTGGGTAAATTTCCCTCGAAGTCAAAAAGTTTATAGACGATATCTTGCACTGCTTTGAAGACTTCGCATTTTCATTCCACGTGCGCGGCGACAGCGGAGCACACGCCGACCACACTTCCCCTCCCAATGAGTTTCTACGGCGTAATGAGATGGAAGTGAAAATTTGGGTGACGACTCCAACAGGTACTAGGTACATGTAGATTTTCCACATATAGTCTAGCGGGACTTCCTATATTCCTCCGCAAAAACATAACATTTTAATGAATTTTTCTGGTTATATTTTATGTTTGACTGAAAAAAATCTATAGAAAAATGGGTATTAATTATTTGACTGAGAATTTGCAAAAATATTTTGAACTTCCAGGGTCAATTGTTTTTATATTGCAAAAATAAGTGGGCCTACTTTATGGAGCTTACACTCGAACAAAGGAAATGCCAATGACGTAAGCCTGCGACCAATTACGATTGGTCAGAAGTAAGACAGGTGACCTGGTTCGTCTATTTGATTGGACAAAAACAGCTGTTCGTGGAATTTTTTGAGCAGACAAAAAAAAGGTGAAAATTGCACGCGTGAGGGCAGGGCCGATCTGCTCAAGGCCTGGCCTCAAACCAGTTCAAACTGGTTTAGACCGGCAGATTCCCAAACAATGCAATACTCAATATACAGCAAAATGACAAGCATGCCATTATAAAATCATTACGTAGACAAGTTTATCAATCGATTGGTAAAATGCCCAGTTGAAGAGGAGCGTTCTCATTTGATAGGATATCACGTTTTGGGTTGGGAGAAATCGGCAGTCAAACTTTTTCACCAAATACCATAGGGCACTTAATTTCACTGTAATATCAACCAGTTAACCCCCCACCCCCCAAAAAAAATAACCCACTTGCGCATCCCCCATCACCACCCATTTCCCTTTCTTCCCTTTCCCTTCCCAGTTGACATTATCTTCTGCGGGTCGATAATGGAATTATCGAGTTATTATTTCGTTGAACTTGTTTGGAAAATGGAGTAACCCCCCCGCTCCCCCCCCCCCCCCCCCCCCTCTCGTTGTGTAATTAACTTGAACGAAAACACGCCCCAACCATCCTGATTTATTAGTCAGGCTCCCCAACTACGTGTTAGTTATTTGCAGGTTCACACCCAGGGAACCATGCAGTCCCATGCAATCGTATGGAACGAGAAAAACGACGCACGTCACACACGTGTTGCAGATCACACCGATCATCATGGCATCGAAAACTAAACCAAGGTTTGTCAAAATTGTCTTTCTAACAAAACTGTTGGAAACACAAATCGTGACTTTGCTTTTAGTTTGGTTGACTTAAGATCCGTTTTATAGTATTTCTGTGTTTGAATATAGCCTAGGAAGAATAAGACTCGTGGAGGTAGTTCCTCGGTTTACATGCCCAACACAGTGCGGTGTAGGTGAATAGAATGTATTTCCGACACTTAGATTCCGGGGGGCGGGATTAAGTGGGAGGAGGAGGGAGGAACGGGTGATAAATGTTGGGAAAGAGTTCCATATCCGGCCATCACTTGGAACTCGTGCACAAAGTCTATGGGCCATGACGGAAAAAGTCAAAGTATTTTCAAAGAAAAAGTTGAAATTTTTTTCCTCCTAAAAAAAAATCGTGTTTCTTCAACAGATTTACGCTTTTTGGTAGTTTTTAAGTCATATTAAGGGAAATAAGTGATGTCCGGATATGGAACTCTTTCCCCCAAGTTGTTTTTCAAACAAAAATGGAAAATATGAATCGTTCTTTACAATATTTGATCATCACATTCACATGCACAGAGGATATTAAGTTACAAAATATCCTTTCCAAATGCAGTGTCATGACAGTTATCATATGATTGATTATGGCATCACATATGCTTTTCATGCTTGTGAATGACCATTATTGATAAAATCATGTATATACATGTAAAACATTATTTTTAATGAACTGTTTCAAGTATTGGAGGACCCCTATTCTCAAAAATCCACATCCACATTTTATTGAGCTTGTATGTATTTATGTATTCAGGCCAGCCAATTCTTGACTGTTCACTGGGCTTGATTTCCCTTGATTCTTTAAGTTAGCAAAATGTGTCATTGTGTGGAAAGATTTTACTTTAATACCCCCCACCAAAATCGGTCAAGAACAGCAAAATCTTGGAAAATAACCAACCCTCCTTGATAACAACTGTCTAAACATGTGGCACAACCTGTTATTTCAAGATTATTTCAGCAAAATCTGTCAAAAATGAGGAAGAAATCAACATGTATATGTGTGCACACTTTGGAATGACTATACATGGTGCCAACTGCCAAGAACAGAAAACACAAACTTTCTTCCCATATATTGCACTAAAATGTCCAAACAAAATTCTCAAAATTTAAAGTTGTGCCAGGTGTTTATACAATTATGAACACAAATGGATGGATATTGTCCAAGATTTGCTGTTTCTAACCGATTTTGGTGGGGGGTATTAAAGTAGAATCTTTCCAATTCTTGTTAACAATTATTCTCTGATGAACAGGAAGAGGATAGAGGATATGTCAGCCGAGGAGATGATGGCTGCCTCCGATTCGGATGCTGACAGTGACATGTTGGATCTCGATGCCAAACTTGACGATGATCTTGACGATGGTGATGTCGTGGAAGAGGACAGGGATGATGAAAGCTCTGGGGATGATGAAGAAAAGGATGGAGATGATGAAGATGGTGATGAAGAAGATGGTGATGAAGAAGATGGTGATGAAGAAGATGGTGATGAAGAAGATGGTGATGAAGAAGATGGTGATGAAGAAGATGGTGATGAAGAAGATGGTGATGAAGAAGAGGAGGAGGAGAATGATGATGAGGAAGAAAGTCCAAAGCAAACAGCTGGAGATGGGTAAGTAAATCTCTTCTGTCCGAAGGCTATTTTGAACACTGATTTTTGATTTGAGAGAAGTTTTGCAGTTACACAATGCAGTGACTAACTTTAAAATGGCATTGTACCTTAGATTGTCTAAATTTTGTTCTTATACTCTGTAAAAACAAGATACTTTTCTGCTGCATCTGTATGAAGAAGTTGGTCCCTGCTAGGATTAACCCTAACCCATTTTGGCATTTTGGCTAGAAACCCTGCCAGACGCATCAGATTGCATACTTTGTCACATTGACTTGTGTGGAGAGTGCAGCAAAGTGGAGCTGTCAGCACAGATGCACTGTGCTGCGTCTGGCAGGGGCAGGGTTAGGGTTAGGGCTGTTCATTTTCGAATAATTTAGTATTCGAATATTCAAAACTGGGTTTGACCGAATATTTGAATATTCGATACTCGCCGATCAAGTTTTTCACCGGTGTTTTACGTATGGCGATTGATATTATGGACCGTTCAAATTTTTTTTTTGGCATGCCCCTGTTGTATCAAGGGTTTTACGGACGGGAACAATAAACCGCCGTCCACAAAAAGTTACGATTGACAAAAATGCGGCATTTGACACTGCCAAGCGCCGTAACTTTTGTTTAGTAAAATAGCATCAGATTCGTATCTGTACGCGCATATATATCTTTTTGAATATTCAAACTGGCACAATGGTATTCGAATATTCGCTTGAGGATCGAATATTCGTTATATTCGGGACAGCCCTAGTTAGGGTTAATAGAATACTCCCCATTTGAATTCTAAATCTCGGTGTTTGCTTCGACAGTAAAAAGATGAGCAAACACAAGGAGTCCCTGGATAAACTCAAGGAAACTGACCCTGAATTCTACAAGTTCCTGCTAGAAAACGACCAGGAGCTCTTGGCATTTGAAGACTCCGACGACGACTTATCCAGCGACGAAGAAGGCTCTGTCCATGAACTGCCAGAGAAATTAGAGGTAGGTTCCAATAAGGGATCCTTCAGAAGGAGATAAGAAAATCGTGCATGAATCCTTGAAGAACAATCAATGTAATAATGTATAATAGATCAGTTTGTGGGAGATGAGTTTTTTTTCTCTCTGATGATTTGTTTTCCTTATTTTGTGCCTGCAGGAGCAAATAGATAGTGATGAGGAGGATTATGTTGCCGAGGGCGACGGGGAGAAGATCAGGCCACCAAGACGCGAAGGGAAGGACGTAACCCTGGCGATGGTAAATAAATGGCGGCAACAGCTCCAGGTATGTTAACAAATCTTCAGACGTGAGATAGATGGCAAATTTTGCTTTACATTTAATCTACAGTATACAAATAATGAATGTTTATGAGTGTGATGGTAAGAATAACTTCATGAGGTGACAGATTGAATGTTCCATTCTACGAGGCGAAGCCGAGTGGAATGGGACATTCCATCTGTCACCGAATGAAATTATTCAATGAACAGGCCATAAACATTGTAAACTGCATTGATGTTGAAATTGAAGTATTGTCGGTCTGCTAGCATTCTGTAATGCTGAGATTATTGACAACATTTTTTTTGGTCTGTGGGGTGAAGTGACAAATTTACCTCTCTTGGACAACTGGACATCTAATTGGGATGAACATGTATACATAATTTCAACTGTGACGGAGTGTCTATGTATATTTATTGTTGTCGTTGAAGGCATATTCGTTGAACAGCTTCCATGAAGTTGTGAAAGCTTTCCGAGCTGCCGTACAGCAGATATCGTCTGACCAGGAAAGTAACAAGTACCGGGTAGAAGGCAGCGGAGGTAGGTCAAGTATATAAAATCGTGCATTTAAGACTGTGTCCGAATTACATGGCTATGGCTTGAAATTACACACGAGTCTATGGGAAGTGGCTGCAGCCACTACCATAGACATGTGTGTAACATCCAGCCGTAGCCAAGAAATTTGGACACGGCCTCAGTCAGTTATTTAGACATGCATTCACACCTCTGAACCTAGTTTCGCGGAATTGAAATAACAACGTGCAATTCTGTGCTAACTGAGGTAGAAAAGGTAATTTTAAGCAAAACCCTGTTAGAACAGAATCCAGAGGATGTACGGGATGTACGCATTGAATGCGTACATCCCGTACATCCACGCGAATACCATTCGCGTAATCCAAAATTCCTTGCCAACTTGTGAAATACACTTACAAAGAGTTTTCTACTAACCATTACCAGAGCTGCCAACCAGTACGGATTTTCCATATTTCATACGGAAATTCCTTAAAAATTTCGGAAGTATGCATTTTTTTTTATAAATATGGATTTTGTGAAATCCGACCATAATGTTTTCTCATGCATATTATATTATTCTGCACGTGTACTGGCTCATTATTGCGATCCCAACTGAACGGATGCAACTTCAGCTTTGAAAATAGAAAAAAAAAGGAAGATGGTCCATCCAGCATGTGAGTTCGTTAAACTCGCCAGGCACGCAGCGTGCGCGCATAGCATGAGCTCAGAAAAAGAAATCTGATGTTCAGGTAAAGTTTAAATTTCCTGAAAAATACAGATTTTCCAAGCAAAATACTGATTTTTTTTACTTTCTGAATACTGAAATGAGTTTGAAAAGGTTGAAAGCTTTGCATTAGGCATTCCACGAAATTGGTCCCTGGTGTGAGATTATCAGCAATACTGGCTAGGAACCAGGGGCCAATTTCATAAAGCTGTTAAGCACAAAAATTTGCTTAGCATGCAAATGCTTCCTTGATAAAAATTGGATTACCAACCAGATTTCCATGTGTGGAATATTGCTTTTGACTGGCATTCAGCTGTTGTTTGCTTAGCATGAAAATTACATGGAATTTTGGCTGGTAACCTGTTTTTACTAAGCAAGACATTTTCATGCTAAGCAAATTTTTGTGCTTAACCGCTCTATGAAATTGGCCCCTGGGCCAAATGTTACGGCCCTGCTTACCATAAGCGAATAATCGCTGCTTATGGTGCACAAACTGTTAGCATATTTCACTTGCGAGCAAAGAATTTTTGGCTTTTTAGCACACATACATCCATACATTCTCTGCTTATAGGGTAAGTGCAGAATTTCTGTGCTAACACTAAGCACAGAATAGTGACTGTCAGCTTAGAATTCTGTGATTAGCAGAAGTGTGAAATTTGGCTCATTTATCATCACTTGTTTGGAAATTTCCATATTAATACCTGTTTACCATATGACATCAATAAAGTAGTATTTATTTAATTGATTTTTACAGTTTCAGTTTTATCATTGTGTCATGACCAAGATACTCTTCATTCATCAGTCTTTCATAATCATGTGTTAACCTAACCCACCTCAATCCTCCAAAATCATCCTTGCAGTTTTTGAGGATTGAGGATGAATGGTATTTAAAAAAAAAAGAGGATTTTGGAGGATTAAGGATGAATGGTGTTTCAATCAAGGAGGATTGAGGATGAATGGTATTTAAAAAAAAGAGGATTTTGGAGGATTGAGGATGAATGTTGTTTCAAGCAGAGGATTTTAGAGGATTGAGGATGAATGGTGTTTAAAGCACATAAGGATTTTGGAGGATTGAGGATGAATGCATTTTTTGGGGCAGGGTAATCAGAGGATTTTGGAGGATTGAGGATGGTTCCTAGCAAAAAGGGTCTAGGGGGTTAAGGGTTAAGCTTTTAAAACCAACTCTAAATTGGCAGACTGCATTGTGCTAAATTTTGTAGGTCGATTAATGCCATTTTGCATGTTACTACAAATCAGCAGTGGTTTTTCCACAGAAAAAGTCCTCGGCTATTTTACAAGTAAAATTATACATTTTCAAAGCTGTGGTTTGTTTCACAAAGTATATTTTAACCCTAACAACCTAGGCATTCATTTGGGGTGAAGACCTGTGTACTACGAAATACTACTTAGTATTCTGTAGCACTGAGTCTCTCTGTCTTTGATGATTGAGTGTATCATGACAGCAGTCAAGATACTTGCAACTACAGAGTACTACTTCTATGTAATACAGTTAAGTTACTGGGTAAATTATATTTGTCAATGAATTGGATGGGTAAGATAAAACAAATTCTATCATCTCTGAAAACCAGTAGTTCATGCTTTGTTTCCGCCTTGGATGAAAACGGACATTTTGCCTCCAACCCCAGCAACAAACAGTAGTACTACATATTAGTACGTACACTATTTGGGGTGAAGTACCAAATACTGAAAATTACTACAGGCATTGCACACAAGTAGGTGAGATTTATACTGCATACCACATTTTACTACTAGTAGTATTTTGTAGCTTTAGGTGATGTTAAGGTTAATGAAGATTTTGATTGTTTCCAGTTTTCAACGCCATCGTGAGTCTTTGTCTGAAGCATGTCCACCCAACTCTGCAGAAAACACTGGAAATTGAGGATAAACCCACAAAAAAGTAAGTTTTTATTGATTAGAAAACAGAACCTTGAGCATAATATTGAAGTTCATTTTAACCTTAAACCCCTATGCATTTTTACTAGGAAGTGTCCTCAACCTGTCAAAATCCAACACTGTGCAGTATACCTATGGCACATTCTTTGGACTTGGACTAATTGGGGCATCATAGCTCCATGTAAAGTAATGGTGCCAAGGCGCTACAGTCCTGAACCCATCAAAATTCAACACAACCTGCTGTTGGAGTTTGTAAGGCTTCGGGTAGTTAGGTTTAAATTGTGATTCACTACAGAAAATTGTATGTAGCCAGTGCAAAATCTGGCATGCTGCTGTTTTGGACTGCAAGTGATACATTCGTGAGAGTGATTTGTAAATTCATCTTTTTTGTAAAGTCTTTATTATTTTAATTTTCTCAAGAGTATTTTTCTCATCTGAGCCCTTTTTTTTCCCCGTTTGTCTGCAAACAGAAAGTCTATCAGAAGTTTCTCTTTGATACAGTTTGAATTAATCATCATTCTTTGTGTCAAAGGTTATTTTGTGTTTTTATTTCAGTGTGTTTCTAGACTAACCAGTTTCTGTTTTTTTGTGTTATTTATCCTCTGAGAAAAGTTCTGGTAGGATAGAAATGCCAGGCCTTCCAAATTTGATATATTTCAGGTTATTTCAGTTGGCAAGTAGTTTGTAACAGTGCGTTATTAATTTACCATTTTTGTTATTTCTTAGACGAAATCTGCCATCGTCCTCTCAGCGATGGAAACAAGTTCAAGCCAGTATCAAGATGTACATCACTGATGTTGTGAAGGTATGTGTACATGGCATTGTATTATCACTCTGTGAACATACAAAGAAATTACATCACGCTGTTTACTACGTATGCCAAGAGGGAACGTGCAGAAAAATTACCTCACTGTAATATGTGACCCGCTCTGCAAAAAGGGCACATAAGTCGCTGTATGCTTTTACACGGAATGGGCCGTTCTATGTGAAGAGGGTGAAAAATTCTTCAAACAAGTGATTTTTAAGGGAGGGAATTTTTTGCATCTATGATACCTATATTATTCAAGTTCATAACCAAAATCTTTGATTTTAGTAAATAAAGTTGGAAAAAGAATGTGTTTGTGTCGAGTGCTTCAATCTATTGCTTTGCTTTTTATTTTTTTTAAATGGCTTGTTTCTCCCTACATGTAAGTCATTTCAAGAAATTCCTGAAAACAAACATGCAAATTTCTAAATATCTCTCGAATGCAAAATGCTACAGGCCTCAGACATATACCATATGAAAGCTTATAAAATGGCCTTTCCAGCTATATATAAAAAACTATTTTCAAATTTTGCAACATAATTGCCGTTTTTGCAGATTGGGGTTTCTCCAACAAAATGTACATTGTATGAAGAGGCTTATTTCAAGGATTGTTTGTACTTTGTATTAGGGACCTAAAGAAAACCATTGTTGTTTCCTAATGAGTTTGAGAAATAAACCCCTGGACTCGGAGTTTGTCATATGCCCCTTTGTGGATGTGTACTCAAAGTATATTTGGTCTAAACATCAACTGTAGAAAAAGTGTGTGGTACTGACAATGATTGAGTGTATTATTTTAGAAACTGTATAATTTGTATTGTAGCTCCTGAAGCAGTTGTCTGAGACCACCATAGTATGTGTGGTGTTACGTCACGTCCACCGCATGGTTCCCTACTACTGCTGCTATCCACGTTTAACAAAGGACTTAGTCAAGGTAGGACAATAGAGTGGTTTTTGCAGTGTGGGCACAATCTGTGCTTGCCTCGTCAACACATTTCAACCACTCTTTCAGATGCATCGCTTAACTTCCATTTTCCATGTTCAATCATTACTTTGTCAAAGTAAGAGTTCGCCGATGTTTGCCTGCCCATAAAACAAACCTTTTTATTTATATTTTATATTTTTGTGTGCAAGTTTACCCAAATCAAAGCTAAAAGCTACTCCGGCTACAGAGCTACAAAAAGAAAAAGAATCAAAGATCCAAGAGGTAGGAATTAATATTCCTCTTGAAGCAGGAAAGATCGTAAGATGAGGGGAAACATGCACCAGGCAAAGAATTCCATAGAGATACAGAAACGAGGGAAAAAGCTATTGGCATAGCTTTTTGTTCTACATCTTCTTTGACCCTTCTCTACATTTTTGTGAAAGATTATCTATCTGTTGATCAATCAATAATGTACTTTATAAGCATAGGAGGGCCCTTATAATCTATAAGAAAAAAATTAATAATCTGCATTCACTCCATTGGCTGCCTGTTCAATTTTGAATAGTTTTCAAGTTACTTCTGCTTTTCCATTGCTTGCATGGTGCTGGCCCCCGAATATAATTCTAATTTGGTAATTTGTTACAAACCTTCAAGGTCCCTCAGATCTTCCATTTCTTCTCTGCTTGTAGTGCCTAAAACAAATAGAACATGGGGGGACCGTTCCTTTTCTCATGCTGGCCCGATATTATGGAACAAACTTCCTCCAAATATTCGTGACTGTTTCCACCCTGCAAGAGTTCAAACGTGCTCTGAAGACCCACCTCTTTCAAGTTGCATTGCAGTAGCTCATTTATTTGATTGTCATTTCAATTGTGTTGTTGTAATGTCCATGTTTTTGATGATTTGTATCTCTGTTCCCTTTGTTTTTGTTCTCTGCGCCTTGAGCATCTCATTAAGGTGGATAATACAGGGATGCCAGACTTCCGGCAATTGCCGTAATTCCGGCTTTTTCATATTTTTGGGAAAAACCTCCGGCCTTCGGCATTTGTGGGCCGGAACGAAAATATTAATACAAATCATACCGTAAGACCATACAGCGCTTTCCTACCTTCATGCGCTATGCCGCAATACACGTGTACAACGATTCGATTTACACATAGCGCGGGGCACTGTATAAGCAGTGTCCTGCATACGTATGCAGCGGACATTAGACTTACATACTATGTACACGCAACTAGTAAATTCCAGTCTGTGAGGAACGGTCACAATTTATGTGTACGTTGCGTACCACTGGTGCGTACACACAATGTGCGTGCAGAACAAAATCCAATCAATCGACGACTTGGTCAAGTTTAGTTCCACAGAGATTGCCGATTTCGTTGATTCCCATGCATCCCGTATTTACTTTACGCAGTCAAAGTAGAGAACCAGTTATGTTCGTGCATGGTTTCGCGAGCGTGTGCAGCGTGTATACAACATGGCATAATAAATTGAGCACTTTGTAAAAATAAAGGCAAAGTTTATTGTACAATTGTACATGTATTACGCATAGGCCTATGTTACTATGTAGGCCTTATTGTAGCATGGCCCAGATTCCGGACACGCAATTTTTTTCCGGCCCTGCAGCCAAGACCTACTGGCATCCCTGATAATAGTGCATTATAAATTGCCTATATTATTATTATTATTATTATTATTATATTATTATTATTAACTGAAGGAAGCGGTTTGTTTTGGTTTCGTTTGATGCTTCACAGAGATTGGTCGTACTTTGGAGTACTGGGGAGGAGGCAGTCAGAGTCTTGTCGTTCCTGTCTCTCTTTGCCATCCATCGTTGCATACAGAAGAACAGCTGGTTAGAGTACATCCTGAAGGTACGAGACTTAGGCCCGAAATCCATTCTTGCCCGGTATGTATACCGGACCCGGTATCAAACCGGTTTGAACCTGGGCCGGTATTATGCCCCTCCCTGACCGGTACAAGTCCCCTTGCTCGTCGGCATTTCAAAGCCACTCTAATGAATAGACTTGCGGTCGAGCTTGGCAAGTCTGCTGCCTGGCCCTCTAGAGCGTTTACAATGGAGAGTTTATTGACTGACTGATAGAATGTGTATGTGTAGGTGATGACTGAAGTGTGAACGCTGTGCGGTCAAATCTGTCCAGCGGCAAACTCTTTGAAACCCAGCGAATGTTTAAGGCCTTTGTTCGCCCGTGGAGGATTATTAACGGATTAGAAGTCACCCCATTGTCTGCGTCCAGAAGGAGTTTGCCAGCCCAGGAACTGGACACAATGGACTCCCAAACCGGGCCAGGCTTCCAGTAGAGGCTGGACCGGTATCCAACCCGGTTTGGGAGGATTAAAATGAACCGGTTTGGCTACCGGGGCCCGGTATACATACCGGGCGAGAATGGACTTCGGGCCTTAATCGAGTATGAGTGAGTTTGCATTAAGTGGCCAGGTTGGCGTGGTTGTTCCCTTGCCCTCCGCCCCTGGTGACCCCAGTTTGATTTTTATCAAACCAGTTCTAATGCACTGATCGGGCTACCAGGATAAATAAATATTAAAAAGAAATCGCTCACTAACCTTGGATACATCAAGAATAATTTACCACTTCACTGGTCATTCACAATGCACGGAGTGACCACATTGCGGTGAAATGACATAAAAAACATATAGCATATATGAAAAAAAAAATAGAATAGAAACTGGCTGCTGTATAAAATGTGTCCACCTGGCAGTCAACGAATGTGGCCTTTTTTTCAGTACTATTTCCAAAAATTGATTACTCATTTTGCACTTCAGGTTGGTTGAAATTGTCAGTCTAGAATTAATCCTCGTATGGTCGCAAAAAGAGTGATTTATCATTCAAATAATAAACTGCACAATGCCGTTTTATTTTTTGTCCTAATTTTCAAAAAGCACAACCTGTTTACATTTTTAACTAAAATGCAAACGGTCACTATTAGGAAATTCTTTTGTTTGCCTTGATCTTCAGCAAATGTACCTGGCCTATGTGAGGAACACAAAGTTCACGTCGCCGTCTACACTGCCGCTCATCAACTTCATGCAGCGTTCCCTGACGGAAATGTTTGCAGTCAACACGCAGTTGGCGTACCAGCACGGCTTTGTCTACATCAGACAGTTGGCGATCCATCTTCGGAATGCCATCACGGTGAAAAAGAAGGTAAGTTCTAGATGTCGGACATAATAATGATCTACGTGAGGCAAATAAGTTTGTTTTACTGTTGAACGTGAAGATAGGGGTGTGCATTTACTGGTTATATGGGAATCGGGTACCCTATTGAAAAAATACATGGTTACCCGGGTACCCGTTAAAGAAAGCCAATCCCAAAAATAAAATCTCGGAAATTGCTGTTCATATTGTTCGTAAAGGTCCGCACGTTAACCCCTTGAGTACGGTTATTTACAGGAGGCGCCGGGGTGTCGCGCCGGCCTTTGCAGCCAAGCGAAACAGACACAATGTGCTTGTGCAGTCAAGCATAACATACACAATAATCCAACAATGGATTGAAACTGCACAAATAGCGGCAAATGGCGTCATCCTGCCTGGTGCCACTGTTGTTTTTTTGCGCCATTTGGCGCCTTCCGTACGCAAGGGGTTAACACTACCACATCAGTGCATCAATACAGCAAGATACAAATGTGTACAGTGAGCTCAATAATTTTACAGTGTAAAATGCACTTTCGCAAACATCATAAACATTAATCTGTTTTTTTGTTCATGTACCCTGGATTTCATTTAAAAAATTCCCCACAAATGACATTCAAAAACTTTCATTTTCATTGTCTGAGCAATTACTAAGTAATATGTTAATTCGGTTACGGGTACTCGATTCATAATCTGTAACCAGTTCCTGACATCAGCGGTCGGGTACTCGGGTACCCGATTCGGATGCACTACCCTACCTGAAGACACCTAACCTTTGACCCGCTTCTAACACACAGGATACATACCAGTCGGTGTACAACTGGCAGTACATCCACTGCCTAAATCTCTGGTGTCGCGTTCTGGGAACGCTGCATGCCGATGAAACTCTCCATCCGCTCATCTACCCACTGGTACAGACTGCCATTGGAGTTATCAAGTAAGACTCTGAAAACCTGATTTTGAAACATTTTTATTTATAATTTTTTTTTATTTTAGGTATACTATTTGAAATATTTCAGATATTCTTCACCAAAAATTAGGCATACCCCTGACCATTTTCACCCCTACCTGTGTGAATGACAATCACACGTGAAAATATTCATGAGAAACTGCTAGAATTTTCAAGCTCAACATGACATGTCGGCAGCAACTTAATCTCTTGAATACGGATGACCAGCCATGGCTCCGGTTTGAAAAAGATCACCTGGCATTCCTGCACGTACTCAATCTATTTATTCGTCAAACAATCCACAAGGGAAACTGACTAGGTAAATTTGAATACATTTTCAAAGTGAACAAAGAAACTAGCAAGAGCGGGATTCGAACCTGCGACCTCCGGGTTACCGTACCGGCGCTCTACCAACTGAGCTATCTTGCCCTATGTTGGCGGTCTCCCAAATTGTCAGTATCTTTGTTCGGGTGGGCGCTAGTCAGAAGCCATAAACCCAGAATGCCGTATAGCCAGGGATCACACCCAATTTGTTTCTCATTGAGTGATCCCCACAATGTCGCTTCATTTAATACGAAAGTAGGGGCTTCAAGTGCGATGAATAGGACCACTGTGTGGTGCCTATTGTTTGCATTTACGCTTGGCTGCACAGCCCATTCTTGGCATACCTGCACCCCTATCAATAACAGCCGTACACAAGGGGTTAAGAAACACACAAGGTCAGATCTTGACATGGAAGAATTTCCCACGGTTCACGTTTTATGTACATAGTTCTTCAGTCCAAAAGTCTTGTCTCACTGAATGATAACCAACCATTTACTCCATCACAGGTTGATCCCCGCTGCTCGCTACTTCCCACTTCGCTTCCAGATCATCCGATCACTCAACCTTCTGTCGGACGCAACAGGGACATTCATACCCCTCCTGCCCTTTCTCCTAGAGGTAAACAAGTTTTTCCTTTTTTTTCCCAATGAAATGAAAAACTTATCTTTGATCATAGTAATACACTTCACATTGGATCAATATGATATTCCAAGAATTGTTCGAAAGGTTCAATATTTGACTCAAGCCACTGGCTCTTAAGTTTGTGATTTGGCATACTTAGACTTCACAAGATTTTCTTTCTTTGAATGCTCAGAAGGTATAACACAATCTGTACATCTGAGCACGTGTTTCTTGAACCCTGTGCCACCGTAGCTATTGTAGGGCTGTTTATTTTCGAATAATTTAGGATTCGATTATTTAAAACTAGGCAGAGTTGTATTTGAGTCCCTGCAAGTCCTTTCACAAGTCCCTGCAAGTCCATCACAAGCCCTCCAGTCCTAATCCCAATCACAAGCTATTCAAATGAGCTTTGACAAAGGCATTCCTTTGTCCTTGTTCATCCAGTTACTTGTGACCGGCTTTATGAAAGGACTTCTGACTGGGCTTGTGAAAGGACTTGTGAAAGGACTTGCAGGGACTCGAATACAACTCTGAAACTAGGTTTGACTGAATATTCGAATATTCGATACTCGCCCAACAAGTTTTTCACGTGTCAGCTGCAATTGCATGCCGCGCCGGTAAAAAGTTGCAGGCAAAGCACGCTAGTGTTTTACGTGCGGCGATCGATATTATGGACCGCCCGATCGACTTTTTTGCCTGTGCCTGTTGTCTCAAGATCATTACGGGTATATATAACGTTCTGATATAAAAACCAAACTAAAGCCTGCCTTTTTGCAGTAATTATTATATAAGTGTCAAGGGTTTTATGGACAGGAACAATAAACCTCCCTCCACAAAAAGTTAGTCGACAAAAAGTAGCATTTGACACTGCTAAGTGCCGTAAATTTTCTATTAAAATAACATCAGAGTCGTATCTGTACATGCATATATATTTTTTCAAATATTCGAACCAGTAAAAAGGTATTCAAGTATTCGGTTGACGATCGAATAGTCGGTATATTCGGCACAGCCCTATGCAAGACAAATCCAGCCATGATAGGGTGCCATCTACGGAAGGCACTGTTCCAGAACAACCAAAACGACATCGTCATGTATTTACTGAAAGTGCACTGCCCCTTACTGAATAGGCACAAGGTGTGACGATGTCATTTTGGTGGTTCGAGATAAGTGCTTACCGCTATCTATACCTGTACATTAACCCTTCCTCTCTCGGCGCCAAAATGGAGCCAACTACCCTACCTATCAAAACCTACCGAGTTTCAGGTTGAAACACACAAGCTGTTGGAGAGGAAGGGCTTAGGTTTTTTGATAGGTTATGATAGTTATAACAGTAGGAGGGTTAAGCATTGCATGACTGCGAGCATTTATTGTATTTAGAAACCCCAGCCTGGTGTGCACAAAGGTGGAAGCCCGCAAGCAATGGCCGCCCATGTCGGACCAGTCAAAGGACAAAGAAGCGTGGCCAATGACAAAGGTCTAATTCATCGAGATAAACCTATTCATCCACAAACCTATGGAACACAAGAGTCCTTCCTTTATTTTTTTTTCGTGCACCATCGCAGCTTTGCATGAGAACCTGTATTCCAACTTAATAGAATTATTTAAAAAAATATCCTTTTTTTACATTTTCTTTATAGATTTTGGAGATGACAGACTTCAACAAGAAGCACACCAGCGTGTCCTTCCGACCTCTGAACTTTGCTGTGATGCTGAGGGTGTCCAAGTCCCAACTCAACGAGCGAGCATTCAAGGTACCAGACTTGTTTGTTTGTTTATTTGTGAAAGGTTTGTACACAAACTTGCAGGACTCGGCTTGCGGGCTTCACTCCGTACAGCGAGTTTGAAAAGATATTCATACAGTGGAATGCCGCTCTAACGAACATCACGGGATCCACAGATTTTGTTCGGTATAGCGATTTTCAGCCGCCGGTCTGGCGCATGCCCATTTTTCAACAAGACGTCCGTTCTTTTAAATAGCGCCCTCTTGCGTCGTATTTGAACTGCGCCCTGTTTTGATTGTAATTGAACATGTGCCGGCCATTGAATCATGTACAATACATGTTCACACTTTCTAAGCTTACCACATTCTAAAGCAACGGTTGGCTTTTCCCTTCTATTACTTGAGGAAATAATAGCCACCTGTCACTCGATCTTCAACATAAAGCTGCGGCTGTTTGGGAATTACAAACAGCCCAAATACCCGGTACATTTTTTAATCCGTTGCCTTTTTTAAAACAATGTTCGGTACATTTTTTACACAAAATTTGGGAGCCAAGGATGGTATAGCAGTTTTCCACTGTAATTGTAAATTTCCACCCAAGTTGACTTCTTTTAACCAGTTCGCGTCGGATGACGTGTATACACGCACTCAGCGAGTCCAGGGTGTGCTACCCGCAGATAAAAGCCTGGACCCGTCTGGCACCCAGGCTCGTGAAAAATAATCCCGGCGTGAACTGGTGAAGAAGGTTTTTTGAAGAATATTTTGGTTATTTGTGTTCCGGAATTGTTTTACAGGATGGCTTAGTGGACCAGCTGTACGAGCTGATGTTGGAACACCTGCAAGTACACAGTCACTCCATCGGGTTTCCAGAGCTTGCCCTACCAGCCATATTGCAGGTAACGACCAAAATCTGAATTATCTTTCACCTAATTGTTTCGTATGCCTTGTGCTGGCATAGCTTAGGCCCGAATTCCATTTAGGGCCGGTTTGCATACCAGCTCCCGGTATCAGACCGGTTTAAACCGCGGACGGTATTATACCCCTCCCCGGACGGTAGTATACCCCTCCCCGGACGGTAGTATACCCCTCCCCGGACGGTACAAGTCTACTTGCTCGTCGGCATTTCAAAGCCATCTTAATGAATAGACTTGCGGTTGAGCTTGGCTAGCCGGCTGCCTGATGGCCCTGCAGAGTGTTGACAAGGGGGAGTTTATTGACTGATGACTGACTGAGTATACGTGTATGTGTAGTGATTACCGAAGTGTGAATACTGGGTGGTCAGATCTGTCCAGTGGCAAACTCTTTAAAACAGAGTAAACGTTTAGGGCCTAGGTTAACCCGTGGAAGATTATTATCGGATTAAAGTCACCCCATTGTCCGCATTTAATAGGAGTTCACCAGCCCAGGAATTGGACACAATGTCCTCTTAAACAGGGCCAGCCTTCCAGTAGAGGCTCGGACGGTATCCAACCCGGTTTGTGAGGATTAAAATGAACCGGTTTGCGTACTGGGAGACGGTATACATACCGGCCCTATTTGGACTTGGGGCCTTACAAATGAACAAATCCAGTTCTTCGTAGCTTGCCCAAAAGAATCCTTTCTGAATGTTTGCGATGTATTTATTTTCCCAGCCATACAAAGAGTGTTTGCTCAGTGTATGTTTTGTTGTCAAAATGTGTAGTGCATGAACATTGTAAGTTCATATTGCCACAACACAAAAATCTGCTGTCCGTCTGTTCTGCTACCTCGATTAAAATCGGCCAGCCAGCATTCTAGATTGATTTCCTTGATTTCCCTAGCTGAAGACCTTCCTGAAGAAGTGCAAAGTGGCCAACTACTGCAAGGTGATGAAAGGTCTCCTGGAGAAGGTGCAAGAGACATGCAAGGAGACCAACAAACAGAGGGACTCGGTCACCTTCGGCGTCGCTAATGGCGCTGCAGTGGTAAGGGGTGGTTCTCTCTGTGAATAGAAAGACTGCGGCAGTAAACAAAACAAAAATCTACGGATTTTCTTGATGACCAAGATGGCCAACAGCTGTGGATTTGAAAAGTTATTTTAGGGAGCACTGCCTAACGCATGGTCGGGCCAGGCCGTTGAAAAGCTCCGCCAAGCCCTGAAAATGCCCGGGCCTTCGGGCTTCTATAATCCCCTGGTTGCGCACTATAAACTGCCCACTAATGCTGGAGTCCAGCCTGCTCCCATTAATTGTTCACCCAGACTTGATCTACGGCCCGTGAATGGAATGACAACAAAAGCAATCACTAGCAGATGCTCTATTGTTTGGTGATTTGGGGCTCACAATAGCAAGACTAAAGGCCCGGGCGTGGCCAGGCTTTTTAACGGCCTGGCCCAACCATGGGTTAGGCAGTGCTCCCTTAGTCTCTGCGGTTTTTGGGCAACATCAATGTGAGGATAGGCGACCAGTACATGTGCAACTCGGCAGCTTTCAATGTTTCATTTTGTATTAAAATTGCATCTGCATATCACGTGTGTGTTGGGGATCATACTACTAAAGGCCGGTTCATGCTTAACATAAATGCGAACATGAAACAACATAGAGTTCATGAAACATTTGCTGTGAAGATTCGCACAAGTTGAAATATAGGGAAAGATAGCTCAGTTGGTAGAGCGCTGGTACGGTGTTCCGGAGGTCGCAGGTTTAAATCCTGCTCCTGCCAGTTTTCTTTGTTCACTTTGAAAAATGTATACAAATTTACCTGGTCAGTTTCCCTTGTGGTTTGTTTGACAAAGATGAAATATGTTCAACTTTTGCAAATTCACAGAGTTCTGATTTCATAAATTTGCATTTGTGTGAAATGTTCACTGGTCTTACGACTAAACTTTTTGGGGCCGTAGTAGTCAATTGGAAACTATCCCATTTATATATAAGAGAACTTGGCTCTCTGAGAAAATACTATCCATTTGGGAACATCTAAGATCTTTTTTGGAAAAATTGTGTATTATAAAACAAATGTCTTCGGGAGGGTAACCAAATAGAGATTAAGGTTTTGTTGGAGGATGGGACGTAAGCCTTCCGTTTCCCCTCTTCCCTTTAGGCCAAATAAAAAAAAAAACATGTTTACATCCTGCCTTTTTGAAAAATAGGAAGGAGGAGGCCCTTTTTTTTTTTTTTTTTTTTTTCTTCAAAATGGCCGCTCGACACATTTTCCAAGACGTCCGGCTGGGCTATTTTTCAAGATGGCCGCCAGCATACACAAGGTGATGCTAGAGTCTAAAAATACGACTTTTTGTTTTGGGATTTTTTTTTTTTCGAAAAAGATCAAATATTCTTCATTTTTTTTCGTGTTTTTTTCATTTAAAAAAAAAAAAAAAAAAAAAGCAGGCGGCTTCAAAAAAGGAAGCGGGCGGGGACGCTAAACATGGATTTTTTTTTATTTGGAGGATGGGACGTAAGCCTTCCGTTTCCCCTCTTCCCTTTAGATTAGTTTCAAGATATTTTGTGTGCATCACCTGAAAACGATCTTGCCTCCACAGAAAGCTTGGGAGAACAAGATAAAGATGCAAGGCACCACATTGAGCAAGCACTACACTACCTACAAGAACCTGAGAGAGAAGGAACTGAGACGAGAGGAGGCGGGAAAAGAAAGGGTAAGAACATCCGTCAAGCTTTGCTAAGTCCCAGGGTGTTGGGAAAGACATCCTAAACAGGCAATATTTTTTAGCAGTGCTGCCTTTTCTTGAGGTACTGGGCTGTAGTCGAGTCCATCGCAAGTCCATCACAAGTCCATAACAAGTCCCTGCAAGTCCATCACAAACCCTCCAGTCCTAATTCCAATCACAAGCTATTCAAATGAGCTTTGACAAGGCATTCCTTTGTCATTGTTCATCCAGTTACTTGTGACTGGCTTTATGAAAGGACAAGTGACTGGACTTGCGAAAGGACTTGTGAAAGGACTTGCAGGGACTCGACTACAGCCCTGCCGGGTAGTGAAAAGCAAAGTGTCTTTCCCAAGCATACAAACAACATAAACCCCCAGCGGGGTTTGAACCGGCATGTCACCACACATGAGTCGGACACTATTTACACTGTTGGGCCAACGTTCTCTACAAAAGCGTGGCTGTGTGTGCTCCCCTGGGAGTTGAGATGGATCCAGGAATGAATAGTCTTGCCGGTCAGGGGTAATGCTATCATGTGAAGCACGATGATCCTTCAGTAAAGTGACCATTTCAGTATTCTCCCAAGTCAGAGAGAATTTAGTTATATACATTGACATTTTATGGGGTTTAAGACTATGGTCATCAGATGGAAATTGTTTTGATTGAATGTGGACATTTTGTTGTTAATAGATGACGGACGACTTGCCAACAGTTCGCAAGAGGCAAACACAGAAGGAGGAAGACAAAAGGAACTTCAGTGAGCTCTTCGAGACGGACAGCGATTCAGAGGACGACATCCTTGTCCGTGCCGAGAGGAAGAAAGAGCGCTACACGTCGAGCAAGAAAGGTAGAAAGAGAAGGAATGATGATAATGAAGGTGATAATAGCCCTGACGAAGAGGCAGGTGAAGAGGAATTTGATGATGAAGGTGATGAAAGCAAGATTGCAGATAGCAGTGGTGACGATGATGCAGATGGTTCAGATTCAGAAGAGGTCAAGCCAAAGGTCAATCCAATGTCAAAGGTCAAAGGTAAAGTCAAGGTGCTTGAGGAAGGGGAGGACAAAGAAGACATCATCAAGGATTTTGAATTCTGGTCCGACGACGACGAGGACGGAGAACCTAAGCGGAAAAAGAAGGCGGCGGGGGGACTGAAGAAAAGAAGTGGGAAGAAAACGGTGGGTGCAAAGATACAAATTAAAGAAAAGCAGATTTTGCCTGCAAAAAAGGGCAAGAAGGCTAACTTGTGGAGGAAAGGAAAACCAAGACCGAAGTCTTGAATAAGGTTGAAGAAGCATCTTTCAAAGAGCTGCAAATATTTGTTTAGACAACTAGCAAAAACCACTAATAAGAATATTGCACATTTTACTTGCTTAATTAACCCTCTGTCAACCTGGATGCACAGTATTCACTAAACAATAATGCCCCTCCCCCCAACAAGAAAGAAAATGGTGTCAAAAGGTCTCACATATCCTTATATAAAGCATCATAGGCCATGTTACACTACTGTAAAAACGTTCAGAAAGTGACATCCGTAGTACTGGTTGGGAACTAGGTTAACCCTTTCAGCCCCAATGGCGACTATAGTCGCCTGTGCACTATACCCCCCTTCAGCCCCAATGGCGATTAAAGTCGACCTTGAAGTGCTTAGTGTGTGAACAATGTGGGCACCAGAGGCTGCATGCCAATAAACAATGTGGGGCTGAAAGGGTTAACTCATGTTTCCTACTCAGTGTGATGTCCTGAATCAAAAAAACGAAGGTTGTAAGCGGAATAGAACGGAACATGACCTACTTTTCAGGCCATATGCGACGCATATTCAAAAACATAACATTCGAAAGTTGGACTCGCATGCAGATCATCAGGGGCCGCTTTTGTCTGCTTCGATAGCGCGTCTACGAAGCTGTCGACAGCTTTGTATGGAACGCCGCATCTTCCAAAAATAAAGTAGTGGATTGACGTATAAATGATAGAATTAACGATGTATTCTCCGTTGCATTTTAAGAATGTACCCTTTTCAGAGAAAATATGGAATTGTATATTAATTTGTAAAAGTTATTTTTTTTAACGTAACAGATTCTTATTGTCATATTTGATTTTTGTTTTGTCCAAATGGCTGTCCATACGTGTCAAAAAATGGTCGCCTGTGACGTACAATTAAAGGTCGCAAGAGTGGGATTTTGAGGCCTGATTTGAGTGATTTCACCCCCTTGTTTCGTTCGATTGCAATGACAAACACCGATTATCTGATTTTCAGCGATTTAAACTACATGTATCTGTAAGTGATTATTTTAATCAGTTTCCCGTCAGGTACTACCTGGTGACACGAAAAACGGGAGTGTAAAGCCCGGTTCATACTTCATGCGAATGCGTATGCGAAGCGAATTCGTTAAGGTAACGGTGTGCGTCACAATGAAACCTCAATTTAGGTAGCTTTTAATAAGTGTATTTCTTGTAAACTGAAAAGTGTTTTTCATAATGGACTAAATAAGACCAAAACAAGTCTTTGTTCAGAAACAAGCCAGTGATGTGTGGCTTCAAGAAATGTAATGTTGAAATAACGGGAATGCTGTAATCAATAATTTTTAAACTATTTGTAGTAACTAGTGGTAAATTACCGCAGGTAATGTTTAAATACATGTTCCTACATGAATATGGAAGAGTAAAGAATTTGACCAAAGTCCCCCTCTCATCTCTGAGAATTAGGTCCACCAAACGAAAGATCACAAGCCTTGTTGAGATTTCTCCAGATGTTTCCTGGTTTCAGGATTTTTGGTGAGACATCCTCCAGATTTCCGGAAGATTTCTTTGCTCCTTAAAATTGTTTTTATCATTCCAAAATGACCTCTGCAACCTGAAACGGTCTTCGAATAATTCCGATGACCCTATTTTTGGAACTTTGAACCGTATCTTTTGGTAGAAAATGCCGTTATGCATATTTCAGCAATGCCATACAAATCGAATGCCTCTGAATATTTCGGGGATTTTTCATTTCTCTAAAATCTCGCCCCAGTACTTGGAAAACATTAGACGGACCCACTAAGCCCCGCCCATGGACATATTGTTAAACATCCCGACCCTATTCATACTGTGAAGAGATTAGCTGGTCTTGTTTCAGTGTCGGGGGGGGGGGGGGGGGGGGGGGGGGGCTGGTTCTTCCACATAATCCTCTGTAGCTCAAACCTCGAGTGCCCCAGGGCTTGTGATGGGCGATTTGCATAATTTTATTTTTATTTTTTAAATTGACCAATCAAAATCTTAACTATGTATGGTTGAACAACCGTCTGACAAGGTGATGGGCATGTGATGTGCATAGTGATTCAGTCTTGATTCAGTCTTGATTCAGTCTATTGATTATATGTAAGGCCCAGTGAAATTTTTATTGAAGTAATTGTCAAATCTAATTACACTCCGTAAAAAACGATGCCATAAGTATTATGTTACAGGCCATACTGACCATATCTTGTGCTTAGCCTGCTGTAGTATAGAAAATTAATCCACCATAAATTTGATTTTAGTTTTGGATGCATGGATATCGGTGAGAAATATCCGTATAAATAAATAACCCAAAAATATAGAAACAATACCTGCTGTCCAAAATGTTGTTTGATGAACCTACAAATTGAAATTGTATTTGGATTGCATGGGTATTACGCTGCAATCTCTCTCCGTACAAAGTACATGTAATAGTTTCAAGAACCTGTAGCCCTCATTACAATGGACCTAACAGAATTCAGACTCGAATGACGTCTACACGCCAGCATGAATTGGTCTGCCGTCATTCGGTACAAGGCTGTCCCGCTACCGTACAGCTGTTTTGTCCGGTAGGACATGTGTACTTGTATTGTACTTGCCACGGCACAGCGCCTGGCGCCGCGCACGCTAGCCTCAACGACCCCCTTGTGTCATTTCGCCATGCCAAGCCTGCACGTACGCCCCCCACACACATCCGTAAACCCAGCCATGCCCAGTCCTCGCAATACGTACATATACATCCTTCCAGACGCGGATGTGTGTGCAGGGGCGGATCTAGCCTTTCATTTAGGGAGGGGTTGTACCCGCCTATACCGGTACAGTGTATGGACCAGCGGTGGTATACCCACTGGTAAAAATGATGTGGTTTAGCTTTGCTTATCACAACTTTGCTCAGCAGCCCAAGGGGGGTGGGGGTTGCAACCCCCACAACCCCGGCCCTCCAGATCCGCCCCTGGTGTGTGGGGCGTACGTCCGTGCAGGCTTGGCATAGATAAAGGACACAAAGCTAAGGGATCGTTGAGGCCAGCGTGCGCTAGCTGTGCCGTGGCAAGTGCAGTTAGAGTACCGGACAAATCAGCTGTACGGTACAAAAGTAGCGGCCGCTCGCTCGTCGTTAAGGCAGCAATCACGTATGTTTCCTCCGCCAACTTAGTTTTGCTCATTGTGCAGATCTACAGTTTACCCTTTGTGTTGTACAAGTGACGTCAGATCAGTTTCTTTTTTTAAGCAATGATGCATATTTGCGTTTGAATAGGCATAATGGTGTTGCGTAATTGATTTGCGTAGTAGCTTTTTACAAGCAGTGATATTAGTTGATTTCCTCTGTTGCTGTTTTCAGGAGATTCTTTGGAAGGTAAGCACTTATCCAGAACCACCAAAATGACATCGTCATTGATTACTGAAAATGCACGAGGCCTTATTGAATAGGCACAAGACCTTATTGACATTATTATCAATGGCTACAGCTCTTCACCGTAGCCTGTCAACGGCCAAATTCGAAGCCGTAGCCACAAAAGACCCGATCCGGGCAACGGCTTAAACTATGCGAGTGCAGCATACCAGCCTGTGAATAGACTAAACTGATACACCCGCAATATACGTCGACATACGTGAATAAGCTTGACAGCCTTGGTCAAGACTAGTCATTCGGTTACAGTGCAAGGAGGATGCGGTCTCGTCTCACGCAATGACTGATTTCAGTCTGTAGCAACCATCAATACAATAGTAAATGGGTCATAACCAATTTCCGTCGATAACCCTGTAGCCGTGGATTGTGAATGAACTCACGTGACCGACCTTGTCCAACAAAATTAGGTGGAAGTCGTCAGAACTATACATTTCAGTAAGGGGCACTTTTTACACAATTGATAAAAGTTACGCGCCTATCAATTGTTTCCCCCCCCCCCCCCCCCCCCCGGGCTTTTCCCCACCCTGGACGTCGGGAATTTTTCATTTATTTTTAATTTGGATGTATTTATAAATTTATTCATCTGGGGCCGGCAAGTCCTTTGAGTGCAAATACAAATCGGCCCTATGCTTTTGTACAGGAGAGTAGTGTCCCAGGGTGGAGGTTTTGGTCACTTCTGGAATGACGGTCCCCACTTTAGGGGTGGGGAAGCCCGGGGGGGGGGGACAATTGTTGGGCGCATTGAGGGCCTGGTGTTTCAACCCTAGTACAGAATCTTTCTTTGGGGAAAAAATCTGATTGGATCGAAACGCCGGCCCCTTTAGACTTTAAAGGGACACATTGCTTTGGATTTTGCGATTTGGGCTATAAAACTGAAATGGATATGGTTGGGAAGCTTTTTTAAAAGTAGAATATAAAGATTCACATAACTATCCCTTTAACTTGCGTGGTTTTTGTTTAATTTCGTGACAAATAACGGTCCGCCATTTTGTAGAACCAAATTTTTGACTCCACAAAATGGCGGACCATGTTCACCAGTCGTATTTCCAGTCGCAGCTGGTTGAAGTACGTTCTGTTGATCCATTTTGATGTACTGTGGCGGCACGCAGCACTGGCGATATGTCGCGAGGTAGAGAATGGTACCTGGCGATCATCTGATAGGTTTACAAGGCCACTGGCTGCGGCGCCAGCCTAAAAACTCTTACAGCGTATTTTGCGCATTATAGACGGTGGTATTTACTACTGGAAATAAGTCTATGTTTCGCGGGTTAGATGTCAGGGATCAGAGGCAAATGTTTTGTTTTGTAATCACTACTCACTAATTACAACACATTATACGTGTTTTTTTTGCATGAACAACTCTTATAAAAGATAAGGAACATTTCCAAACAGCAACATTTCATGACATTTGAAGGCAATGTGTCCCTTTAAGCAATTATTTCGGATAATTCTAGTTGGCAGTTTGTAGCAGCACATCATGATTTCGTGTGCAGTCAGTGGGAAGTGTCATTCTCACCCACACGGTACCTATATTTATCACGTATAAGAAACGGCTTTAAAATGCATACGAAAAAGCAATTAGTGAAATATGCCCTTGGGCCTGATTTCCCTGGTTCCGTTCGCATTGCGTCACACCAGACATTATATATGACTCGCTGACGACACTCCCCACAAATGATAAAGACGTACATTGCTAAAACCAGTAGGGCCTACACATGACTGATTTGCAATGACACGGGATGAGATTCTTTAGTAGGCGTGGTTCTTGACCGTGAATGAGGAGGGCTGAAAAATGGAACAGAAACCAGCTGATGAGAAATTCTTTACTAATTTAGGTATACATGTAATTGGTTTTGGAAATTTTGAGAAAATAAAAGATCTGGTATTCTCAGAAGTTTCAGCAGCCGCGCATCCAAACATGGATGGAAAAACCTGAATTTCAAGCGAGGTTTAGCGAAGTATAACCCACTGACCCCGGTCTCCAGACAACCACCCCTCCCAAACCCTATAGTCATTAAACAGGCGTCACGAGTTGACAGCAATTAACGGCTCGCAATTTGAAACTTGGCCTATTTGAAGAATCAATTGGCAAGCTGATGGCAAACAGTTTGAAAAGATCATGAACAGAAAGGATATCCATTGATGTCGTACCAACTATCTCGTGGCCTCTGGGCTCTGGCCAAAGTATAATACAGGTCCGCATTGTTTTGAAAAAGAGAGGCTGTGATTATAGAGACACGTTACCTTGGAGGCCGCCTAATTGGGCCAAAGCGTTCGTCTTACAATTGCTGTGGTTGAAAAGATCGTCCAAAAATGGAATACATGTATAAATTATTAATAATGTACACGGCCATCCCTTGAAAATGCGCCGTTTGTCTGCAATACCAGTCTGAATGTCCGGATGCAGTGCTTCAGTGTTTTTCCTCATTTCGCCAATACACACTATGGTAGATGAATTAGAAAAAGGTCAGGTAATTAGAGATTAAATGTGTGATTTCACGGCAATCGCATGTCTATTTAAATTGGGGAGGGGGGGGGGGGGGGGTGATGGGTCACTGTTGTATAATTTATTTTTCTCCTTCAAGGCCACATACCAGTAGGCCTATATATCTGTAAACTATAAAATGTCAGAAAGTGCAAGGACATGTGTGAATGAGATCGGATATGCATTGGATATGGAAAAACTGATTCCAAATCTGTATTGCCAATAAATTCCTTTGAAATCTGATTGCCCATACGTCTGGGGCGCGACATGTGCAAAAAGAACTCATTCAGGCTGTGAGGCTGGGTCCTCGGAGACGGAACTAGAATTCTGGACTTTTCTGGCTTGATCATCTCCCACAAGTACGTGGGGCAGTCGGGGTCACGGTGTTGAAAACTTGTTCTCGGAACGAGTAAAACGACCCATGGTACGTGTTTAATGTGACGGTAAATTCAGATTTGAACTTTACGAAGTGCGATTGAAATGACAAGCTATCAGCAAAAACAAATCAAGGAAATGATCGAATGATTTCCCGTGCGGGGAACAAGGACACAAATTATGATGGCCCAGTTGGTTGGTTTACACATTCCTTGTAGCTGTCCATAAATTACTTATGGTTCCAGTCATACACACATTCACTGAAATAGAAAAGGTCATCACGTTTAAACGTTAAAGGAAACACATGCAATGGAGATTCAGTTAAACTTCACGCATAATTACCGTATGTTACAAAAATACAAACGTGATCTATACATATGCTCGTTCAGTTGTCATTGTGGAAAATAAAAGTGGTGGGTTTCCATTCATTAAAAAAATACCTCCGTAAGTTTAATCAAACAATTAGAAGGCGTGATTTTGAATACAATGAGCTCTTTGTCAAAAGAGCAACAGTAATAAAATCAGTCCAGATCAGAATAATGTACCAAGTTTTACAGAAATATTGGTTACTAATAGGTCATTCTATAAGGGTCCAAAAGTGTGACGTTAACTTTGGTGGTACAACCTGACCTGTGTAATTAATTTCCAATCAAGTATCATTAAAATTGACTTCACATTATTTTCTTACTTGTTTGGCAGGTACTTTGATTTACATAATTACCCTTGGAGATAGAAGGCATTGAAGAATATGTCCTGAATTACAAAATCCTATACATGTCGATGTAACAAAATTGCACCCCTAATTTATAGAATGACCCATAATGTACAACAACTTAGTTTTTAAGAAATACGGAGTCCAGTCAAACTGTGAAAAACAGGTGTACACAAGTTCAATATAATTATTTGTAATATAAAGCTGCCACTAAACACTTTAATCTTCCGGGCCAAAATGCTTCTCATTTTTTTTCATAGTAGAACAAATTTATAATCACCTCCAACTCTTCTATTCGCAAACTTAGAAACACACTGATGGATCCCCCAGCAGCCTGGACTCAACACTATAGAGCCAGCTGGGATGATCATCAAACAATAAGCCCTCCACCATGATGTCCTGTGCAGCTTCACGCCAGTCACTGGCTTTTCAGCCTGACTAAGTCCCACAATTGACTACTCTTTTGTCTGTTTTTCTTTCACTGAGTGTAATCCTGCCTTCATGATTCTGTCTTCATTTGACGCCATCCATCAGTCTAATCAACGGGAGCTGCACAGCACCCATGGACCGTCCAATTTTGTACTCTATACATGTGTTTATGTTTTACAGTCTAATAGGACTCTACCATATGTGTACACTCCACGACTTTCTTGTAATTAGATTTTTGGGGAAGAGTCGTTACGCCCGAAAAGTAGGTGCTTAAAAAAATCGCACCAGCCAACAATGTATTGATTTTGCGCAACCCTCTCTCTTTTTGCTTTCAAATTGATGAAACTACACTGCTGCGCCTTCAATCAATGACTTTATGCATTGACTCATGAATATGGAAATTTCATGGAAAGAAAGCTTTACGTGTTTCATATTTTAGGCAGAAAACAAATCATATTACTTGATTCCTTTAAAACCGCAGGTGGGGAAAAATTGTTACAGTAGCGTGATCATCATCATAGGAGGCCTATGAGCGAAAATGAAACACAGCGACTCCCACAGTGAGGTCACGGCTAGGTCAATCCAGACTGGTTGAGTATAAAGAGGTACGCTGACGCCATCGGCAGCAGAATCGGTTGAGAGAGTTTTTGTAGTAGGTCGACGTGAAGTGCGGGGAAAGTCATTTGGTAGTTTTACTTTGACCGAGAATTAATCGCCTGATTGGGTCATGGGTCTAGGACGACTTGAGGTCCCGGTAGCGCTGACCGTGGTATGTGCCCTGCTGTTGGTCACCTGTCCGGTCACTGCACAAGGCAAGTACATTGATGTTGTCCAATTTGCTGGTATTCCAAACTCTTTGTGCATTGGTGGTATTTGTCAATATTTTACTTTGTCGCGCTGAAGTCTTAGAATTCAACGTGAACTCATCTGAATTATCAAAATTTGTAACTCTAACTAAAGCTCATTCAGAGTTTTCTGAGCTACGTACGGGATTATCCATCTAAAGTAATGGGTAGGCCTGCAGTTAATGTTTCCTAATGGAAGTCATTCAATAGAACTGCAAGACGTAGTTCCAAAAAGTTCGTTCGCTTTTAGCAATTTACTTCCAGTTGCACCAACTGAAACCTTCATCATTCGAAAAAGTGGCGTTCATCCGTGCCCATGTTTTCAAAATCATGCCAACTTATTTAGAAAGGGTCATGGACGGACCATCCCTTTACTGAGGTAATAAAAAGAAGTCCATGATTATGTTGGAAACCTGGAAACCTGTCATCATATCCAAGTGATCGGAATATCACATTGCAATGCTACCCAATTTAAGTTTGCAGCAAACGTATGCGTTTTCACTGTGAACAAGTATAACTATGGATTCAGTGCCAAGTAGGCTACAAGTAACAATGGATGTTCATTGTTTTAAGTGCACCGTTTTTCCTTTGTTAGATGATCACAGTGTTTGTCTTTGGTAACTTTATGCATGTGTACATGTCAGGAAAGATCTGGGCTCTAATGCCGGTGTAAAAGGTAATTCTGTCCCCCCTGATCTGTCCCCCTCAGACAGATTTATCATGTCGCGACCCGGTATGTCTGGGGCGGGGGGGGGGGGGGGGGGGGAGGGGTAAATCTGTCCCGGCCCTTCTATGTTTTTTTTCTGTCCCCGGCTCCCTGCCCAACGGTAAATGTGTCCGCCTGGTAAATTTGGCCCCGTGCAACCTATAATAACACATATCACGCACGCACATGTTGAGAATTATTACGCGTGCAAGAAGTCCGCCATGTCTACGCAAGTAAAGAAACTGGTCGATTGATTTATAAAGAGACGAAGTTATTTTTTATTTTGATAGCTTCATAAAGTGCGGAAAAATCAAAAATGTATCCTCTGTGAAGTCAATACATCCAAACAATATGTGGAACGGGCCTTATGCGTGGCAAAAAAAGGGGGGACAAAATAATCTGGAGGGGGACAGAATTAACGGGCCAAGGGGGACACTTTTATTCTGTCCGGGGGACAGATTTGAGGGGGGACAGAATTACCGTCTACACCGGCATGTACAGTGTCTGTTCAATATAAGAACATCACTGAAGATTGATGTCCCTGATGTACGGGCATATTATGTTGATTTCCCGACTCATCTCAAATTACCTGGGAACATCAGGCAAGGCTGTCTTGGCTCTTTTACCTTTATTTCAGGGTTGTTTGATTTTTCACTTGAGTTAAATGTTGATTACAATACAATTTGATTTTACTCTCCAAAATCGATCTGATTTTTTTTAATTTTCTATTTTTGGTTTTATTAGTCAAGATCTCATTCCATTATAAGTGAAGAGTGCTGATGAGTGGCTAGACAACGATATGGACTTTGATGTTCATATTCTAGTTTGTTGTGTGGTCAAACTGGATGTAGTTAGAATAGAAACTGATTAAACTTGTTCTATTTAGTACATTTCGTGCTCCATCACCTACATACCTAAAGCTTGCATCAGCAAGGTTACTGCCCGCTCGATTGCTAGTCCACCCACTACGTACACGTCCGACGGCACCAGGCGCCAGATCGAGTTTCGAAACTTGTTGACCTTAAAAGCGGAGCCAGACTCTGATTCACAAGGCTATTGCATTACCCAATGATACATTGGCCATTGATCTTCGCCGAAATGCACCTTGCAGGTGGAAATCGTACTCTATTTGTATCACTGCTTTGTTCGGGCTCCAGAGTCCACACTTTCTCAGGTATGGGGGAAAGATTTACCGCTTCGTACTTTTACCCCAGAATCCCAAGCCCTTCTCTCAATACCCCTGTATCTCGCCCATCCCTCACCTCAGGTCCTTATCGGCTACAACGCCTATGTACCCGGGAAGCTGTGAGAACCCACATTTCAAAGTACCAAACCGAGTTTGCCAGGATGACAACATTTGGGCTCTGCAATGGGAATCGCACTCATAAAGCTGATACCTTGATCTTAACATGTCCCGAATTTACAGCATGGAATAAGCGATGCCGGAAAATAACTGCCGTTAAAGTTACAATACCGAGCTGAATCTTTGTGCCCGAATGCAACATTTGTTGGCTTTCGCATGTACTGCGCGCACGTTCTTCGACATCCCATTTTACCTGACGCTCCATCTCGATGAATCCGACCTTCAGTTGTTCAGCTTATCAACCATTCGGTAGTACTAATATCATGCCTTCCAGTGGGCACTTCGTCGTACGAACTTGAAGTTCACCGTCTTGTACTACCGCATGACGTAACGGAGCTCGATGGAAAATTCACCAGACCCATTTTCCTTCGGGATAGAATAGAGATTCGAGAGCGCTATATATTCAAAGTCCATGACACCCAAACATTTCCTAGAACGATGACAAACATCATCGACGCCCCTTAAAACGCCTTGCGTACGGATGACGCAAATATGCGCAAAAAAACAGTGCCACCAGGCCGGATGACGCAATTTGCCGTCGTTTGTGCAGTTTCAATACATTGTTGGATTATTGTGTATAGGTTACGCTTGACTGCACAAACACATTGTAGCGGTTCGCTTGGTTGCCAGAGCCGCCGCGGCACCCCGACGTCTCTCCTGAAATACTTTCCCCCAAAAGTGACCCGAAGAATATGTACAACTATTTTAAAATTGCCTATATCGTACAAATATTAGGAAATGATGGGCGAGGGAAACTTTTTAAAGTGGACCTCTAGCTGAGGGGTGTCGACTGACATCTCTCCGGCTACGATGGGTTTCCAAATCGCATGTTCACAGGAAAATATACTGACATGTATTACCATTATTCCCATGAATTAATATGAAAATGTACCCCTCTCCTTCAATCACTGTGACGATCGATTTTTCCACAGGTCCCCAATTTTGGAACGATCAGGCGCAGTTGACTTTACAGAAAGCCCTATATCGCGATCGCACGCTCAACAGGAACGTGGCCAAAAATGTGGTGTTCTTCGTGGGCGACGGCATGGGCATCTCCACCGTGACGGCAGCCAGGATCCTTAAGGGGCAGAACGCGGGAAACCCCGGGGAGGAGACGGTACTCAAGTGGGAGGAGTTCTCGAGCGTCGGTCTGGCCAAGGTGGGTTATTGGAGGGTAGTTTGTGGTTCATTTCGGTAGGTCTGATGTGTAGTAATTAGGTTTGCCATTGCGTTTTTCAGCAAGGCGGGATGGGGTTTTAAACTAAATCTACTCACTCACATGCCAGTAGGTCCACCCCAAACAACCTTTATACCCAGTGGCGTACCAAGTGGCGTACCTATAGTGGGCATGAGGGAACGGCGGGGTAACCCCCGACATTTAGCCCTTAGTAACCCAACCCCCACCCCCAAAGGAGGAATGTACCTAAAAACATACCCGGATACGCCACTAATTGTATCTGTCCTTGAACCCACATTTCGCCAAACTCCTATAGCTCCCCTCTTACGCGACAATTAAGCCAGCCGTCAACTAGGCCTACTCATGCACAACCCCTTCCTCCCATATCCTCAATCATTAGCCCACCACTCCACCCAACCAGCCCAACTCCTCCACCCAACCACCCCAACTCCTCCGGCCAACCACTCACCCCACCTTTCAGTCCGCCCAACTACCAACAAGCCATCCCATCCAACCTGTCTACTCAAGTACCACCTATCATCTACCCATCCACGGCCTCCCCAGTCCATCCCAACCACACACAGCAAACAAACTACCACCCTCCAACAAACCACCTTTCCACCCACCCCACCTCCCAACCCACCACCACAACCACCATGCACCACCACCAAACCACCACCCAACCACCACCACCCCACCTACAGTCCAACCACCACCCAACCACCACCCAACCACCACCCAAACACCACACACCCTCCATTCAACCACCACCCCTCCACCCACCTACCCCTCTCTTCTGCTCCGCAGACCTACAGCGTTGACCGACAGGTGGCCGATTCGGCCTCTACGGCCACTGCCTACTTCTGCGGCGTGAAAACCAACGATGACACGGTGGGCCTAGACGACAGGTCAATAGAAGGCGACTGTGCTTCCACACGCAATTCCTCAGTTGATTCATTTCTAACCTCAGCCCACAAAGCAGGTAACCAATTTCCCTTTTTCTGTATACCGTAAATTTTAAAGTGTACTATTTACAATCTACAGACTTACGGTACAAATCGGCAGGTGTCGGATTCGGCAGCCACCGCTACAGCGTTTTTCTGCGGCGTAAAAGCCAACGATGCCACGCTTGGACTTGACGAGAACGCGCTGCTAGGAAACTGCTCCACCACCCGCAGCTCGTCAGTTGACTCTTTCACTACGCTCGCTCACAGAGCAGGTGACTCACATTGTCGTCGTTGTCGTCTGTGAAGTCTGTTTCTCCTCCATATCCCATGTCATTAACCTAATAATACCCTCTGTTATCACTACAATGACACCCTGGACCCACCACCGTCATTTCCACAACATCACTATCATTCACCATCGTGACATGACCACACAGGCACGGCTGCATCATCACTTCATTATCATAACTTCCATGTTATGATAATCCCACAGTGACCGAAGACAGTGCTTTGTCATCTGAATTTCCCCCGAAATTTAACATTCTCCCATAGACTAACTACACGTGAGGACTGTTTCCAACAAAAGACCTTCCTTAGTGGACAAGAATTATTTTCCATTGCTGTTTCTTTATCCTTGCGCAATAGCTTACAATCACTTCCCGACAGTGCACCCCAAGCCTGTCATTATCCAGTCCCCCATCCCACCTACTCACACACCCAACCCGTCCCACTCCACTGTAATCAGCATCGTGGGTCATCGGTGTTATCTTTGATCTTCACAATTAGAAACCACCTTTTTTGTTCTTCAATACAGTCAAGTAAAACAATATTTTCACCCCACGAAGAAAGCTTTTTATCACTAAAAAAATGCAGTTATTAAGTTGCATTTCGCAATAACTTGACTGAAGTTTACTTGAAATTGAAGTTACTCATGCCTGTTTAATTAAACACGGTTCTGTTTTGTAAAAGACGCCTATAATAACCTGAAGACAAATGTTTTTGAACTCGCCACGCAGGAAAGGCCACAGGTTTCGTGACCACGTCACGCGTGACTCACGCTACACCTGCCGCCCTCTACGCCCACTGTCCGGACCGGTACTGGGAGGATGACGAAGATGTTCCCCGAGAGGAGGCGGAGCTTGGCTGCACGGACATCGGGTCTCAGCTGGTCGAGAACGGCAAATATTTCGAGGTAAGAGTGACTTTGCTCAAGATGATGAAAAAGGAAAAGAACAAAAAAGATGGGGCAAACTGAAGTAGGAGATAATAATAAAGTGGGTATATTAATTCAGGCAAAATAAAAAAAACCGTGCCGTCACGCCATTTTCAAAAAAGAAAAGAAAAGAAAGGAGCCTCCTTTTTATCGCTTATTTTTCGATCCCAGCGAGCAATATTTTCCAAGATGGCCGACCCATTTTATTCCAAATGGCTTTGGCTGACACTGGAGTGTCCTAATCGATGAAAATCATGCAGAGGATCGACTTGGATCCATTCATGTTCCCCTTTGTTTGGATGTTGTTGGAGAAAAGCTGCAAAAACAATATAGAAAGGAAGCCACGACGCTCGACATGTTAATTGTAATTTTTAAAATTATTTTTAACTTGACCTTATAAAGCCCTCTTTTTCATTTGGCCGTTTTGTGTTTATCGTTTGATTGGAACATATTGGAGGCAGATTAAACTCGCAGAGAGATTCGTTCCCAGGAAAAAGAACAAATACAAAAAGAAAGAAAAACTTTGTTTTGCCGTGTTGACCATTTCTATTTCGGCTGTAAATTCAAGAACTACTTTTAGATTAAAGGTAGTATTCTGCTCTCTTTAAGGTGATTTTAGGGGGCGGACGTCGAGAACTAACCCCCAGGGATTTTCTGGACCCAGAATACCCAGAAAAAGATGGACACCGCGAGGATGGCCGAAACATTATACGTATGTACACGACTGCACGTTATGCGAGGGACACCTCAAAGATGGCCGTAACATTACAAGCATGTACACTAAGTCACTAATGTATGATGGGACACCGCAAGGATGGCCGCAACGTATATAGGCCTACACTGATGTGCATCCGATAGTGGGCCCAGTCTCAACTAGAAGATTGTACTACAGCCATTTACCTTTTACAAGCATGCATTTACGTAAATTGATCCTCAAATGCCCCAGATTTACCAGCCTGCCCTAAAAAAAGATGGCCTTATTCTCTGAATTTCTGCCAAAACCTGTTACGAAAGTAGGTTTAATAGCGTATCATGAGACTTGGGAAGATCGGTTGTTGAACAAACTCGCAAGGGGTCATTTCCGATAACATTTTCCATGGGCGAAACATTATTGTAATAAATCCAGCTAAAATATCGTGCGGCTTTTATCAAATCTTTGCAACATTGTTTTAGGAATACATGGAGGTGTTTTGTCTTTGTCTTTTAGCCAAAACAATGAACACAGGCCAAGAATACATGACAATGTTTCCACAAGTGACACCTATGTGACACCAGATTATTACAGGATCATTGTGTCAACACAATGATTTACTATACAACAATATTTTCATTGCTTGTATGTTTATAATGCGATGAAGGTGTTTAAACAAATTCTGGAATTAGATGAATAATATGATTATTTCTTTCCATTGACATTTTGGGTCATTTTTACCAAAATATAAATGTTTCCTTTCTGATCTCTATTTCTATAGAAGAGTGGCTCCTCAGCAAACCAACGGATCGGAGGAAGTACGTCTGGAACCTTGACGACTTCAACAACGTCAATCCCGATGAAACAGATCACCTAATTGGTCAGTTGAGTAATCACGTGACCGAAATTACTTGCAATAGCATGATTTCAAATTACAAATCAATACCATGATAAACAAAACAAAAACCAACAAAAATGTCATTGAACAATACAGTTTTTACAACAATATTGTACAAACGTTTGTTGTTTTCTTTAGCGTATCTTCAGGCTTTCTTTGCGTCTTTTGTGTTTGACATGATAGAGTGAGGGAACGGCTACTGGACAAACGTTTGACACGAACCAGGGCCCAATTTCATAGCGCTGCTTAACACACGATTTTCTGCTACCGGAACCTCACCCATTTCATAGAAACTGTAAGCAGTAAGCACAGCGAAGAGCCCGCTAACTTCGGAAGCAGGATTTGCTTAAATTAGTGACGCAACAATATAAATCTCCATGCACGCGCAAGCACGACTTGGCCATGAAATACGCTAATGCTTAAGCAAATCTTCCTGCTATAGTAAGCACAACTTTTCTGCTTACCGTTAAGCAGCGCTATGAAATTGGGCCCAGGGCTTTTGAAACTTGATGTGGGTATTGGTATCAAAGTCGAGTCAAAAGCAGTAATCCCGAGTACAAAACTGGAAAAGTTGTTAAAGTTTGACTTGAGCCCTGGCTTCGAGCGGGAGTGTGTGGTCTAGTGGTCAGGATTTGTGACTCATGATCAGAGGGTCAGGGGTTCGAATCCAGCTACTGGCCATATGTTGTGTCCTGGGGCGAGCCACTTTCTCCCCACTTGCCTCTCCCCACCCAGGAGTATAAATGGGTACCGGCATTAGCTGGGGAGTAACCTGCGATGGACTAGCATCCCGTCCAGGGGGAATAGAAATATTCTCAGTCGTCTCATGGTAATGAAACCGGAGATAAACGCCGGACTGATGGACCACATTGGCTCGTGAAAGACGTTGCAATTGCATTGCCTGGCTCTAAGCTAGACCCTGAATTCCAACCTACTTTATAAAACGTAAATGACGAAGACATCGGGTCTAGATCGCATCCGGACTTTGCCAGTACAGGTGCGATTCAAAAACCATTATGACAATATAAAGAAGAACTTAGGAATCCAAAATCAAGTCTACATTGCATAGCCTACCTGTGGACATTTTTCGACTTCAAGTGGACTCGGGTGGATTTCAAGTCATTTGCTCTGTTCACAAACTCTGATATGGACTCGTTTTTCAACTCTGATGGATAAGTTGGTGTTATAATCCCTAACAATTGCACCATGCACAGGTCTGTTTGAGAGGAGCCACATGCACTACGAGATAGATCGCCCGGATGATGAGGCCGGTGAGCCCTCTCTCGCCGAGATGACGGAGAAGGCCATCAAGATACTGCAGAAGGACCCGGATGGTTTCGTTCTCGCTATAGAGGGTAAGGTCAAAGGTCATGCTGTAAAAGAGGTCCGATAAAGGTCTCAACTTCTGCCTGAATGCAATGCCCAAGGGATGCCTCCATGCCACGAAGCCTACCTTTACAATAAAGGATTCATTATTATTAGTAGTATTATTTCTTTTTACCAAAAACTCCAATTAGCAAAGTACTTCTGTTGTTCTGCACACACTGGCCACCTAATGCATATTACCACATTTTACCATGCCAGAAGAGGTGTGGATACAGTGGACTTGAAGTGTTGAAAAAGTTGAAAGTGAGGCCTGGAAGGTACTAATTTTACCGAGGTAATGTTTGACTGGTTTGGGTCATGGTACCTTTAATCCCATTCAGATATACCTGTTTGCATTAAACCTCTCACAGGCTCTCGACCAATGAAGTCCATCATCCTTTTGTTTTATTTATGGCAGGCGCGCGTATTGACCACGCCCACCATAAAGGCATGGCCAAGCTGGCCCTTCAAGAGACACTTGCAATGGAGGAGGCTGTTGCCAAGGCGATGGAATTGACCAATGAGGAGGACACCTTGATCATCGTCACCGCCGACCATAGCCACACTCTGACCATCGGAACTTACCCAGTCCGCGGCAATCCCATTCTAGGTGAAATTTCCACTGTTTGTATGCCCTTCAAAGTAATATAAAAAATAATAGTAACTTCGAACCTATTTCTCATGTGCCAAAACAGACATGGTTCTTTAATGTACGGTGACTCAACTGCTTCTACTATTGAACAGAATTTTGAAAAAACGGTCACCTGAGACGTAAGTGTCCTGGCCAGACAGACTCATGTTCGAAGCACGCGTTGATACTCAAGGATATCGCTTTGAAGATTTTCCCAGTTTCCTTGGATTTTGTCCTGGAATACACTGCTTGCCTGACAAGTTGTCCCCTCTCTAGACTCGTTGTTGCTGGTGTTGTCGATGTTGCTGTTGTGTTCGGCAACCCAATGTGAACTTCAGCTACAAAATAGCAATGCGACGTTCATAATAATGCGCGTTTCATTGCGTTTCTCCTATTTCCTATTTCTAGGACTTTATAGTGGCAGTGACGGGGAAGACGATCTACCCAGCCCTACCTTGATTTATGCAGACGGTCCGGGTGGAGTCCTGGAGATGGAGAGTTATAACCGTACGGGAGCTAGGCGAAACCTTAAACACGAGGATACCGGTAGGTTCCTGTGCCTGTCGTGTCGGCGTCATGGCGTCGGCGCTTGCAGCTCATCCCTATTGGTTCTTTCCTTCAAAAGGGTTCTTTCCTTATAAAAATGCTAAGTGGTGTAACTCCGGACCAGCTTGCAGGAGTGTGGGGCCACTCAAGGGTGACACAGTTTTTGTAGAGGGCACTTCAGTTCGGAAGTGCAATTTTAAGTGAGGGACCTGGGGATAAGGGAACACATGCCCCCATGCCACTGATTATCATAATCTTTATTTTGTTTTGAGTGAAAATCTGAACTAGAGGTTCACTGACAGAAGCCATAAGAATGCTACATTCTGCTAAGCGTTGCAAAACATTTATGCACATTCGTACAATATTATTAGCATTCTAAGAGGCTTCGTTTCACAACACACAAGGCAGGCACGGTTTTTACATTATTTCCTTGTACGATGGTAAGTGTGACTTAGAAAACACTTTAGCTGTGTCCTCCCAGTTTTAGGAGAATGTGAGCATTGCATATGTGAGCCAAAGAGCGAGTTTTTCCTAATCTCATTGGACTATTTTTACTTTTTTTTCAGAGGATCTGGAGTTCGTCCAACCGGCCATCGTCCCGAGAGACGATGAAAGCCACGGCGGGGAGGACGTTCCTATCTACGCTAACGGACCAATGTCGCACCTCTTCCACGGAGTCCATGAACAAAACTACATCGCGCACGTCGTACGATACGCAGCCTGTCTGGACACGCAGGAGCACTGTGGAACAAGCAGCGCGCCCCCTAGTGGCGGGCTCAGTTTATGGCTGGGCTTGTTCAGTCTTTCATTAGTGTTATGTGTTTGATAGAATACACCATCAGGTGAATGTTAAACATTCGAATTGTTAATTCTTCAGTACTCCTCTGGTAACCAACGAAAGCAGTAGTTTTTTTTTAGTCACACACTTCGTCTGGTAAGCATTTTTTCTGAACAAATTTATCCAGCTTTGATTCAGACATCTTTTTCATTACGGCATATAATCCAACTGATAACACAGAAGCTTTAACAAAAATGACTACATATCAATTTCGACATGTTCAAGGAAATTATGAAGGCTTTCTGTCAACATATTTTGCAGGTATTTTGTGGTGCATTAAAAGGAACAAAAATGTTCATATCCTGAGTGTGCATCCGCACTTGTTCATAATTGTTGACATTCAAGTGAATGTAGTGTATAAAGGATAACTTTTTAAACAAAAAGTTAGTAAGTGTATCTATCACACAAACCTGTAAAAAAATAGTACTAACGTCTGCATTCTTTGTATCTATATCTAGTTATTTAGTATAATGGTATTTTTTGTACACTGATAAGATTGCGAAAATTTGATATAAAAGTGCAGGTCATTTTCTGAAATGAAAAACAAAATATAGTTGCTGTTTGTTTCTGTAAAATTCTTTGTTCGGATTTCCATCATTGATGAACAATAGAGAATGCGGCTTGTGTTCGATCGATTTAACAACTTGCAACTGAACTGCCGATATTTTGCCTTTTTAAAACAAATTTAAGGCGACACCACTTCACAGCTTGTAGGCCTATACCTCCCCCACACGCACACAGTCATGTAAACGGGTGCAATCGTGGACCTCTCATTGTTCCTCTTTTGTTTATACTCTAACTTTTTCGGAAGGCCTCCGTTAGGTCAAACGTGGACCCCTTTGTCTACGCTCGAATTCTTTTGTCCTAGGTCCACGATTGCCGGCATATACAAACTCACAGGTGGATATGGGGTACCTCTATTGTGGACTTTACTTCCGTTCTTCTATTCTGCCTTTGTCCCCATTGAAATATCAAAAGTCATAACGTTAACTCTGTGGGGTAGGTCGATTTCTAAAGACACCCTTGTGGGGTACCATTGTCCCCATTGTTGCCTTTTCTTATGCCAACCCCACAACCACCCCTATGTACGTCCACACCCATGTGTTTAAGGTGTTTACCGAGGACTTTCAATTGTCCTTCATGACTTCTTTTTACCTTGCTTGCACCCCTCTGATTGGTTTTGTACGTTTTCCAAGTGAGGACAGCATGACAATCGAGGACCTTTAGCCGTCTTATATGTCATTCTTTTGACTGAAACATCAACGGATGGTTATGAATACCATGTGAATACGGAAGACTTCCCATTGTTCGGCATGCTTATTTTGTTCTGTACTTTATCGCACCCCGCTTATTGGTTTTGCACACTTTTTTTCAACAAAGGACAGCTTGCCAGTGGAACACCCATTCTCTCTATGTCAATCTTATATTCCCTGCCGTCGGTATATAATTTGAGGGGCCACCTTTTCAGATTGTTTCGTGCACCCCCGTATGGGTACGTGGGTGCACAGATCTGTGTAATGACGTGCAGAAACACTATAGAGTATATTTCATTGGTTTCTGTCACTCGGTTTATTGAACGTCAACGGTCATTGAAACCATAAATTTAACGAACACAATTACATCCAGAACTTTACAGATTAACACAGTGCCCTTTGAAATTTAAGAAAAATACCTGCAGAATCGATTAATCCAATTATTCAAGAATACACCAACAGCAATTAATGTGATTATTAGATGAATTGTCTCTGTGCATATTGCACTAACGTTTACTACCGCACAATCCTTAAAAAGTAGCGACACAAGAGTTTGGTCTGTGAGGGGTAAAATAAGTCGGGTGGGGTTCCGTACCGTAAATATTTGGGATGCTAAAATTACTCTTAAGGATTCGCAGAATAGAAAACACGCTGTAAATGGTCCTGAACCAGTAAGTGAGAATGACAATTATAATGAAATAATACCCAATAAATAGAGATGTTGATGCATTTTTGTGTTTGGGGAACAGTTATCGAGACTCCGGCCAAAAAAGATAATGTAGCGTGATCCGCCCACAAAATTACCCCTTTCTGACTATGACGTCATTGGTAATTTCAAAACCCACTTCTTGCCATGCCCCTTGCACCTACATAGTTATACTATAAGATTTGTACACGGCTCCAAACACCAGCATAAAGCAGCTCTTGGAATTTGGCCATAGAGCGTCACACTAGGGTTGTGCATCCAAACCGGGTACCGTGGTGCATCCGAACCGGGTACCGCGGTACCCGACTGCTAATGTCAGAAACCGGTTCCAGATTATGGAATTGAGTACCCGCAACCTAATTAACATAATAGTAATTTCTCAGACAATGAAAAAGAAAGTTTTTGAAGGTCATTTGCGGGGAATTTTCAAAATGGAAACCAGGGCACATGGAAAAACAAAACACTTTAACGTTTGTTACGCTTGCAAAAATGCAATCTACACCGTAAAGCTATAGAGCTCAATATCTACACCCTTGTATCGTGCTGCATTTATGCACCCATGTGGTAGTTTTAACGTGCGGACCTTTACGAACAATATGAACAGCAAGTTCCGAGATTTAATTTTTGGGATTGGCTTTCTTTAAAGGGTACCGGATTCCCAGGGTACCCGATTCCCGTACTACCCGAAAATGCACACCCCTATAGTCACATCGGGGCTAGAGTACTTCTAACGAAAATTCACACAGAGGAAAACCTAGTCTTGGTTCCAAGACGTCCTTAGCGCGGTACGACGTACAGCGCGCACGGCAGCGCCCTCTAGCTACACACACACACACACACACACACACACGTAGTCGTACTTCCCTACTACGTCCGAGGACGAAGCTTTGTGTTTCCTTTTGTTCCCTTGATATAGCCAAACCCCATAGACTAAGCACGTATCCTTACGTTCGAGGACCGATTTCAACAAAAGACTCTACGTTCGAGGACTGAAAGGATTCTTTGTGTTTCCTTTCTTCTCTTGTCCTCGGAGATATATATCGTGCACGTGCACACACACACACAGAGTCATGTAAACGGGTGCAATCGTGGACCTCCCATTGTTCCTCTTTTGTTTATACTCTAACTTTTTCGGAAGGCCTCCCATTGGTTTTGTACACGATTTTCAATCGTGGACGTTAGGTCAAACGTGGACCCCCTTTGTCTACGCCCGAATTCTTTTGTCCTAGGTCCACGATTGCCGGCATATACAAACTCACACACACCCACACACACACACATTCATGTAAACGGGTGCAATCGTGGACCTCCCATTGTTCCTCTTTTGTTTATACTCTAACTTTTTCGGAAGGCCTCCCATTGGTTTTGTACACGATTTTCAATCGTGGACGTTAGGTCAAACGTGGACCCCTTTGTCTACGCCCGAATTATTTTGTCCTAGGTCCACGATTGCCGGCATATACAAACTCACACAGACACACGCCAAGGCCAATTTGGCCTTGGCGTGTATGTGTGTGTAGCGAGAAGGCGCTGTCGGCCGGCCGTGCGCGCTATATGTCGGACGTCTTGGAACCAAGACTAAGGAAAACCATGAGTTAGATACACCGTGGCACTAACACTAAATTGAAGGCAAGCCCTATAAGCTACGCCAATCAAAGCTCAGCACACCAAATCCCCCTACATTTGATTAAAGGCAAATATTTACCACAATGGATTACAATAATATTACATCAAATGCGAATAATTTAAACCCAGATCAACTACCTCAAACCACTGTACTGTGAAAAACAATTGTCAAAAGACATACCACATTTGTTGGTTAAAATCGACATCAAATTAAGAAATATGTATGCGCCAAAAATATCCCGTAACCTTTGGAGGTATTAATCAATCGATATTCACAACTTTTATCAGATTAAAAGGAATCTAAAATGCTGTGGAAAAAGTATAGTTCGTAGAGCTGTTTCTAAAAGTCAAGCGTAGAAAATATAATGTAATAGATATGTAATAGTAATAATAGACATAGTACAGTTTTTGATAATACAATGCTGTTTAATGCAAATTTTGAAATGCAGAAACAAACGAGCACCCTTTAAATCCCCAAACACATACACAAAGCAAAAATAGTCAGCATCATCTGCAGGTTAAGTCCGCCGGTAGGGGGCGCGCTGCTCGTTTCACAGTGCTCCTGTGTGTCCAGGCAGGCTGCGTATCGTACGACGTGCGCGATGTAGTTCTGCTCGTGGACTCCGTGGAAGAGATGCGACATTGGTCCGCTGGCGTAGATAGCCACATCCTCCCCGCCGTGACTTTCCTCGTTTCTTGGGAAGATGGCCGACTGTTGAAAATCCTTATGAGCTGAAACAAAACAAGTTAACTGAGGTCATCTTGACAGATTGCTCTGCAAACGTCAGCAAGTTTTGTGGAACCTAACCGCAGCCTGACATCTAGATGCATAGCCTGGGCTGTTAATGTAGTTTCGACCATGTTCCTAAATTGCCTGAGCAGTAACGTATACATGTATATATACGGGGAGGGGGAGGGGGACACGGGAGAATGTGCCCACCCCCCCCCCCCCCCCCAAGCTGACATCCGTGCCCCCTGCTTCCCCCATTTGAAATCTTGAAATGTACAAATAATTATACAAGCCGCAGTTCATGTACTTTCAGTGCCCCCTTGAAAAAATGTGTGCACCCCAGGTTCCCCCCAGAAATTTACCCAGTTACGCCACTGGGCCTGAGCCATAAACGTAGCCCCAATCCTGTACCCAAATAAAACCCGTTCCCTAGCCCCATCAATCCTGTACCTAAATGTAGCTCAAGGGCTCAGACTAGGCCTACATCTACTTAAACAGTGCCTGAGCTATTTTAACGCCTCGGCTACAATTAGGTCTAGAGCTACATTATAGTCGCACGTGCGCGCACAGCAAGTTGTCAGCACTTCAGCTGGCGAATGCTGGCGCATAGAGTGACTCATGCAGATTTCTATTGCTGCGTCACAAGTACATGCTATGCATATTTGGTGATTGAGCAGCGTGAAATATCCCGCTTGTACCGGTACTCAGTAGGGACTGATTGCTCGGTTACTTACTACTGAAGCTGAGTTTTAGGTTTGGTACGAAATCGGTAAAACACTTGCATATGTTCTGTAATACCGTTTGCGTCAATAGGGAATGTCTGCATACACCTATTGCCGAATGTACAAAACGTTGTCTCTTGTTGGTGTTGCAGTCCCAGGCTCTTCGGCAACATTACTTCGATGATAATTTAAGACGCTACTTTTTACCTGTGTCCACAGCGGATAAGTTGCGTCTCCTTCCCTCTGATAAGTAGCTGGCCCGCTCGAGCTCTCCGCCTGGCCCGTCCGCGTAGGCCAGAGTGGTGTACCGCATGCCGTCGGAACTTATACCGTCATTGTACAATCCTGAAAGTCGAGGTGCGAGGGAAACAACTCTATGGACATTTGTGCAGTAATTTTGTTTTGTTCTTTAAAAATACAATCGCTGTCTTTCAGCGTTCCCCAGATTCTACAGAGATATGTCAATTACTACCCCGGTCATCAGGCCATCAGTTTTTATGCCGCAGGTCGAAATCAGCGTGGTTGGATCCAGATAAGTACCAACATTTTAAACTTTTGCACGGCAAGCACCATGATCTCCAGGCGGAGTTCGAACCCACATTCCACCGCATATGAGTCAAACACGAGTACGCTGCATCCCTCGTGAAACAAAATGGTTCTCTATGATACAACTGAAAGATATCAGAGTGTTATTGGAATCAGACAGATCCCTTTTCACCCACGTGACCAGATTGCGTTAGATGCTAACAATATGCCACCAAGTGTGGACCGCCTTGGCTTGCAGTGTATAATCTGGGATGTGTTAACCACCACGCAATGTGCCTGAATATACTGTCGTATCTGAATAAGCACCTCGTCACAGTTTTCACGAACAGACGAATTTTGCCTCTCCGCACTAAACTAAAGTTACAAGAAAATCACGTTTTAAGCTGCTCACTTTTTAAATTGAAGATATTACCTGCATTTATACCACATGTTGATTCATTGTTGACACTATGTTAAAGTTCAGTTCTCGGTCTTTCACAAGTCATTGGCAGCTGAGCGATAAGTCAATTAATTACAGAGTTATTAATTGATTAATATATTTGTCTCTTCGTGAAAACTCAGAAGCGAGAAATGGCCCGTTTTGCCCCACAGAGTGTCATTTGTCTCTTCGTGAAAACCCAATATCCATTTCCGGGCAATTTTGCCCCTCACAACCCTATTGTATAACACAGAGTTCAAATTCGTCTGTTCGTGAAAACCCAAAATCCATTTTCTGGCAATTTTGCCCTTCTCAGCCATAATATACGCTTTAGTTTAGTGCGGAGAGGCAAAATTTGTCTGTTCGTGAGGCGGTCCAATATGGACGGGTGACGTCTAATAAAAAGGTTTTTATACTTTTTTCATATCGGTACCTAAAATGGGATTGCCACGGGTCGGGTAGGCGCCGATGGTCATGGTGTGACTATGGTCAGCCGTCACGATGACCAAGGTGTCCTTCTCATTGGTCAGTTCCATTGCCTTGATCACGGCCTCCTCCATCGCGAGAGCCTCGTGCAGAGCTCTGGCTGCCTTTCCGTCATGGTGGGCGTGGTCAATGCGGGCTCCTGTGGGCGGGTGAAGAAAATGGTACTTATTGATGCGTCTATTTTTCGTGGGATATTGAAGGATTTTCTCTATTGAAAGGTAATGTAACTTCCAAAGATGTATATTTTAAACTTATTTCTTCCAGTTGAAGTACACTACAAGTGTTATTTCCAAGTAACATATATACATTTATCACTATCTTTTCGCGGCAAAGTTAAACGGGAGGACCGGGGCAGTCATAGCCTCCCTGTTCATAATAAGCCAGTTCGGTATTCCAACTGCGCATGTGCACAACAAGATTCGACGATTTTTCTCTTACCTTCAATCGCTAAGACATAGCCATTAGGGTCCTTCTGCAGTATCTTGATGGCCTTCTCCGTCATCTCGGCGATAGAGGGCTCACCGGCCTCATCGTCCATGCGTTCCATCTCGTAGTGCATGTGGCTTCGCTCAAACACGCCTGAATACGAAAGCAAGCATAACCATAGCTAACGGCGCGTGAATATTGCAGACACGAGAGGACGAATGTACATCAGCCTTAATTGAGTAACAACTTTCTTCGTTGGGCCACATTATGGTAATGTGCTTCTTCCACGCATCGCTATGGCAATGGACAGCGTCATGCTGGCAAGAACAGAAAAATAAGGCATTACTGTGCACTTTAATTCCCACCTGCGAATTACGCGATCAGCGCTTGAGATCAAGTTAGTATAAATTACTTAGTGTGTGCTATTGATGTATGTCTTGGCAACACTAATCTCCCAAAGACAACAGTTAATTGGTAGAGCGCCGGTACGGTAACCCGGAGGTCGCAGGTTCGAATCCCGCTCCTGCCAGTTTCTTTGTTTATTTTGAAAAAGACAACAATTATTAGATTCTTTTTGCAGATAGTCCAAACATTTTTCACTATAATCTCTTTTAAATGTCGACGTGATTAAGAGCCAATTCGGTCGATTTACAACTCAGTGCGCCGCCAGCGGCAAGCCGGGAAAGGCCAATTTCCCACTTTCGGGGTCGACATTGCGTCTATCGCGTTGTATTATAATTATGGTGGACAGTACAGCAGTATGGATTTCGCGCGAATGCGAATAGATGAGTTGAAACAATTTTCAACTAATCGGGGAATACTTTGTGCGAGAAAGAAGAGAGAAGTTGATAGATTAAGCGGAGAAGGGGTGTAAGAAGTACGGTCGATGCATTGGCGATACCCACTTCCGGTTTTGCGATGTCGACTTTTTCCCATGGTGCAATGCGTAATTTGGCCTCTCCGGCTCTCCCCGGTTGCCGCTGGCGGCGCAGCGAGTTGTGAAACGACCGAATTAATAATTACTTTCAAACAAACGTAGTTCGTAACATTTTGAACAGATGGTACTTTTGATTTCAATTTCTCGGGTGTGCCATGGCTGTGGATGCGATGCAGACGTTCAGTCCAGATTAGATTTCACATTATGCACAATTTATATAAGACCCCACTGTGTTGGACGGATTGTGTCACATGATGACTCCACTAACCAATGAGGTTGTCTGTTTCATCCGGATCGACGTTGTTGAAGTCGTGAAGCTTCCAGACATACTTGGAACGATCCTCGGGCTTACCGCTCAGCCATTCCTCTGAATAGAAAAACAAAAGGTAATGCCCTGTCTCGTCCTGGCAGATACACATTTTCTAAAATTCTATTTTCGATGTTCGCAACCGCATCCAAAATTCTTGAAAACTGTTACAAAGAACTTGAGCAGTCAAAGGTTTTTCTAGGTCGCCTTGTATGCCACTAACATTGTCATCAGAAATCGATATTGGATCGATAATTGAATAACTGAATTATCGATATGGCAGGATAGTTAGGCCTACCGATAATGTTCCGGCCGTCCTCTCTCTGCCCAACTTCGCTCGGGTACTCGGGATCCGTGAAGTTGCTGCCGGTCAACTCCCGTCGGCCGCCTCCTAAAACCACCTTGGATTAATAGGTTCAAAAGGTCAGAGTTCAATATTTCATCAGGGTCGATTTAAGTTCATCGGAGGACAAGAGGAGGCGGTCGAAATTAGGGGTATTAGCCGGCAGTCTGTCACAGCCATAAATAGATAGTTTGTCCAAAGAAGTCCCCAATGTTACCTTGGCAGGACGAAAAGACACCTGCGGACATTCCTACGTTGACCACTTAACATAATGGATCTTTTTCATGAAACCTTAAAGGAACCATGATATAGGATTTACATTGCATTATTCCTGCTTAAAACAATAAAGTATTATCTTGACAATGATATTTTGTTACCAGAGTCAATTATTTCCCAGATTAAATATGAAAAAACATTTTTTGAAAATGTTTGTCCAAGCTACTCCGCCCCCTGAGTGGGACCCTCATTAACATAAGTGAGTGACGTAGATCAAGGAACATTACATATTCTGCTCGAGCCAGCACCATTCATCACGCGTAAATTGAGTGTACATTCTTCGTCCAAAATCTAAGCAAAATATAGCGTTTTTCGGCCATGCCGACAAGGTGTGTGGCTGCTGGATGCAGCAAAACAACGAAGGATGGAGTAAGCCTTCATTTATGTCCAACTGATGCGAAATATCGGAGAATTTGGACGGCGAAAGTGAAGGTGACAAGAGCGAAGTGGTCCGGTCCCAGCAGCTTCTCAGCGTTATGTAGCGACCACTTTGAGCCGTCGTGTTTTGATACTGGTATTTTCAACTCCTTTGGGATGGCCATTAAAAATATGCTCAAGTCCACTGCCATCCCAACAAAGTTCCCAGATGTGGGTAAGGTACAGGCGAAAGCAGTTAAACGGCCCATTCCCCGAGGAGCTGTCGCTAAAAGGGAGAAAATCAGGGTAAGTTCGATGTATAGTTGTTGCAACTTACAATGTACGAAATTGCACGTGTAGACCTAGTGTGTGTGTATACGGGCCGGGTCCAGACTATCGAGTCCATTCATGAATTTCGGTGCCTCGATCTACGTCACGAACAGCGCCCTCAATTTGAGTCTCAACAAATTCCAAAAAGGGGGGGGCAATTTTTGGGCGGCAAATAATCACACTAAAACTTCACTTGAACCAGTTTGGCTTTTAATTCACATTTAATACATATAAATGAATGTATTTATGAAATAAAATGCTATCCGGCAAATTTGAGAAGCATGGTTCCTTTAAAGCAACTGTCGACATCAAAACGTTACCTAAAGTTTTTCCTGAACGTGCTCCTAGTAACCCTCTTACCTGGAAGACATTGGCGTTCGTGGCCAGTTGTGAGCCGATGTCCTTGCAACCCTTCGCAGCTTCAGCTTCAGGAATATCCGCATCTTTCTCCCAGTAACGATTCGGGGTGTGTGCGTACAGGGCAGCCGGTGTAGCGTGAGTCACGCGCGCTGTAGTCACGAAACCAGTGGCTTTTCCTGCCGAAGGACAATATTTCATCCAAGCCCACGGCAAGAGTTTGTGATATTAAATATTGAACGGGACGTTCTTAAAGGTAGTATACAACATTTGCAAACATAAAAGAACAAAACTATTACTGCAGGGTGTAAATGCTGTGGGGAAGGTGATAGGGCGAAATGATTACCTGCACGGTGGGCTAAGACTAGAAAGGAGTCCACTTCGGCACCGCGACTGGATTCGCAGTCTCCAAATCGTGCTCTCGAGTCCAACCCCAGCATATCATCGTTGGCTTTAACGCCACAGAAGTAGGCCGTAGCCGTGGCGTCAGAAGATGCAACTTGCTTGTCCACGCCATAAGTCTGGGCAGGTGGAGAGGTTCGCGTAGAGGTTTACATTACCACATGTACCTCAACCGACTGCAACAATAATCGCTTCCCCAATGTCTCTATAATTTTGTTACGCTATTGCCGTTTTAACCGCTCTAAAAAGAATTCCATTCCATACGCGAGATAGGACCGAAGTCCTGGCTCGACTTTGGCTTCAGTTTCGTCTCCAGAAATTCCACCGTTCCATTGCCAAATCTGAAGCCTTAAATACTTGATGTATATTTCAGAAAGTGCCCCAGATCGACCCGTATATAAAGACCGAAAAAGCCGGAGCCGAAGCCGAAGCCATTTGAGGAATGGATCAGGACTTTTTCCCTGATGGTTGAGTTTGCTGTGAGGTGCGGTACATGCATTTGGGCGGATTTCATTATGGAATCGGACAGCGGTTAAACCGGCAATGGCGTAACGAAACACAGCATTGGGGAAGAGATTCTGTTGCATTATGTTGTGATGATGCAATGGAATATGTGAGAGAATTTTCTTTTACTTGTCTGTCGAATGAAATGAGTTCAGCTTGCGGAGAACCCACGAAAGCACGACTCGGCAAAATGTAGTTTGACTAAAATGCGAGCCTGTACATAGTTGTCTCCTGGTGCCAGACTTCAAGACAGACTTTCATCGCTGGTTACGATGTGAAGTATCGTGTTAATGTATGGATGAATAAAAAAAGAGCAGGGAGCCACGTATACTGCCAGGCATAGGCTGCTGAGATGTAAGGCCCTGTCCGAATTACTTGGCTGCGGCTTGAAATTACACACGAGTCTATGGGAAGTGACTGCAGCCGCTACCATAGACATGTGTGTAACATGCAGCCGTAGCCAAGTAATTCGGACAGGGCCTAAGTTTCTTTTGCGTACATATTGTCCCTGCCCTATTTGGAACAGGGCCGGTAAGTGCGCGGTTACCATCTTGATAAAGTTGTGTTTGCATCTGCGCATAGGTCGGTATTTGGATAGCGTTATGTTGGATAGTATTTTGGAGTTTTGAACAATCGTCCAATCGCGCATATATGCTTGTATCATTGCATACTGAAAAAAAAGAGCACCGGTACAATTTAATCTTCAATTCCTGTGGGCGTAGTAACTTTTGCTTGCAATGAATGGCGCAACAATGGATCTAACACGAACACTAACAGCAAGTTGGGTCGAATTTCGAGTAAAAGTACAACCGCTCCAGATTACGGGATACAGTTGGCGGTTTTGTCAACATGCTAGGCATAATGGGCCTATTTCTGGAATGAATTGCATACAAAATTAAACGCAAAAGTTCCATTGAATTCAACCATCTACAGGGAAGAGATTGAATACGTTCTGTCTTCACACATGACTGGATGGATGACACAAAAAGTTTTACTGCAACAATAAATAAATATGATCCATCCAGTCATGTGTGAAGACAGAACGTATTCAAATTTCACTCCCACGCACACACATGGGTACGTTAATATAGGTCGCCGATTCAGTGTAAGCCAATAGACTTAATTCTATAAAAAGCACGTTTTTGACTGTCTGCTACAAGTTTTGCGGCCCTGTGTATTAGTAGAGTTGAGACTTGAATGTTTGCACGTTAGATTAAAGATGTAGCCTGAACACGTTCATACTTAAATGTCACTTTTCATATTCGGCATTTTCTTTCAAGACATATACGGGCACAGTATGGCTACATTTCAGTACAGATTAAACACATTGGTTGAAAATCGACATATGGAAACCTTTGGGGAACTAAGCCTGCGAGAGTTTCCTTCACGCTATATCCCAATGGCAAACTGCTGGAAAAAAGTTTTTTTTTTGCATCTTTCATAGGAATATTTTTCATAATATCTCTTAGTTCTGGGAGGATAACAAAGCTTAGATACTATACTTTCAGAAAATATCCAATAGAATGACATTTCTCATCATTTAGGCTCGCCAATGTCATGATAAATATCACTTTTCGTCAAAATCGGGCTCGGTTTCTGTGTGAAATCCTATTTTTGTACGTAACTCCCGACTTCAACTCGTCATAATATTAAATAGCGCCATCATGCGGCTTAGTTCCAAAGAGTGTATCTTCAGCAAGCCTTTGCTCAACTAATCATGCAAGAATCATTTTGATTGGTTCAGGAAAGCACTCGCCCATCTTTTTAACAAAAGAAATACCCATCCAAACTTGGCGTTACTCGTGGCTCGGCTGACAATGACTAGTCTTTTCACGTGCGTTATGAAGTGCACGCTTCTGGGCGCGCTGTACGTACATGTATACACACGCGCACGCACACAAACTCACGTCGTATGTAAGAGTGTATGTAAGACTGCGCCAGGAGACTACGGAATTCTTCGGGTTTAGCGAAAGACTGGAACGATCGTCTCGATTTTTATGCATGTGTTTTGGGCTGATTGCAGTGGCGGATCTACGGGGGGGGGGGGGGGGGGTTTTGGGGGTTTAAACCCCCCCCTTGGGCTGAAAAAAAAAAAAATAACCAGTGTCGGGTGTCGAAAAATCGGCACGCTGGGGTGTGTAGGCCAATTACCTCAGGTAAACCCCCCCCTTGGGTAAAACCTAGATCCGCCCCAGGATTGAGTGTAAGTTTTTCAGATTTTTGTCACATATTTGTAATCATATTGTAGTTTAGGTTATATAGAACAATGTTATGTAATTTTGTTTGCTAATTTCACCATTAAATTGCTATAGTTTGAGGAGAGAAATTTGGTACGGGAAAAAAGGCCAGCTGTTTGCTGGATACACGTGAACATGGCGCATTCCATTTCCAATTCAGAAGGGGTGAACATCGAACAGCGTGTAACTTTGCTCGATCGTGTCGGCAGCATTGTATATATTATCGTTTTGCCATCACAGTTTAGTTAATTACAAGTCATGACAATTATGTTGTCTTATTTACTATTACGAATGTGCCACTTAATCATAATTTCTATTTTATCCATCATAGAAATGAAGCTTCGTGAAAAGCGAAACGTTGACTACCGTCGGCTCCATCAGGGGCTGAAGTTGCCTTCAGCATCCCCATCAACACCTAAACTGTGGTCAACATCTAAGTTGTGGCGGTTCGATATCACTGAGGAGCGGGAGGATGAAGTGAAAGTTCACTGAGAGGGATGGCCAGCTACGTATGACCAGTGGGTTTCCAGAGACAGCATTGTTCGAACAGTGTGTGCTAACTTCAGACAAATTGGCTACTTTAATACATTACGTAGACTAATTTATTTGGTTGTATTTCATGTGCACATGTCCGAGTCTAACTGTATTAAGATTCATTTTTGTAACTTGATCTGTAATGTACACATTGATTTTCCTTTTACAATAAAGTACACTGGAATTATTACAGGAAATTGAACTACTTGTAGTTTGAAGTATTTTCTGTTTGGTAGTGTGAATTTTCCTTGATCAAGTTATGCATGAACGGTCAACCAAGCAAACAATTCTCAAAGCTATGAAAATGATACCTTCCTCTTGGCCCAACCACGGACCTTACCGTCACCCAACACAAAATAATACCATTCAATGCAGGTAACTCCCTGTTGTCAATAATGGACTAGTCCAACCTGTGCGAAATAGTTCTCCACAGAGCCAGGGGATTTCAAGGTCGTTTGTGTAGTACAGCTTGAACTGTGCATTTTTATGGGGTCCTTTTGGCACGAAAGGTTTCCATAGTTAAAGGTAAAATACAACATTTGCAAACATCAAAAAACCAAACTACCGAATTATTATGAAATACCTTACTTGACTGTAAGTAATAGTCTCAAGCATCCTGTGAAATCATGACACCTGGTGTGCTGTCAGTTTCAAGAAAAATTGAATTTTTGTATCAATTTCCAGCTATTGTCGGCCGATAATCGTTGGGAATAGTCTAGTTCCCCGACTTGATAATTCCATGACGTCTATAAATTGCTCCGTTTTGTCTGAAGTAGGGTCAGGGAACCAGACTACAAGAACAGCATTTTTCCCCCTCCGTTTTCTGTTTTCCCAGCATCAGGGTATTCTATGCACACAAAACTTTAAACAGGTCAGTACGTGTTACGGTATTTGCTATAAAATACTAACTCCCAAATCTATTAATTTCTGAAAATTACAGCAAAAGAAACCTAGTTGCAATGTTTGAGTGTAAAGACTCTTTTGTTTAATTACACGAAGCCTTGACATTTGGCATTCTGACTGGCGCCGCACATACTCATATATAGCCTGTCACACTCAGTGTGCGCAGCCAAAGCGCTACAGACAAAGGACATCACTCTGAATTTGCCAAAGGTCCCACTTTTCCGACCGAAACTGGCGTACACACGAACTTGATTTGGCGCGTTTTCAAAGGGTGGTATTCTACTTTTAAAAAATCTTTCCAACCATGGCAATTTAGGACGTACGCTTTTTGTGGCCCAACTAAGCATTTCCAAGAAAATGTATTCCTTTAATTCTGCACGACCAGCGCACTTGAGTTTGTGTGTGTGAAAAGTAATCTCGAAGACGTAAAATAAGCTCACATAATTATAGTCTTCAAAATCACCCACCTTCGACAAAGCCACACTCGGGAACTCCTCCCACTTGAGCACCGTTTCTTCGCCCGGGTTTCCAGCCTTCTGACCCTTGAGGATCCTAGACGCTGTCACGGTGGATAGACCCATGCCGTCCCCCACGAAGAACACCACATTCTTGGCCACGTTCTTGTTGAGGGTGCGCTCTCGGTGCAGTGCTTTCTGCAACGTGAGTTTGGCCTGGTCGTTCCAGAACTTGGCATCTGTAGGGAAGCAGAGTTGAAATTTATAAATATATGTATAGTTACCAAATAAAAATAAACAAAAGAAAGTAATAAATAAATAAAAAAAATTAAACAAAATAAAATAAATAAATCTATATGGAGCCACTTCATATACTATTTTTCTCAGCACAAAAGGTTTGCTTCATAAAAACAGATTTACCAGCCACTGATTCTCTGCCTGACTGATTCCCTGCCGATGTCAGATGCTTTGAATTATGTGACCTTTGATGCCGCCTTAACAAAATTTATGCAAAATTAGATGCGTGCGCATACCGCCGGGACATTTCAATATACGTTTATAGTTTATAGTGCATTTTCAGTAATACATGACGATGTCATTTTGGTGGTTCTGGATAAGTGCTTACCTCTTGAACAAAGTTTAGACTATAGAGCGTACCCCGGTTCAAAACCGTGGGATAATGGCGGATCGATCGAGTCGACTCTCAATTTATTTTCCAGAACCGCTAACGGCTAAATTTAAATCGAAAAACCAGAAGCTCAAAATCAGTAAAACCGATCTTCCATTATCCCGTGAAGAGAAGTGCGCAGGTCAAACTATTAATATATATATATAGCTTTGCAAGTATCGCCAGCAGTATGCATCACATGCATTTTGCCTGGTAACGTATTCATGTTAAGCAAAACGTTTCTGTACGTTTCTGCAGTCTTGTTGACTTGACTTGCTGACTTGACTTAAATCGGACTCGAGTCGCAATATTTTTGACTTGAGACTTGACTTGACTTGGAAAAAAATGACTTGGGACTTGACTTGACTAGAAAGAACATGACTTGTGACTTGTCTTGACTTGAATAAATTTGACTTGCTGACATTAACACTTCTGTTAAAATACACACAAACATACAGGTATCAGTTAAAAAACAAGCCTATAGCGCATATATAGCAAGCTGGGTGTCCAGTATGTATGCAGGGCCGCAGCGCTGGCCGACTGCATGGAGAATTGTCGAAATGGCACACCAGGTTGATTTTGTACAGTGCATGCATGCTAGCCTATGCATTGTCATTTTGTCATTGGAATACTCAATTGACTCGAGACTTGGTACTTGACTTAAACAAAAATTGACTTGGGACTTGACTTGACTAGGAAAAAATTTACTTGTGACTTGACTTGACTTGGTAAAATTTGACTTGTGACTTGACTTGACTTGGGAAAATTTGACTTGCGACTTGACTTGACTTGAGAAAAAATGACTTGGTTACAACACTGCGTTTCTGTGCTTAGTACCTCTATTAAATTGTTCCGAGACTAGGAGACAAGGGACAAACTCATTCGACAAAATAATAGAACTTATAATAATAATAACAATCATTATTATAATATCCAAAAGCAGATATACACAGCTCGACTGACAAATGACACAAGCACAAAAAGGAAGGAACGAGAATACACAAAGGGAAAATAACACTGCACAAGTAGAATAAACAAATATAGAATTTCTTGCCTTGTGATTTGACCAGAGCACTCCCAAAGAGCAGGACGCAAACCACGAGCAAAACTGCCGGGACGAGAAGCCGGGTTAGACCCATGTCGATGCTGAGAAACTCCCGCTGAAAATGAACAACTTCTTGGACGTTCGCCGCATATACGTACCGCTTGAAAACGACCCCATTTACAAAAATTGGGCTTATTTCACAAGAGGGCGCTATAACAAATGCCGCCCGAAGGTTGAAAACGAACGCCGTTTTTCTCTGGTTTTTTTCGCCATCCAAGAACGCAAAACTTTGAACAGGTCAATGGAACGACATTTCCTATAAAATACTAACCCCCAAATCCGCCCATTTCTGAAAATTGCAACAATGACCAATCATGTACACTACCTTGAAATATGAATGCGCTATTATTTTCAAATTTAAAACTTCACCATGCGTCAAAAATAGCGGAATAAGTCCTGTGCTAGGTGTGTTCGATTTGGAAAAATCTTTAAAAAAGTAGAATAATACAATTAGCTATGCGACCGTTCCATCAAAATGTTTTCTTGTGCACTGTGTAAAGGCCGGTTCATACACGGGTTTTGAGAGCGAAGCGAATTTGTTAGGTTAACGGCAAAGGTCACAAAGAAATAACAGTTCATGACGTCATGAAATTCGCTGCGCTTTTGCATTCCCGTGAAACATAATGAACCGGCCATGTTTGTGCAAGAATCTGCTTTTCAGGTGTCATCGTGGACCGCGCATGACGCTTTAACTTTCCTCATACTGTATGTGTGCTATGATCAGTCGACTCTCAGACGGTCATGCGTGGTGGCTTTGTTTACTTTGCGCGCTGTCTGGTCACGTGTTTGAAAACAAGTCTATAGGGTGCATGCCACTAAAACTCTGAAAATCAATGCGCGCGAGCTCATGAATATTTGGTGATCCCTCGGGGTAATTTTGAATAAGAGGTCCCTGTGTCCTATAAAATGGGACTGATTGTAGAAATATTTGTGGAAATCAAGCATTTGTGACCCGTGGCTTCCAACTCGGGGGATTACGTTCACAAAAATGACCAATACGTGGGTCTATTGGCATAGAGGCATGGGGCTACATTTAGACCTGGGCCCAGAGATGGGCCACCATTTTAGGGGTGGTTTGGGGGAGGGCCCGCCTGAATAATCAGTCTTAATCTTTATTTTCTAGTGAAAAACACATTGCCACCTTTACTCCTGAGTGTCACCAGGCGGCGCTCTTTCTGTCTGATTTTGTGTTGGTCACAATGAGCGCCGTATTTAGTGAAGTGGAACCATAGATCACGGCTCTGCCGTGGCGACGCGAAAGCTTAAAGGCGCCCTCCTTTGGCAAGCGCAGGCATAACAAAACAGTTTGAGCGCAGCCGACGAAGTTCAAAACTTTCCTGTTTTTCTCAGTTGGTAATAATCCTTCTCGATAACAGTAGGGCAGAAACATTCTCAAAGGCCGGAATTATGCCAACTTTTCGAAGTCAAACTTAGCTTTTAATTTATTGATGCTTTTGCGATCTTGGCGTGGGGCCATGGGGGACATCTTCCAAAACGTTTTATAATGAAAAATGAAAAAAAAAACACCAAAACGAGGATGCTAGCCTACCACCCACTCCAAACACATCCCCGCCCCTTTTTGGAGAACCTGATAGAAGGAAAGTAACATAGTTGAATGGATGTGGGATTTTACAGGAAAAAATTCGGCATTTAAGAAGGCTCAAATAGTTAACTATATCACAGCGCTTACAATATTATAACCCCTGCTCATCAGGCCTATGAATCATTTCTGAAGCCTTCTCAACTCCCTGGGGGGGGGGGGGGGGGGGGAGGGGGGGGGGGGGAGTATACAGCCCCGGCTGCAAGTTAAGGCACATGGGCTAACCAAACACATAACCATCACTGCCACAGTAGAAAAGAGAGCTATGGATAGACGAACCATTAACAAGTTTAAAGTCCAATCTCTGATGGGAGATTATAGACGCAATTTTGAATCTGAGGTTAAGTTTGGCAGGATAGAATATTGCGGGGGTCATGACATGGTGCACATTTCAGCAGTCTTAACAGTTATTTTACAATCTTGTTGAACTTAAGTCAGTCGTATATACTATTTACTATATAAAGTCACCATTGTTGACTGTAGCCTGTAGCTGGGGTTAGAATTCAACAAGGTATTGTATCTCACCACCAGTCAGATAAGAGATCCGAAAAATAATCAAACAGCTAGATAACACTTGCGGGATATTACATCGACTGGTACGGTCCACGTGTAGTGCATCCATTATAAACTCACTGGGTAACAACTGGATAACAACTGAGTTCCAAGAATTTGACTGGAGGGATCGCCAAGTTGTCAACCCCGCAATCTCGTGGACAATACTCAAGTTCGCTGTTTCGCGAGAGTATAATTGTTTCCGAGATGCAGTATTCTAGTCTGATGTGGACTTGTTTAGTACTCTGCCTGGCTGTTACAGGCTGCACGCGAGCTCAGAGTAAGTTATGAGTAAGTTATGTTATTCATCATAAAGCATAGGCATAAACAAGTATGCAAGTGTGGTTATAAGGGGGAGATGCTGCCCCGCCCCCCCCCCAATAAAAAGGCAGAATTGTCTTTTTCAAAAGTTTGTCTAGTCCCAGAAAGTTTTGCCTGTTACAACGCCCCCCCCCCCCCCCCCGACTCCTGAAAAGTTTTTCCAGTCGCAAAGATTTGCTGGCAGTAGGTGGGTTCCAAATATATGCATCAGGCGAATCATTTTTTAGGTGATCGGGTTGAACCTCGATCACTTAATGCCTTCTGTACTGGTTCGTTGTTCTTGTTTTTGTCCGCACAAGAGTTCTCCGCGACTTTTCTTCAAGACGGCACAATGTATCAACTTGAAACTTAGTATGAACCTCAATCCTGATCTCTGATCCACAACTTTCACTTCCATCAAATCGTTTTTCTTTTCAACAGTAAGCTTTTAGACTGAGACTGATCAATTGGGGTTTAGATCATTACGGTACCAAAGCTATCATATTTTAAATTGAAATGATGTCAATCCAGTAGATATGTCTGTAAGATTTCGTGAAAGGCATGGACCAGTATACTGCGAACACTGTGGTATTAAATTAACACCACGCTCACCAACAGTACACTGTAAAAAAAGCAGTTGGTCAAAATGGATTGGTATTTTGCCCACAATCTTTGGCAAATTCTTCCCAATAATTGGTCCATTTTTACCTGAATTAACCAACAATGTGGTAAATTAATACCAATGTTGGGTAAATAGCAGTTGCCCAATTATGTTTTACCCAACGTTTTTTACAGTGTACATTATTGAACCCTTCTTCCAATAAAAATACCGCATGGTGTTAATCTAACAACTTAACACCACAGTTTACTGTATGCGTCGAGTTTTGTAGCGCCTTGGCTTGCCTCATCCTCTAAGGGAGGAGTGCTGAGACATTAAACTGCATTGTTTCTGAGGCGGGGCGTGGGGAGGGGGGTTTCCTGGTATGCTTCGACGTAAACGATGCTTGAGACACCAATTTTTGTGTATTTTTGGTGGGTTTGGGACACTTAACTCTGTATTAATTCCAGGTTGAAAGTTCGGTGGACAGGACCAGCCTGACGTCAGTTCAACTTTGGACCCGATAGCGCATTATTCCACCATGACCGTGTCCTTTTGCCTAACAATCCCCTCGTGATAATCACATGTAACGTAACAATAATATTTAGCACACATTCTCTCCAGGCAATATTGACACGATAAATACTCTATATCACCTGCAGTCTAAAAAGCAAACGGATGAATTATTATCGACCTCAACACTCAACTCTTTTGAAGTTGAGTACGGTGTAAGGAGATAACCCACAAGATCAATATGATGCTTATCTTAATATTTATGCAAATTTGAATTGAAATCGAGGCCAGAGGAGTTTCGACGAAAAGCTCCTTCAAGATGCATATTAGTAATGCATGTGGACTGCGAATGATAAAACTAATGTACCTTTCAAAAAACCAGTTCGGTATCTCAAAGGTCAAAGGTTATTCTGGATAAAATTGCTGACGTAATGTCACGCCCATTCTGATTGAATTTAACACGTGCGCGTTGTGCGACCACCTTTTGCGTTCACACGCGCGCGTTAGGTCACGCGGGTCATTCGCGATAAAATGTCATTGTGCACATGCGCAGTTGAAATACCGAACTTGCTTATTGTTTCCCCCACACCTCCGCCGGGCTGCCCCCCCCCCCCCCCCCCAATGTTGGGATTGCCATATATCGGAACTGACCAACCCCCCACTTCCAGGCCAAAATTCTCCTGTACAAAAGTATATAGGGTCGATTTTTATTTTCAAGCAAAACAGCAAAGTCCACACTCCTGTGCACGAAAAAGAATACCAATCCCAACTTCCAGGGTGGGTGTAGCCCGGGGGTGTGGGGCGAGGGTACAGTTGATAAATGCAGTATTTAGAGAAACAACAAAAAATAGAGCAATGAAAATATGGTGCTTTGTATCTTTTCGAAAATTTCGAAGAGAATTTTAAAAAAATGTATGTAATTTTAAGAATTCCAAAAGTAAATAAATAATATAAACAGAAAAAAAAACATACAAGCAAATAAAATAAATAAAATGAATTTACATCTCTGAGGAGAGAGGGTAGGGAAGGACCCGTTCTGAAAATGGAATTTAAAGAAATGGACCATAATCTGAACCCCAGGTGCGAAATTCTGGAATGACCAAGCCCAGGACACGCTACAGAAAGCACTCACGAGGGAAGCCAGTCTGAACCGGAATGTGGCCAAAAACATCGTGCTTTTCGTCGGAGACGGTATGGGAGTCTCTACCGTCACGGCCGCCAGGATCTTCAAGGGTCAGCAGGAGGGAATGACCGGCGAGGAAACCATCCTGTCCTGGGAGAAATTCTCCAGTTTAGCCCTCGCAAAGGTGGGGAAAATGAGTGCCTTGTATTTTCCAACTATTTCCTCGAGTATTTCACACACTCTGGCCTTCGTAACACGTTCAACTGTTGATTGGTAAAAGTTGGGAGGGCTTGACGTTAGCGAACTAAGGTTCAAGCTAGGGCTAAATCAAAAGTATTTGAAAGAAAATTATTCTGTCAGGATGGCAACGCCACGCACTCCTATCTTTATTAATTTTCTTCCAGTTAACAGTCTATAGCAGTGTATTAGTATCTGACGTGCAGTGGCGGAATTTGTTTGTCAATGTTGGGGGGGGGGGGGGTGGGGGGGGGAAGCACACAACCAACATAAATTGTTAAGCGGTTTGTACTCGTTTTCTCTCGTGTATCCTGGAAAAATTTTGAAAATGTGTGCTGATCTTTGTGTATTCTGGTGCATGTAATGACCCATAAAATGTATATGAACATGGGGAAATTGGGGGGTATGTCCCCCCCCCCCGTCCCCCCGTCCCCCCGGGATCGCCGCACATGCTGACGTGCATATAGCACCCGACGCTCATTTTCATCAGTCACCGAGTAGGCCTATTTAATGGTTTAATACTCACGGTTCTGCATGCATATTTCATTTAGGGCTATATTGCAAGTCATCAAAGATTTTCAGCCAGGATTCCTCAGCGATTTCACCACACAATTTATAAATTCATTCTAAAGTGCCAGTAGTTTCGAATGGATTTATAGCTTAGTAGTTTGTTCACGCTGTTACTAAAATGCACATGGTGTCGGTAAAGAAACATGGTCGACAGAACAGTGACTTATTCATAACACTTGAATAAAACCCTTTTCTCTTTTGAGCCGACGGCATGCGAAAAGGCCTGAAATCCTTTGTTTTTTTAGTCGAGTCACATACCCTTTAGACTTACGTATATTATACCGCTTCAGGTGAAATTCGCTGTTTTAATTACTGTCAATTTCCTTGTTACATTCTTGATGTTTCCCCGCGATGTAGACCTACAACACCGACCGGCAGGTGCCTGATTCTGCCGGTACGGCCACGGCGTACTTCTGCGGCGTGAAGACCAAAGAGGCAATGGTCGGTGTAGACGACTCCGTCATTAAGACGGGAGATTGTCAGTCCAGCCTGAATGCCGGGGTTGACTCGATCATGATTGATGCCGAGAATGCAGGTACGGAACCTCTCCATTCTTCCCCAATCATCTGACTTTAAGTGCTAGGTGCTTAAAGACGCCATGCAGTAGTTTTCTAATGACCCGAATACAATGACAGCCACTGCCTACCACCTCTGATCGTTCCAACAACGTTCAGAAAACGTTAAATGGTTTGCTGAGAAATGAGACTAAAACCTCCGCACGACAGAGGAGATTATCAAACCGTCAATTCCCCTCCCTATTGGCAAGGCCGATATCACTTGATCAAAGTAATGTGTAATCATCATTTTGTTCAGGCAAAGCTACGGGATTTATCACCACTGCCCGCGTGACTCACGCCACACCGTCATGTCTGTACGCGCACTCACCTGAACGTGACTGGGAGAACGACTCGGACATACCGGAGAAGGAGGCAGCGTTGGGATGCACTGACATAGCTCACCAATTGGTCACACTTGGGAAAAATACAAAGGTGAGGTCAGAACGCAGAGCTTCGTGAAAATTGAGCACGCCCCTTAGACAACGCTAGGGAATTGTGTGTGGTAGATTTTGCACGTTTCACATTGAATTATAACTAATGCGATTGGACAATAAATTCTAACTCTGATTCAAACCTAATCTGTCAAATGGCACCCAGGATAGTTCAGCACTGCTTTTGTTTAAATTTCACCAGAAGTACTGATCATGGAAGTCCTAAACACGCGTTTTGATCACTGAAGGTTTTTGGCTTAGAAAATCTCTTGCCTGGAAAGCTCAAACTTCTTCATCTCTGGAAAAAAGGAGGAAAACAATGCGTCAATTCTTTTCTTTCGTTTATAATTATCACGCTCGATGTGTTTCTGCGTACTAGTGGTCAAACCTTGATCGGGAACATAGCCCTACCGTATTCTGATGTTTGTAACTTAAAGGTAATATAAAACACTTTTCAAAAAAGTTGATTTTTTGTATCAATTTCCAGTTATGGTCGGCCGACCATCGTAGGAAATAGTCTAATTCCCCGACCTGATAATTCCCTGGTGTCTATAAATTGCTCCGTTTTGTCTGAAGTTGGGTCAGGAAACCAGACTACAAGTCCAAGAACAGCATGTTTTCCTCTTTGTTTTCCCAGCATCTATGCGCACAAAACTTTACAAATGTCAGTCAGTGTTACAGTATTTACTATAAAATACTAACCCCCAAATCTATTCATTTCTGAAAATTACAGGCAAAAACAAATGTTGTAGGCCTATATAGGACTACCTCTAAAGGTATGACGCAGCATGGGTAGAATTGACATAGTTGCAAGCAGCCTTCGTGCTTTTCTGTGATTCAATATTGACCTGAAATATACCTACTTTGAGCTCAATCCGTCATACGAACCACAAGAAAATAGTGGGAAACAGTTCTAACAGTGATTTTGTACATATTCATTATTTCGATAGTGTGTTTGAATTGCTTGTTACATGGCTTGAGACCAGAATTGTGAAGTGACTTGCGATTGACTTGTGGTGACTTGTGATTGACTTGTGATTGACTTGTGATTGACTTGTGATTGACTTGTGGTTGACTTGTGATTGACTTGTGATTGACTTGTGATTGACTTGTGATTGACTTGTGATTGACTTGTGGTGACTTGTGATTGACTTGTGGTGACTTGTGATTGACTTGTGATTGACTTGTGATTGACTTGTGATTGACTTGTGATTGACTTGTGATTGACTTGTGATTGACTTGTGATTGACTTGTGGTGACTTGCGATTGACTTGCGATTGACTTGCGATTGACTTGTGATTGACTTGTGATCGACGTGTGATCGACTTGTGATTGACTTGTGATTGACTTGTGATTGACTTGCGATTGACTTGTGATTGACTTGATTACAACTCTGCGATTTTCTCGAGGATGACAGCATGTCGGATGGAAATATTTCTCAGGAGGATTTGTACTGGTACCATCTTTATAAACAACAAGCTTTTAGATTGAAAATTATCATGCTATTTTTTTGTATCATTACCAAAGCTATATCATACATGATTTTAATGCCCTTTCTGCAGGTCATTATGGGCGGTGGTCGACGCGAGATGATGCCCAACAATGTTACCGATTACGAGTATCCCGACAGAAAAGGTTACCGTACAGACGGTCGAAATCTGATAGGTAAGTGACAACTTAATGCAAGCTTCATGAAATCGTTATAGATTGCCAAAAGGACTGACGGGTGACTCCTTGCCTGACGAAGAGAAGGTCGTTGTATTTGGTTTTACCACTATAGCGGCGTACATCCGTGCCAAAAGTGTGGGGAAGGGGGTGATCGCCCTACCCCCCCCCCCCCGAAAAAATAGAACATACGCGGACGTGTTTCTTTTCTAGGGGGTTCAGGTTCTCGCCTTTTAGCCCTAGGAAAAACACCATACGCGCTCGTGTTTTTTGTAGGAGGTTTAAGGGGACACATTGCCTTCAAATGTCATGAAATTTTGCTATTTGGAAATTAATGTTCCTTATCTTTTATAAGAGTTGATCATGTAAAAAAGCACGTATAATGTGTTGTAATTAGTGAGTAGTGATTACAAAACAAAAAAATTGCCTCTAATCCCTGACATCTGACCCGCGAAACATAGACTTATTTCCAGTAGTAAATACTACCGTCTTATGCGCAAAATACGCTGTAAGAGTCTTTAGGCTGGCGCCGCAGCCAGTGGCCTTGTAAACCTATCAGATGATCGCCAGGTACCATTCTCTACCTCGCGACACATATCGCCAGTGCTGCGCGCCGCGCGTGCCACACTACATCAAAATGGATCAACAGAACGTACTTCAACCAGCTGCGACTGGAAATACGACTGGTGAACACGGTCCGCCATTTTGTTAAGTCAAAAGTTTGGTTCTACAAAATGGCGGACCGTTATTTGTCACGAAATTAAACAAAAACCACGCAATGTGAAGGGATAGTTATGTGAATCTTTATATTCTACTTTAAAAAAAGCTTCCCAACCATATCCATTTTAGTTTTATAGCCCAAATCGCAAAATCCAAAGCAATGTGTCCCTTTAAGGTTCTCGCCTAAGGCCGGGAATCCATGTGTGCGTATTGCGTTATGCGTAAAAATGAAATTACACGGAAAGCAATGGATCATCCACAATGCGTATTGCGTTATCCGTGTTGCCGTGTTCCATTGCTTTCCGTGTAATTTCATTTTTACGTATAACGCAATACGGTCACATCATGGGAACAAAAGTAAACGCGCCTGTGTATATTTTTCCTATGATAGTTAAGGGATTTATAAATGGGCGTGTCTAGACAGGGTCAGGAATTTGCTATGGCAACAGCAGCGTCAGTTTTGGAGCTGCTCCAAATTGCACCCTGCTTGATTGTATCCAACTATCATTGATCATCTGCATCTATCCGACAACATGAATTACCGGTACGTCATGTCACTTCGTATTCTGCATAAAGGATAAGATGTGCCATATACCAAGTTTCAATTCGCTCAAAGGTTGTTAAATTTTAATGTGATATATTTTTGTTAAACTTGAGAAATTGATGTTGCTCATTTAAGCTTTCTCAATATTTGTGTCTTTTGAAAAAGATGAATGGATTGCCAGTAAAGATGCCCGAAATAGTCACTTCGTGTGGAATCTTAACCAGTTTAATGAAGTATCCCCCGAGAGCACCGAGTATCTTATGGGTGAGTTTCTCTCGACCTTTGACCTTGAGTCCTATTGGTTAGAACTCCCAATGCTGAAATTTCAGGCAGTTATAATATTTTTATGAAGGCTTTGGGCAGTGTGTATTGTACGACATAATGAGAAATCTTGATAAATCATAAAAACTGTGCGCATGAAAATTAAATTAACGGTAACGATTTTGGCTGGCTGGCTGGCTGGCTGGCTGGCTGGCTGGCTGGCTGGCTGGCTGGCTGGCTGGCTGGCTGGCTGGCTGGCTGGCTGGCTGGCTGGCTGGCTGGCTGGCTGGCTGGCTGGCTGGCTGGCTGGCTGGCTGGCTGGCTGGCTGGCTGGCTGGCTGGCTGGCTGGCTGGCTGGCTGGCTGGCTGGCTGGCTGGCTGGCTGGCAATTCTTGTGATGACGCCCCCATTCAAACAATCCCTGACTATTTCACCATGATCTGACATACCGGTACAGGTCTGTTTGAGACCAGTCACATGCAGTACGAGTTCAATCGACCCACCGATGTGGGAGGGGAACCGTCTATCGCTGCGATGACTGAGAAGGCGATCAAGATTCTGCAGAAAGATAAAGACGGGTTCTTCCTCACGATAGAAGGTAAACCACGCCGGAATAAACGTGGTGTTATATTAACACCACGTGGTATCCGGTACAAAATAGATATGAAAGTATTCTAACCATGACGATTAAAACATACAGTTCACTTAAGCAAATGATATAAAAATTGTCCTTAATTACAGTAAGTTATTGGATCTTTATGTTGACAATTTTGCGTTTGTTTGAATGATAAAACGAGAAGTTAACAAATCTTTTTTTACACCCAGGTGGTCGTATAGACCACGCCCATCATGACGGATTTGCTGGCCACGCCTTCATAGATACAGTCGCCATGGACGCTGCCGTTGTCAAGGCAATGGAACTGACCAATGAAGAAGATACGCTCGTGATCGTCACTGCCGATCACAGTCACGTGATGACCATCGGAGGGTACCCGAGCAGGGGTAATCCCATATTAGGTAAATATATGTCGTTGCCACGAAGATTTATCACTCTGATTACTGCACTTATATATACTTAGTTCTTTGGATTTCACGATTGCCGACCCCCATGAAATTTTGGCTTCTCTTCCCTATTATTGGTTAAACCCTCTCACGTGACCGGTCACTGTCCTAATTAATTTCACTTAGGCATGCGCAGTAGAACCACTAAGTCGGCTTTTCAGGGAGACGGATATTCATGCGACACCGGGTATATATATTGTTTTGTTCCTCATCAGAGCTCCGACCTCCACAGAAATGATACGGGGGGGGGGGGGGGGGGGTGGGTGGGGGGTTATTACGTTAAGTCTACTATAAAAGCAAGGAATTCCATTTCCGTCTTGTTCGATTTCATGCGAAATGGGTTACTAAATAAGTTTCATGCGAAATGGTTTCATGCGAAATGGTACGGTACTCAAGTATACTACCAGATTTAAATTACCTATGCGTGCGAAATTGGATAATGTTCAGAGACTTGCTGTCAATGGCTTTGAGGTTGCTGCCGTGTGAATTGCAATACAGCATGCAGCAGCCGCAGCAACAACAACACACTAATACCATATTTTGGTTGTGAAATGATTTGTTGTTGTATATTTTATTATTTCAGGTTTATACGATTTAGGCACTGGAAGTGATGGTCTTCCGTATACCACTATTGCTTACGCCAATGGACCCGGGGGGACGGAGGAATGGGAGAGTTACAATGCTACGGGCCTGAGACGCAACTTGACCGACGAGGACACCCGTAAGAAGAAATAAAGAGATAGATCGGGTTTTAAAAAAAAAAACTTTTAAATCCAGCTGTTTCTTTCTGAAATCTGTAGCTCTGTTGATGTACAGTACTCTTGTTGTCGAACTTGAAGATAGAATATAAAGAGTAAAAGGTATTATCTGGGGAAAAATATTTAGTCTAGAATAAAAAAAAGTAAATTTGTTTTATGTCCGTTTATTTAAATTTGTGTACAGATTTCCTATTAATGTTAGGACAGATTTCCCATTAATGATACTGTATTATGAATATTTTACCACAGAAACTCCGACTTTTCTCCAATCTGCCATCGTGCCTATAAGTTCCGAGAGTCACGGCGGGGAGGATGTGGCTATCTACGCCAGCGGACCCATGTCGCATCTCTTCCACGGAGTCCACGAGCAGAACTACATCGCGCACGTCGTACGATACGCAGCCTGTCTGGGCAACAACAAACACTGCGAAGACTATGTCCACCCTTGTGGGGGCGGAGCTACGTCAGTGTTCACTGGGGGCGTGGCAATGATTATCATCTTTGTTAATTCTTGGTTGGCCCTGTTTATGTGTCACTAGCAAGGGGCCAGTTTCAAGGAGCCGCTAAGCGTAAACAGGTTACCAGTTAAAATAGTGTGTGATTTGAACTGTTTTTGCCTGGTTCGCAACTGAATTCTACTCTGCGGGACAACATTTACTAAGCAATATTTTACGGTAAGCGGCTCTATGCAGGACTTTGAACTGCCGCTGACTTTGGGGACGGACATGATTAAAATCTGTAAAACTTCGACAAGTTAAACTAAATCTAGAAATTGATGCGATATTCGAACTTTATATGCTGCTTTGATTTATAGGAACGGTTTATAAAAGATATTAAGTCAAGCATGTGAAAAATGAAAAGTTATCATCATGATCTAACTTCAATTTACAAACATAGTTATTAAATAAAATTATCGTAAAACGTTAAGAAAACAAAATATTTCAGGAATTGTGTACGCCTATAGTACTTCATTGGGGAACAAAATCAATTATATTGAAGCTTTCTGCAGTCCAGTTGTCTCATATTTGAGGATTTCGTTGGCAAACAGTATAAATGGTTAAACCTGTTCATGACAGAACGAGACGCGATATTGTGTGTGCCATATACGCTAGATTAAATAAAACGATATTACAGTACTTAATTTTAAATTATGTCACACTATGCACTGCAAAAACTGTGGTGATAGAATGTACACCGCCGGTGTAAAATTTAACCTTTTCTTGGTGTTAATGTTTCCATACAGAAAGCTTAACTAAATATTAGCAGTACTTGCACAGCATGTCTTGATAAGAATACTAATTAAAACGAGCCTGACTACTTAAAAGCGTTAGGCAATATTTCATATAAACTTTATATATACATATATGTGATGCGGTCAAGCAAAATCAGTCTGAAGTAGGCCCTGGTCAATTTTGGGATTTTTGCATATTCATTAATGTAGCGTACCTCAAGCTCCATATTAGTGAAAACCCCATGTAAATACAACCCTAGGTTAAAAAGTTACAAATATTTAAACACCGGCACATTAAAAAGAAAGAAACCGAGAAAATCAAGTTTAAAGTTACAGTACGTTAATTGAGTAATTTTTAGCACATTTATAATTACATGTCATATTTTCATGTGAAAGAAGAATGTTTTTCCCTTCTATTTTTGTAAAAAACTCAATTTAGATTTTTCCACTATACGAACATATTTTTGTATATATTGGCCCATATCTCAAAACAAGGATTGCCGAGTTCCGACTGATTTTGCATGGTCGCATCACATATATTTAACGTGGAAAACGACGAAAGGTTTTCGAGGGTCTGCGATGAGTTTGCGCCTATCTGCGATGTCTCCTAATATCACGTTTCCATGCGTCCAGATTGTCTGCTGAGAGGCTGCGGTTATTCCAGTACCACACATGAAACTCAGACACTTTTGACTTTATTATATCCAGGCCAAAGAAAGGTCACATTCAATAATTAGACAATCACGATAAACTGCGTTGATTGAGGTATAATGTTTGTTCATTAATTATGATTTTTTCGGGTAGTCTTTGTAGTAGGCCTGTTGAGTTTTGTAGCTTAGGTATTAAAACATATTTTGTGAACTTTATCTGTATTTCGAGAAGGGCTATTTTTTAGGTGCTGGCATGGAATGCATTCGGGTGGGGACTTGTAGATGCATGTATACTCCGTCTGGTATAGCTTTTCGGTCTCGGTTTTTTTTTTTTGGGGGGGGGGGTATGCATAGGCGTAGCAAGGTCATTTTTATTGGGGGTAGACGTGAACAAGGGCACTCGATATATCGGGGGCACAGAGGGGACTAACATTTTTCAGTTAGGGCACCGGGGGAACTAACATTTTCCAGTGGGGGCACAGGGGGCACTAGCATTCAGTGGGGGAACAGGGGGCACTAACATTTTTCAGTGGGGGCACAGGGCACTAATATTTTTTCAGAGGGGGCACAGGGGGCGCTATAATTTCCAGTGAGGGCACACTAGGGCCAGTACTCCTCCCCCAGTAAAGCATGAAGGAAATTATTTTAATGTTGCGGCGATTGTGTATTTACGGACCCAGTTCCTATAAGAGAACAAAATCCACTTTGAAGTTATTGGACTTAATTACCAAACTTGCTTGCGACATTAAAAACCAACAGGTAAGTCGTAGATAAAGGACAGGGTTTAGATTTTTTGTGGGAAATTTTGGGGTACAAAAAAAAGGGCACTCTGAAAATATTGGGGCTAAATACCCCCTTAAGCATGTTGCGTTATAGGCTTATTTGATTGCAGGGTGGAATTTGCACAGACGGCCCGAACAGCAGTTTTCGAACGAGCGTTTCATCACAGCCTATAACTAGGGAGGGCGCTCTTTTAATAACGAAATCTCAGTCCTTCAATGCCGGTTGCCAAAAAAACACCCAGTGACATGGTGACGTATTTGATAAGTGTTGCATGTATTTACTCTTGTGCCACGGTACAAGGGTGACAAGTAACACAGAACGCCAAAAAGTAAACTGCAAGATAAACTCTTGTGATTACATTTTAATGCAAATTAAATTGGTAAATTTCAGATTAACTTCTCTGTATTTAGTCGCTTTTAAAAAAAAGAAATCATTCAGATCTGTTTTTGGCTGGGTTCATACTAGCCCCGGCACCTGGGGAGTTTGAGGTTGCGTTCAAATATGCGTCAGATCTGAATTACGATGTTAACAAAATTCACTAAAAAAGAAGGAGGGGCAGAGTAGACATAATTTGACGAGAATAATTAGGTTTTATTTGGATTGATCTGGGGTTGGTTGAATCTTGTAGTGCACATCTTGTTGCAACTCTCAAACCACTTGGTGCAATTTTACAGAGCTTTAGCCCTTTAATTTATCAGTATCGGTCTGCGACAACCTGTACAACCTGGACAACCAACAGCGATATGCCTACACTGCCAAAATTGTAGCGTTAATTGTAGTCGTACTTGGTTCAATATTGACACATGGTGTTAATGCAAGTATGTTGATAATGCCATCTTCTGGCAACAGTGATATGATATGGTAATGATAATGATAATAATAATTATAATTAGCACAAATTCATGGCACAATACAGAGATTAAAGAAATACAAAAATCAAAACATTTGAATAAAACAAATAAATAAAAAAACAATAATAGGTCACCGATGTCGACTTTTTGGCTTAGGCTTGGAAGTCAACAATTAGTCACTATCTTCAGATAAGATCAGATTGACGATAAAAGCAGAGTTGAACAGGCAGCTAACCATTTGCCTATTTGAGATACTCTATCTGGTGCCATGGTACATGCAAACTCGAGGGTCAACCAAAGTGTTACGATTTCGTAAAAGTTTCAGTGATATTTTCAGAGCGATCTCGAAGTTTCCAGTTTGGGTGGACAACTTTAAAGCTCCTTGTTTCATGCGAGTATTATCGTTTCCGAGATGCAGTATTCTAGTCTGATGTGGGCTTGTTTAGCATTCTGCCTAGCTGTTGCAGGCTGCACGCGAGCACAGAGTAAGTTATCGTTGTTAAACATTTTCATGCCTCATTGACAAAATAAAATCGTTTATTTATGAAATCTTCAACTACAGGGCAGAAGTCTCCAGAGTTTCCCGTTGTGGTGTTGTTGTGGTTGTAAGGAATTGCAGGCTTCTCGACTGGAACTTTGACATAAAGCATCATTTCAGATGTAATTCTGGAAAGTTTCATGGAAATTGCTCAACAAACATAGATGTTATGGTGTTTGAAAAATGGTTAACTATAAAGAAATCTCATTTTGAGAAAAACACATTTTTTTGTCATTTTTAAACTGTTAATGTAAATTGTCAACTATTTTCTTTTCTTTTTCCGGGAGTTTTGATTTGAGTCTGAAAGAGTATACATCACTGTGAATTAGAAAACATCTACATAGAATTTTCTTATGTACATTGTGGCTTAATGATTCACAACTTCGCGCCATACAACTTAACACCTCAGGTGCAAAATTCTGGAATGACCAGGCGCAGGAAACGCTGGAGCAAGCTCTAAGCTGGGAGGCCAATCTCAACCGTAATGTGGCCAGAAACGTCCTGTTCTTCGTGGGTGACGGCATGAGCATCCCCACCGTGACGGCGGCGAGGATCTTCAAGGGGCAGCAGGAGGGAATGACCGGCGAGGAAACCATCTTGTCGTGGGAGAATTTCCCTAGTGTCGCCCTGGCAAAGGCAAGAAACCTAGGTCTATTTTGTAGAAAATGTTCATAATATTTAACCTTCGCGGACCATTATGATATCGTTGTAAATTTGGCCAAATTTAAACTGAATTCACTTCAACAATCATTGTTTCATACTGAGGTTCGTCCATCAGAAGGCAGAAATTAATCGGCTAATTTTGTTTTCGATCGAAAACAAGACTCTCTGCGCTATGTGCGATGTACAGAAACCATCAGGTCGGCTTATAATGGGCACTAATCGAAACTTGTTTTTTCAGTTGCCAATAAAGCCATGACAGTCTGGAACTTTGTGCTCTATTGCAATGTAGTTTTTGGTCAGTTTAGATAGTTTCCCGAAATGCGATGAGATTGGACACTGGAAACACCGCACTCGAAAGTACCATCTCAAACGCTGCAGGTCGATTCAAAAAATTCGGAGGTTGCCACCATGTTTGAATGAAAAAAGTATAAAATAGCTGCATCAAACGGCATGCACAATGATCACTCTGACAGGAAATGTTGAAATAAGTTGCAGATTTAGTGGCTATTTCAATTTATCCAAACCCGCTGCACGAGGCGCTTTCAATAAAATTGTGCCATTTATTACACAGCGCCCTCAACGGCCAATCGCAAACGCCACAGGTCGATGTATGGTTTTCGACAGTCACACCTATTATATCATTGTAACTTTGAAAATTCGATACTGTAGTCACTGTAACACTCATTAATTACTACTGAGGTTTGTCCATTAGACGGCAGAAATTTGTGTTCTGCTGTTTTCCAGTCAAAAACATGGGACTCGTTGCACTTTGTATCTAGTGTACACAAACTATTGTACACAGGTCGATTGCTGTTTTCTACCGCCCCACATAATGTAATTACTTAAACGTAGACTAGTGTACATGATTTAGTCATTGTTGCAATTTTCCGAAATGGGCGGATTTGGGGGTTAGTATTTTATAGGAAATATCGTTGCACTGACCTGTTCAAAGTTTTGCGTTGTTGGATGGCGAAAAAAAACGAGAGAAAAACGGTGCTCGTTTTCAGCCGTCGGGCGGATGATAGCCTTTAGTCAAGGCGCGCGTGGCTATATACCTAGCCGGCGTGACGCGCCCTGAATGCCAGCACCATTGTCCGGGGCGCGCCACTCGTCCGGGTAGCCACGCGCGCCTTGACTAAAGGCTACAGGGCAGTTTTCCCAACGATTTCCAGCTGGAAATCGTTGGAAAACGATATTATTTTCCACTGTTCTTGACAACGACAGCACACCTGGTGCCATCATTTCACAGGATGATTTAGGCTACTATTAACTTTACAGTCTAGTAAGGTATTTCGTAATAATTCAGTAAAAACAAATTGGAGGATTACCAATCGTGTACACTACATTAATTTAAAGGTAATATACAACATTTGTAAACATAAAAAGAAACCAGACTACCGAATTATTAAGAAATACATTACTTGACTGTAAATAAATTATAGTCTCAAGCGCGCCGTCGGGATCTGTTTTTTCGTGAGGTTGCAAAAAAGGCGGATTTTATGCGTAAGAGGTACCTTGAATCTGGTGCTTGTAGCTGAGGCACCTCAATCGATACACAAAGGAGGAAATGTGTTCATTTGTATAATAAATTGCAGATATTAGTTGCCTGTTGGAAGTTAAGAGTGTGTAAAGAGTGTACCTTTCGGTGTTTTTTGACGATGCAGACGTACAACACTGACCGGCAGGTGCCTGATTCTGCCGGTACGGCCACGGCGTACTTCTGCGGCGTGAAGACCAAAGAGGCAATGGTCGGTGTAGACGACTCCGTCATTAAGACGGGAGATTGTCAGTCCAGCCTGAATGCCGGGGTTGACTCGATCATGGTTGATGCTGAGAAGGCAGGTAGGACTTTTATTCTTGGCCTCACCCCACCTCACCTCACCTCACCTCACCTCACCTCACCTCACCTCACCCCACCCCACCTCACCTCACCTCACCTCACCTCACCTCACCTCACCTCACCTCACCTCACCTCACCTCACCTCACCTCACCTCACCTCACCTCACCTCACCTCACCTCACCTCACCTCACCTCACCTCACCTCACCTCACCTCACCTCACCTCACCTCACCTCACCTCACCTCACCCAACAAAAAGTTCAGTTGCGTCTAAGTTAAAGTCTAGGACTCACGTCAGTGTCCATAACAATAAGTAAGCCTTTTCTAAACTACATGGGCTGTTCGGGCCCCCGCCACCCATCGCTGATTCAGAAAAAGAAAAGAGTACTTCGTGTTAATAATTTCAGGCAAAGCTACGGGATTCGTCACCACTTCTCGCGTGACTCACGCTACACCGTCATGTCTGTACGCGCACTCACCTGAACGTGACTGGGAGAATGACTCGGACATACCGGAGAAGGAGGCAGCGTTGGGATGCACTGACATAGGTCACCAATTGGTCACACTTGGGAAAAACATCAAGGTAACTTAAAAAGCCCTTATGCTTCTTCTGTTACTCGTGTACTCTGTCCTCAGGAGTAGCATCACTTAGTAACACAACCTGGCGGTTTAACTGTGCGGTTGTTGAGCTGCCTGAATGTAGAATCCTAACCCAGCCAAGGAGGTCATTATAGTTGTGTCCTTAAAAAGAAATACTTTGTAGTTGCTTCTTTTAAATGTATGATATAGCATTGGTAGAGCTGACAACATAGTTGCAGGCAGTGTTCATACTTTGTGGGATTCGACATCTACATGAAATAACAAACCTGTGAAAGTTTGAATAAATTGCTCCCCGTTTTGTCTAAGGTATGGTCGGGGAACCAGACTACTAGAACATCCTTTTTTTCTCTGTTTTCCCAGAATGTAGGGCCTATACACACACAACTTTAAACAGGGCAGTGTTACCGTAGGCCTATTTGCTAGCACGCTATAAAATACTAACCCCCAAATCCATTTATTTCTGAAAATGACAGCAAAAGCAAATCGTGTATACCACCTTTAACAGTAAATGTGTGCACCTTCATATGGGTTTATATCGATTTTTTAAATTAAAATTGAAATAAACCACGGCAACTTTCGATGTCTTCAGATATTATTTTCTCGCAGATGATACCATTTCAGACGGAAACATTTCTCAGGACGATTGGTATTAATGCTGAATGCCATCTTGATAAACAGTAAGCTTTCAGAATGCAACTAATCAAGAGATTTTTTTCACATGGTGTTACCCGCAATCCCAGTCTCTCTCATATCGCACCCACCATGCAAAGCTTCAAATCGTATCTAATCAAAGCCATATTACACCTTTAAAACCGCCAGAACATCTAATTGTTGAGCAGGGCAACCCCTGTACTCTGAGTTCACGGGAACATTTGGAAAAGATACCATTGTCGATTGTTCATGGTTTTCCTTTTTTTGCAAGGTCATTATGGGCGGTGGTCGACGTGAGATGATGCCCAACAATGTTACTGACTATGAGTATCCAAGTAAAAAAGGTTACCGTAAGGATGGTCGCAATCTTATTGGTAAGTTGGACAAGACTCCAAAAGTAGTGATTCTGTGGTTGAGGGTAAATGATAGCTTTGTGAAATCAGGATAGGACACGGATACCAAGCACTTAACACGATGATTGCACAGGGCGATCAGTACAGTACTTGATTAGAAAGAAGTTTACATGATTGGTCATTGTTGCAATTTTTCAGAAATGGGCGGATTTGGGGTTTAGTATTTTATAGGAAACATCGTTCCACTGACCTGTTCAAAGTTTTGCGTTGTTGGATGGCGATACAAAATTAGAGAAAAACAGCGTTCGTTTTTCAACCGTCGGGCGGATGATAGCCTTTTAATAGTCAAGGCGCGCGTGGCTACCTACCTAGACGCGTGACGCGCCCCGAATGCCGGCATGTCCGGGGCGCGCCACTCGTCCGGGTAGCCACGCGCGCCTTGACTAAAGGCTACAGGGCAGTTTTCCCAACGATTTCCAGCTGGAAATCGTTGGAAAAGGATATAAATTCCCACTTTTCTTGACAACGACAGCACACTTGGTGCCATAATTTCACAGGTTGATTGAGACTACTATTAACTTACAGTCTAGTAAGGTATTTCGTAATAATTCAGTAAAACAAACTGGAGGATTACCAATCGTGTACACTACATTTAAACTACTCACGGGCAGAGCTTTCACGTAGCTAGCTAGCTCAGTACTGAGCATTGAGCAATGGACTTAATTTATTTAATTCATCTCATACTTCAAGGCATTATTAAGAATTACACTTTTGAAATCTTGACAATGGGTGTGAAAGGGACGCAGTTAAAGTGAGATTCGCGTCCTCGCCATTCGAATCAAAGAATGTCCACTTTTTCGTCGTTTCTTCTTAATAATAGAGCCAACGGTATAAATTAACAACTCTGGATATTGGGCATACTTAACAATTGAAATGAATAAATAACTGCTCATTTTTGGTACTCTGGATCCTTTTGTCTTTGACAGATGAATGGATTGCCAGTAAAGATCCCAAAACCAGCCACTTCGTGTGGAATCTTACCCAGTTCAATGACGTCGATCCAGAAAGCACCGAGTATCTTATGGGTGAGTTGCTTTTCAACTTTGACCTCGTGGGCTTGTGATTTAGAAGGATGCGTGACCTGCTTGTGTCGGCTTTGGCTTTAGGTCCTAAGATTTGGCTAGACCCGAGGCACTGCCCATCAGATTTGTTATTATTTGAACCCGGACGTGTTTATTTTGTTGAAGCATCCAGGGATTCGAATTGGCAATGGGGCTGGGGTATAGCTGAGGGAGACGAAGCCGAAGCCGAAGCGAAAGCCGAGGCAAGATTTGAGAAATGCTCATGCAAAGAAACGACGAAAGCGTTGTTGGCAATTTGGTGCTGCATATGTAGGGATGACTGGTAGGATTTCACTTTAACAGGCCGAGTTAGATTCTTCCAATCGGTTTCAGATCCAGCCTTGAATGGTGATGTAGTCTTCGAGCAAGATACTTAACTACATTCGCCTGTCTCCTCCATAGTTAGCAAAATAGTCACAACTGGAGAAAGAGTATGATTTCATAGGCGTGGTTGCCTAACTATAGTCGTGTATTCCAGTTGGACTAGAAAAAGGCATGCCACGGAGTGCGATGACCTTTTGGTCAAGCGCATGAAACTCAAGATCCGGGTGATACAGATTGTTGGCTCGGGCCCAGCAAGGGGATCACGGTACTTGTGTTCTTGAGCAAGACACTTTATCATGAAATGAACTCTCCACCCAGAGGTAGCCTAGGTACAGGTAGCCTATAGTATGCTTAAATTGCATACTCCCTGTGGGGCTCATTGATCGGGGTAATGCTATGATCGGTCTATAGTTATTTCGAAGGATTTTTCATTTAAGGAGTATTTGAAAAGTAATCTGGAAGTCTCTGAAACGTTAGCAATCGTTGAGGTATCCAGAGCAAATTTCCCACATCTTGAGTTCGCGCGTCTGGCTAAAGGTACAACCACCGAGGTTTAATAGCCAAGAACAAAATGACGCATACTGTTGACATGACATTTTCCCTGGACACACTGCAAATTAATGGTATGAATCTAGGGCAATCTTGGTGGCGCTCTGCATTGTGAATCACCGTGACTCCATTTGGTTGCCCCAAGGTCTGTTTGAGCGCAGTCACATGAAGTTTGACGTCGACCGACCCAACGATGCGGGAGGTGAGCCCTCTTTGGTTGAGATGACGGAGAAAGCTCTTAAGATTCTGCAGAAAGATACAGACGGGTTCTTCCTCTTGGTAGAAGGTAAGTCATTATCTGAGACCGCCCTTGAGGGATGCAAGACATTTTCCATGAATATTCACACAAATAGAAAACAAACCTGTAAATATTTGCAGAAAAATATTGCATCTTTGAAGCTTCCGGGTAAATTTTATTGATTGTCTCCATAATATTATTCTTCACAACTGTACGGTATTTGCAACTAAGTGAAAATAGTCACAAAATATTGCAACAAATTACGCCGTTCGTCTGAAAATCATGGCTCGAAAAAGTCGGACCTTGGAGAATCGAAAAATTCAGAGTGGTGCCCCATGTCTCTAGCACTGCGTATACAAACTGCACTAAGAGCGCAGTCTAGATTTCTGGATGTCAACGGCTTTCGGTTTTTCCATATTTCCCCGTAAATATTACACATTATGGTAGAGGTTTACGCGCAGACCTTGAAGAGATGAAATTTGAAGGATTTCGGGGCAATGTGTGCCTAACCCTCCAGAACACTTTTGCTAGAACCCTGCCAGACGCATCAGATTGCATAGTTTGTCACATTGACTTGTGTGCAGAGTCCAGCAAAGTGGAGCTGATGCACTGTATGTGCTGCGTCTGGCAGGGTTAGGGTTAAACTGACGATATTTTTCATATTCTTTCATCTTCTTAGCTGGTCGTATAGACAGCGCCCATCACTATGGAACGGCTGGTACTGCGTTCAGGGATGCAGTCGCCTTCGACAAGGCCGTTTCCAAGGCAATGGAAATGATCAACTTAGAGGACACACTTGTCATCGTCACTGCAGATCACAGTCACACGATGACCTTTGGCGGTTACGCAAGCAGGGGAAACCCCATTTTAGGTAGGGCCTATAATGTCCATGGAATCGGAACACATTAAAATTGTGTGGGTGATAATCACCTGAAGCTCAACTTTAAAAGTGTGTGGGTGATTCTCGCCATAACTACTGTTTTTTTAGTATAGTGCATGTAAACCGACGCATTTCTTTGTGTGTTTTCCTGTTTTAAATGCAAAATTAAAGTAAACAAAAGATGGGAACATAATGTACCAGCACTTGTTGAACAAAAATCGCGGTGGTCGTTTCAGAAAATATCGCTATTTTCTTTGGCAAATGGTATTGCAAAATGTTTTTAGACCATTAGCTAAAATGGCTCTTAGACGAGTCGAGACGGGACGGGACAAGACAAGACAATGCCCCCCCCCCCCCCCCCCCAAAAAAAAAATTGGGAAAGTCCGCTAACAAGTAAGCGTATTATACTTCTTCAGGTCTAGCCGATCTTGAACTCGGTGATGACGGTCTTCCGTACACCACGATAGCATACGCCAATGGACCAGGAGCGGTAATTGAGAGGCTGAGCTACGCTACTGCAGGAACAAGGCGCAATCTGACCAAAGTAGACACGGGTAGGCTAAAAGACAAAAATTAACAAGCTCTCGTGGGTTTTATTTAAATTCTGGTTATCCTGAGGACATGGATAATTTTGAAAAAACTACAGCGAGAACCTGAGCTCCCTTCTGTTCAGGCAAAACTAGGAAAACTTCTACAATCAAATAAATAAATAAATAAATAAATAAATAAATATACGTTCAGATATGTTTAATTGTAATCGAGACCATGTTATTCAGTGCAGCCCAGCCCTTGTGCTATAATGCTTAGTGTTCGGTCTATTTTTAATATGCATGTAAACGACTGGGGCGTAAGGGCTTGGGCTACATCTAGGGCTTGGGATACTTTAGCAATTAAACACTTTTCTAAACACTTTTGTAAACACGTGTACATACTAAACATGTTAAGCGTATTGACGGATAGTATTTAGCCATTGAACATTGATGTTTAGGAATTGGACACGTAATGTTTAGCTTCTAAACATGTTTACAAACTGATAGCAAGTGGGCCAATTTCATAGAGCTGCTTAAAGCAAACAAATTGCTCAAGCAGAAAAAAATCTTGCTTAGCACATCAGGTTAGCAGCTAAAACTCCATGTAATTTTTATGTTAAGCAAAAACAGCTAAATACCAGTCACAAGCAATATACATCACATGGAGTTTTGGCTGGTAACCTGATTTTTTTAAGCAAGGTTTTTATGTACTTAAGCAATATTTTTTGCTTAAGCAGCTCTATGAAATTGGCCCAAGATTGGGTTTAATTGCTAAACACCGTGTGTGATTGGAACAACATTTGGAACAAGCAACATCATTCGGAAGTCATTTGTTTTAAATCTCAGCTTTTAATAAACAATTTCCCCAGAATCTCCTACTTTCCTCCAACCGGCCATCGTGCCTCGAAGATCCGAGAGTCACGGCGGGGAGGATGTGGCTATCTACGCCAGCGGACCCATGTCGCATCTCTTCCACGGAGTCCACGAGCAGAACTACATCGCTCACGTCGTACGATACGCAGCCTGTCTGGGCAACAACAAACACTGCGAAGACTATGTCCCTCCCTGTGAAGGCGGAGCTACCTCAGTGCTAACTGGGGGCGTGGCAATGATTGTGATCTTTAGCAGTGTGTGGCTTGCAATGATTATGCGCCAATAGAGCGATAGATTCTGACATTAGAAAAGCACACGGTCCCGTTTTACCGAAAGACTTTTTAATTAATTGATCGTCTTTTAAGAAAATTCTGATATTTATTTAAAAATTGAAGCTGCTTCGACTTATGAGAACAGATCTTAAAAATGTAATTAGAGGAGAAATAACAATTTATTTTGATTTCTCTTGAAATTTCTGTTGCGTTATTTCAATGATTTTTTTCTTAATTTCCTAAGCACTAGTCATCAAATTTAATGTAAGACAAAGTCAAAAAGCTCGTCAGGTTTCATAACATATTTTTCCAGTTCTGTTTGTGTCGTAAATGCAAAATCAGTGATGTAGTCGAGACCATCACAAGACCCTGCTAGACCAACACAAGACCATCACAAGACCTTCAGTCTTAATTCAAGTCTCAAGCTATTCAAATGAACTGTAAAAATACCCATTCCTTTGTCATGGTTTATGACTGTTACTTGTGCCTGTAACAAGCTGGTCTTGTGAATGGTCTTGTGATGTGCAAAATGCAATAATTTCGTTGTTTACGTAATGTTTGAAGAGGGCGCTATTTATAGAGCTATTGGTTCAGTCGGCAAAATTTCTGATGGTTGCACACCAGTAAGTACACTTCCATAGACTCAAATGATAAATACGCAAACTTCCAAAATTCAGGAAAAAATACTTAAAACTCTCCAAGGTGTTTTAGACACACATCAAATTAAAGCTTATCTCATCATTTTTCAGTTTCTGTCAATTTTATGGGGATTAAAAAATATCCAATGACTTTGGGGAGAAATTTCCATCGAAAGATGATACCCCCTAAAAGTAGTCCCGTAGCCCATCGCCAGCTTGAGGCTCCATTGCAAAATAGAGCACTTTTAGGGCCCGATTTCATCCGAATTTCACAGTAATACAAGTTGGCAGTCCTGTGCACGCTTCCAGCCTTCTCTTTTACAAACCCTCAAGTTTATGGGCCACAAAATGCTCTAAAAGCAGAGAACTTTGAGGGGGCGCAAATTGTGATTTGGCCGGCGTAGGAAATTTTTGGCTCATTTACTGGTCTGCACTCTGATAGGAGTTTTGTAAGCAGTGCCCTCTATCGGTGACTAAGAACTGTGTTGTGGTTGTATGAAACATAAAACATAGAAAACAATTGGAGAAATGCTCACGCAACTGAAATACACAGCAAAAGTGATGAAATTGGACTGATGCTACTTCACTTTCGTCAATTATTGGAGGTTTGTGATCACGTGTCGGTAATGTGCAGAAGAAAACCTTAATAGTGGTAAAAACCTAAAATGCAAGCGTCAAATTTGAAAACTACTTCTTTGGGACCGTGCGGACAATGCTGTGTGTTTCCTATTCTTCCTTTAATATAACCTAACCCCATAGACTAAGCACGTAGTTCTACGTTCGAGGAACGATTTTAACAAAAGACCGACTCTCGAGGACAAGAAAGATTCGTTTGTATTTTCTTTCTCCTCTTGTCCTCGAACGTAGTACAATACAAGAGCACCCATACTCAACCTAACCCACTGAGGACCAATCACAACCAGTGTACATCGCATGCAAGTATAGCTGGTAACCTGTTTTTGCCTACCAAACCTGTTTGGGCTTAACTGTTGTGCTTATAGCATGAATATTTGATGGCGTAATGAGTGTTGTCGGACTTAAAGCAAGTCTAGTGACGGTAAACTAGATTTCCTTTGTGTCACGAATTCGTCATTATTTCTTGGCAACAATGGTATTTATTGGTGCGTATATGACTCTTCTGGAAGCCGGGAACGTTCCTGAAATTGATACAGGAGCTTTGTGCATTGTGGTTATTAGCCGGGAATCAATTGAACTTTTACAGGGTCATAGAAGCTAACTGTGACTTTTGCGGCGAGGTGCGGCGTTGCAGCAATGAACTTCAAATTTAACATGTAAAGTACACATTGGATCAACATCGTGCTAAAAATGGAACTTTAGTCTCTGAACTTGCAGGTTTTAAATTGCAAGTTGACATAATCTAGACACTATTCGTCTGCGTTTAGTCACGATGGCACTTCTTGCGTGGGTTGTTTTGGCGTTCACTTTGATCGTCATAGGAACTGAGGTTCATTCGCAGGGTAAGTATCAATTCATTAACGGAAATGAAATCATTATAGTTTTTTTATCATATTTTGAAAATTAGACGAACCTAAAGTATTCTTTGGAGGGGATATTATAATACACATACGTGTATATCAGTTCACATTATTATACATCCTAAAATAGCTTTTAAGAAAATTGACATTACATTAAAAAGGAGTCGCCAGGGATTGGGCGGAGGTCAAATTGCCATGAAAATAATTGTCAGGAATTTTCTTCTTCTTATAATTCAGTAAAGATAACAGAGTGTATGCCTTTATACTCATTTCACTTCCAAAGTATTTTTTTCTGGCTTAAACACATTTATACAATGTTTCTCCCCCGCGGTTAAAAAACCCGAGAACAAAAAAAACTGCTAAATGAAAAACTGTGTTTTGCTTGCCCCCCAAAAAAGGAGCTGAGTTCTGGAATAGCCAAGCCCAAGAAACTCTGAAGAAAGCAATCAAAAATGCCGAGAACCTGAACAGAAAAGTGGCCAAAAATGTGGTGGTGTTCGTTGGGGACGGGATGGGCCCGTCCACCGTGACGGCAGCGAGGATCCTCAAGGGGCAGCTGGCGGGTTTGGACGGCGAGGGAGCGGCCATGGCGTGGGAGGACTTTCCGAGCGTCGGACATTCAAAGGTTCGTGGGTTATTATAGATTTGAAACCCAGTTTTGTTGCAACTTCAGTTAAGACAACTGGTGCAATGTCCTATATTTAATTTGTATGTCAGTCGCTTACTGTTGGAAAGTTAGCAGACGCGTTGGTTTTGCTTGCATGTCCTTTTTGACTCCAATTGCAGGTTAACCAATTTTCAGTCAAGATTTTAAACTTTACAATAAAGTACCCATGTACTCTTACATCTTAAAAAGGGCCAAAATGAACATTCACAGTTAAAAATGAATATGTTCCCTTTGAAAGGGTTCCAATGCGCTTATAAACGGTTCTCAAAATCATTTATAGATTAAACACCTCTGTACATTAATTTTTCGGAAAACTACAAATTATGGACCGAAATCATTACATGTCCTGTTTCAGCCGAATCATTACCATGTAAAAAATAATTTTTTCTCTATAATTACCGTTCATGACTTTCCATAAGGGAATGAAAGGGAATGAAAGGGAATGAAAGAAATCTACGAATTATAATATACCAATATAGCGATAATTGGAATATTATGCGTGTTGTTTTCATTTTGGAAGTCAAATGTGTCGAATGTTTATAACGTGTTCTTGCATGCATGATTGAGTGTTGTGTTAGAATAACACCAGGAGGTATCCATACTGGGCGAATGGTTCAATATATACCACATGGTGTTAATTTAACACTACATTTTTTGTTGTAAAAACTGTGGTGTTAGATTAACACCTGTCTGAGGTGTTACTTAACACCATTTGGTATCTATATTGGACAAATACAAGGGCGTATCACCCACTTTTTGACCGTGGGGGGGGGGGGGGGGGGGGGCGGGTGGCCATAGGATCAACACCCTTCCCCCCCCCCCCCCCCCCAAAAAAAACAAAAAAAAAAAACCCACAAACCAAACCAGTGCGTGTGGTGTCTTTTTATGTCTAAAACATTATTAACAGTGACGACGATTTACACCATACATACATTTGTGTGTCCACGGCAGACGTACAACACCAACCGACAGGTAGGGGATTCTGCCGGTTCAGGTACGGCGCTCTTCTCTGGTGTGAAGACCAAGTCGGCCTTGATCGGCTTGGACGATTCCACCGAACAGGACGAGTGCCCCGATCCCGTGGATTTAGATAAAGCCACCGTGGACTCCATCATGGTACACGCCAAGAGAGCAGGTGAGTACAGACTCCGTATCCACTCGGTTGTGTAGTGAGCTCAATGTGCTTTGCTTTGAAGTTCTCAGTGAGTTTGTACTCATGAGTTCCGTATTGCACGCTTTGATGTAAGCACTCTAAACTGATATCCGATTCCATGCACTGAAGGTACATAGAATCTAGTTCTCGAGATGATTCGAACGAGTAAATGTATCCAGTATTTTGTATCATATCAAATGACTCAAATCCCAGATTCTAATTACCCCTCTGCTTTGTACTCAACATGAAATTTGTGAATGAGTTCTGAGTGTGTTTGTACTCATTATGAGTTTCATATTGCACGCTATGGTGTTAAGCACTAAACTATTCCATGCACAAGAGGTATATATCTATAGTTATAGTACGAATTTTTCGAAGGAGTAAATGTGTCCACTAATTTGCAATGGAATGCGGAACAATTTAATCGACATGCACCGTTTGTGATTTTGTGTCCCAGGTAAGTCAACTGGTTTTGTGACAACAACGACCGTTACGCATGCTACACCGGCTGCGATGTATGCTCGCACACCGCAGCGTGATTGGGAAAGTGACGGGGACATACCGTCCGACCAGGCGGCCAAGGGTTGCACAGACATCGCGCTGCAACTCATGACTCGGGCCAACGACACAAATGTAAGAAAATGTTTGATTAATTATAGATTTGCTAGGAAACAAGCTTAACTCACCATTTAGAAAGCGGTCTTCTATTTTTTGAACCTCGATATATACCATGCATGCACTTGTATTATATGTGACCCAATCCAACAAAATGAGTCACAAGTCGCCAGAGCTACCTTCAAGTAGGAACTGTCAAGGTTTTCACCCACATAATATCAATATCCATCAAGATGTCAAACTGAGCAATACCCCAAAATGAGGAGCCAAATTTGCTCTGTCCAATGCAAGCAAAAACTAACAAGTCACGAAAAGACCTTAAGACACATTTCGCAGGATGCGGTCACATTATGACTGGCACTTTCTTCCTTCGTTTTCTACAACTGCTGCCAAACCTGCCTTATTTCTAGTCATTGTTTAATTGCATGCAATATTGTAATTGCTCTGTGCTTTCCTAGTCACTACTCTTTTCTTTTCCTGTGGAATTAAAAATCCGCAAGCGATCTTATACTTTTGCTTTTCATTAAACGCAATGTGTTATACGCGTATGGGACAGTGGCGGATCCGTAGTGCTGTGCATGATCCGCTAAGGTCCTGACTGCGTTATGCGTTGTGAAGAAATCTGGTTTGATAAACGGTCTCCAAGCATAGGTCTATACTTTACATTTTCAACCAAACGTCGAGAGTAACATGTTTCCATGAGTGTAAGATATTTTGTTGTTTTCTGCTCGTCTCCAAGGTGATATTAGGAGGTGGGCGACGGGCGTTTCTTCCGGAGACAGTGCTAGATCCCGAATACGGGGGCCACTTGAAAGGACGACGCAAAGATGGGCGAAATCTGATTGGTAAGCATTGCAAAATACAAAAACCTTGAACGAGGCTGCATGATCTGGTGCTTAGGCCGAATATTAAAGATGAAGCATCTTCTACGCCGTATGTTTAGTATCAAGTCAGGACACACGACAAGATGGCAATTGGAGGAGTTCAACTGCAATACAAATCAATCCAACGATTTCATCTGTAAAGCTCAGGACTTCTTTTTAACCTAAATTTGTTTATAACCTAAATTTGTTTCTGAAATCTGTTTCAATTGAAGATGAATGGATTGAAAGTAAGGACGCAGCGTCAAGCAAGTACGTCTGGAAATTGGACGACTTCGAGAAGGTCGACCCCGATCAAACCAACTATCTTTTGGGTAAGAATTTTCTAACAAGTCCACTCATTGGCCAGACCACCAGCAGTGAGCTTTTACCTTAACCAGTCAACCGATGGCTGCAGTTCTTTCATATCATTATGAACTTATAACAATCAGCAAAACTGTTCTTATGGAGGGGCCAACTGGAACCATGGCCGAGAAGCTGTTATCTGAAAACTACAACTACATTCCTTGATCTATAGGGATGCTAATTTGCTAAAGGGAAATGCATGACTGCAGGACATGTTTTATTTACTAAACTTTGGTGTACGTTGGTAATCCGTTGCTTTAGAAGTCCCACACCCTCATCCATCCGAAGGTGAAGGTTTTCAAATATAACCCTCAAGCAGGCCCAGGGAATGGATACATGATCATGAAAGACAGGCCCGTCGGTGCATTTGGTGCTAACCCAGACATGTCGGTCATGCCCGGGATTGCTTTTGACCGATCGACCCAGGCAGTCTCGTAAAGCCCCAGTCCCACTAGGACCTGCGATTTCCCGCGACCAGTTCAGTCGTGCGACAAGGCCGGTCGTGGGTAGTCGTGGATATTTCCTGCGATTTGAGCCTAGCAGTCATATTGTAAGACCAGTCGTGCGACCTGCAGAAGACTTGTTGCCGAATGATAGCACCACTAATCGCACGACTGTCGCACGACTACCCATGACTACGTACGAGACTTGTCCCACGAGCATCACACGACCGTCGCAAGACAAATGACTATAGGCTGCGACAAGATGCGACTACTTCAGTCGCAGCCAGGTTTTTGAACAGGATCAAAAACCTCTCTGCGACTGATTTCGGTCGTGCGAATATCAAAGACTATATACCCACGACCACCCAAGACTTGTGGCACGACTTTTCAAAGATTGCCTCCGATTTCAAGTGGCAGCCTGTCGTAAGTTGTCGTATCTCCTAGTGGGACTGGGGCTTTATTAGTCTCATTCACGAGCTAGCAGCAGAAGCTCGCACGACCGGGTACACCCTCCCGTAAAGGTAAAGCCCATGCTAACGCTACAACTCTGACAGCGGTAAAACCTGATTAATCGATGGCTATAGGTTTATTTGAATGGGGCCACATGCAGTTTAGCGGATACAACGATATAGCAGGCGAGCCGTCCATTGCCCAGATGACGGAGAAGGCGATACAGATTTTGCAGAAAAATGACAACGGATTCCTCCTGATGGTTGAAGGTAATTCATCGAAACCACAGCATAAACAATAAGTTCATTGTAAACTATCGCTGTTCCTAAGTCACTTTCCAACGGAAAGTTACTCATATTTTGTAAGCTTGTAAGTGCCAAGAGGTGTGCTACTGGTAATCGATTTTCGGATGAGATTTTAAGCTGTTGCTGAAGAGTCTATATCTTATAATGTGGGATATAAGTATCCTATATTCTATCTTGAGAAAGCGCAAAAACAAAAACTGAAAATTAAAAATGAACCTGTTATTAACTACACAATTACAATCAGTGCCGTAGGCCTATAGGCTATAGCATCGAGCATCATGACTTTTTGTTTTGGTTTTGTGAAGTATATCTCCAACAAGACTCACTTACTGACAGGTAATTGATTTTAATTTGTGTGTTCATGTTTAGTGTTCATCAGTGTTACACTAAAAGAAAACAAAACAAGACAGAAAAAACCCACAAAACCCAGTCAGATTTCACTGGAAATCAGTCAAACTTGCACTCAGCTGAAAGTCAGACCTGACTTTGTTTAAAAGAGTGTATAACCTAGTTCCGCGACTATCACATGCAAAAACACTCGTGTGATGATTTCACGGCCAACGAAACCAGACTCGGATTACCGGAAGCACCTTTGCAGTATATCTTTTATTAAGTTTTAAATAAAAGGCAATTTAGATTTCCTTTCTGGCGAATACAAACAAATTATCAATTTAAAGTTGTTACAGCAGACGGGTCATCGGGAGACATGCTATAAGAGAGAATAACCAGGGGTGGGACAGGAGACATTAGGGAGATATTTTCGTGTTTCATTAGAGGCGATAATGAATTTTTAGGGTTTCAAGGTTTAAAGGCAGTGTACATGATTGGTCATTGTTGCAATTTTCAGAAATGGGCGGATTTGGGGGTTAGTATGTTATAGGAAATATCGTTCCACTGACATGTTCAAAGTTTTGCGTTTACTTGTTGGATGGCGAAAAAAATGCGAGAGAAAAACGGTGCTCATTTTTAACCGTCGGGCGGATGATAGCCTTTAGTCAAGGCGCGCGTGGCTATCTGGGTGCGTGACGCGCCCCGGATATGCCATGGCGCCATCATGTACGTCCGGGGGGCGCCACTTGTCCGGGTAGCCACGCGCGCCTTGACTAACGGCTACAGGGCAGTTTTCCAACGATTTCCAGCTGGAAATCGTTGGAAAACGATATAAATTTCCACTTTTCTTGACAACGACAGCACACCTGGTGCCATCATTTCACATGATGATTGAGACTACTATTAACTTACAGTCTAGTTGGGTATTTCGTAATAATTCAGTAAAACAAAATTGGAGGATTACTAATCGTGTACACTACCTTTAAGATGTTAAAGATGCAAATTAAGATGACGTTTGATCACGTTGGGCAAAGGGTTATTGTGGATTAGCTAAGTGAAGTTTCGTGCCGTCTATGTGAATGTCTCGCCAGTGTAGCGTTATCGGTTGTCTAACCTCTTTTTGTCCTGATAAGGTGGTCGCATTGATCATGGACATCACATAGGCAGCCTTAGTACCGCGCTCTACGACACCGTAGCCTTGGACGAAGCCGTTGCCAAGGCGATAGAACTGACCGATGAAGAGGACACGTTGGTGATCGTCACGGCTGACCATAGTCACACGCTTACCATTTCCGGAAACCCGCGACGGGGTAACTCTATACTAGGTAAAAAAAAGAAGGGGGAATGACAATTAGGCATTTCAGAAACCAGCTTGGAAAAAAGAAACCAGTTTTATTTCACTTTTATCTTATTTTCATTAAAGCGTGAGCGTATGAAAATAATACTGTGTCTCATAATCCACGGATATGAGTATCGTACTGCCTTTGACAAGACAGTCAAATTACATGTGTTCGTTCTATTATATTCTTTTTAGGCCCAAATTCCTCAAATTTAGAGCTCAAGACCGGGCCTAAAAAGACTATCATGAAAAAAAAACCATGTAACTTGTCAAAGGCAGTATATACTCATTTCTGTGGATTATGAAACACAGTATTATTTTCATACACTCACGCTTTAAATGCAAAGACCGATTCGATTCAGTTTTAGTTTAAAACTTAGATTTTGAAGCTTTTGAAATCCACCACGAAAAGCCAATTTTTCCCTTTTGATCTAAATGGTAGTTCAACATTAGTGTTGCTCTAAAAATGTACAGTATTGTTTTAAAACAATTTGACCGCTGTGTATATTGGTTAGGACGAGACTTAAAGGTAGTAATTTCCATACATCATTTGCTTTTGCTGTAATTTTCAGAAATGAAAGGATTTGTCGTTACTTAGTAATTTATAGCAAACACTGTAGCACAGACCTGATTAAATTGTGTGTGCAAAGATGCTGGGAAAACAGTATAAGAGAAAACAGAGAAAAAATGCTGTTCTTCTAGTCTGGTTCCCTGACCCTACTTCAGACAAAACGGAGCAATGGAGGTCAGGGAATTACCAGGTCGGGGAACTAGACTATTTCCAACGATTGTCGGCCGACGCTTGAAATTGATACCAAAATTCCACTTTTCTTGAAAATGACAGCACACCAGGTGCCATGATTTCACAGGATGCTTGAGACTATTATTTACTGACAGTAAAGTACGGTATTTTTATAATAACTCGATAGTTTGGTTTTTTGATGTTTGCAAATGTTGTATATGACCTTTAAAAATGATTACGGTAACATGGAGCTGCTAAGCGTGAAAACCACAAAAGTCTTGCTTATGATAAAACAGGTTTCATGCTAAGCAAACAACAGCTGAATATCAGTCACAAGAAATTTAATATCCCATGAAAATGTGGTTGGTAATCCTTTTTTTACCAAGGAAGACTTTCCATGCTAAGCACTTTTTTGCGCTGAACAGCTCTATGAAATTGGCCCCTGGTTTCGTCACAGGTTAAACTTTTAATTTTGATTCTATACTGAATAGGTTTGGACGATAGCGGCTATGATATCGATGGGCTGCCCTACACCACCCTCCAATACGCGGACGGACCGGGTGGCACCAAGGAGAAAGAAAGCTACGAGCAGACTGGGAAACGAAGGAACCTTACCGGGGTGAACACAGGTGAGTCCGTGGATTAAATGGATGAATTTGTAACACCAGTTGAGTCACTGATCCGCTTTTCACAATTAAAATCGCAGTAGTACCCCATGCATCTAAGGAACGGATGTACAGCCGAAGTCATTGGTTAGGCGTTTAGGAAGAAGGCCACTGTCTGTTTATCGTCAGTTTCAAAGATATTCCTATCGTCTGAAATGTTCATAAAAAATCTTGCCCTTTTTTCAAACGTTTTTAAGAAATGTTAGCTACTAATGAAGTCGAAACAAGCTGTGTAACATCAAAATTGATAAATCAATAGAGACACTGTTATGTTTTGAAGATTTCTTCCTTTATTCACGAATATGGATATTTTTACAAAAAAATTAATAATGACTCCCTCCAGAATTACTACACTTCATAGTTTATAAACCCTGGGAGCCACCTGTGAAATCATGGCATCCATGTGTGCTGTCGTTTTCAAGAAAAGTGGAAATTTATATCGTTTTCCAACGATTGTCGGCCGACAATCGTTGGAAATAGTCTAGTTCCCCGACCTTATAATTCCATGATTTCTATAAATTGCTCCGTTTTGTCTAAAGTATGGTCAGGGAACCAGACTACTAGAACATATTTTTCTCTCTCTGTTTTCCCAGCATCTATGCACAAAAAACTTTAAACAGGTCAGTGTTACAGTATTTACTAGCACGCTATAAAATACCAACCCCCAAATCCATTTATTTCTAAAAATTACAGCCAAACCAAATGGTGTGTATAGGCCTATACCTTTAACAGGGACAGAAAAGTGTCCTACATTCAAGTCATACAAATTGAATTGCATGGCTTTTTTGATACTACATGTATAAGGGAAGCTTCAAGGGTTGGTCGCGCAAGCCACGATAGCGACGACGATAACGAAAACGGTGAGAATTAACACCATTGATTGGTGGAATTGTCGCGCGTGTAATACGCGCGCACCATCGACCAATAGAGAACGTATATTCGCAGCGTTTTCGCTTTCGTCGTCGTTATCGTGGCCTGTGTGACCGGCCCTTTACTCACACTCATTTTTTTCGATATTGAGATAACTGTCGCTATTTTCTTTATTACACAGCGGCTCCATATCCGTATTTCGTCGCATCCAGTTTTTTCCCCGAACTTTATGCAAGCCATGCTGGGGAGGATGTGGCCATCTACGCCAGCGGACCCATGTCGCATCTCATCCATGGAGTTCACGAGCAGAACTATGTCTCGCACGTCGTACGATATGCAGCGTGTTTAGACTACCGAGAGCACTGTGATGACGAGCGTACTGTGCTGCCATTATCACACTATGCCCCGACGCCGGAGTGTTAATTAAATAATTAAACGCTCGTCTACACGGAACGGAGAAATCAGTGGTTGAATGCCTTTTGATTTTAACTAGGCCCTACATGGTAAAAAAAACTGTGATGTTAAACTGTACACCGTCAGCGTAAAAAACAACCCTTTGCGTTTATTTAAGGCAAAGATTTGGGACTTCATTAATCCGGTTGAGGAATTAAGATTTACACTCAATCAAATAAGTTCTGAGAAACCCTGCTGTCAATTGAGTCTTCCTTGGTGTTTAATTGTATAGGAATTAAAAAAAATAGCATCAATTTGGTTTGGCTTTCAATTTGAACAGCCGCGGAAATAGTTTTAATTCAATTCTGCTGTGATGTTTACTCAACACACAAATTTATAATAACAGAACAAAACCGAATAATTTAAGTTATGCAGACTCTTAAACCCTTCTGAATTGACGTTATCCATCTGGTTGTAAATCCAGTCCCTGGTGTTAATTTAACCCCAGTCACAGCACCCGAAAGATTATATAATATAATTTTGCAGTGTACAAAATCTTCAATAAAACGACTGTAGAGAAATGTTGCGGATATCTATACAATGTAAAATAACTTACTATAAAGAAGAGAAATGCTGTTCTTTTAAACAGAGAGCTGCTCTGATCTAAAAACAGCAGTTCCTTTTGAAACTCAAAGCCTAAAAAGAAATGGGTGGTTTCTTACATACAATGACCTGAGGGTTGTTTTAAGAACCACACTACTTTTACGAGTTATACTTCAGATAATTTATCCGCAAAATTCGGTGTTGTACCCACCCTCACCCCAACCATACAAAAAAACAATTAAATCATATTGTTACTTTCAGAATTTCAATTTAAAATCAAACTTATATTGGTCTTCAATTTAACTGTATACACTTATACTTAAACTTTAACACTTAATCTGCTGTCTCACGGTATACCGGGGGCACATTTCACCAATTTAGATTTTAACAGCATTTAGTTTGATACACTCTGAAAACGGATTGGTTGAAATAACCGATATATTGGTTAAAACGACCAATTGGATCCTACCAATATATTGGTTGTTTTCAACCAATCCGTTTTTAGATTGTAATGTGTGATTCAAATGATGGTTCCGTGTTAGTGGCCCACACTGTTTGTACATTTAAAGTAACTCAGTTCCTTTAATTCAAATATGAATTTGGTAGCTTTTACTATTCAGTACGATATTTTCAAGTCGTTTTTGCACCGGTCACATTGATGGTTCCCTCCCCAGATATCGGGACGTTTTGTACTGCTTTTGCGTAACCACATCATTCTCAGTAATCTGGGTAGGCAAGGTGACCTATCATTTTTAAATAATAAAGAGATCTGAGGCTACATAATATGGGATATATCTGGTCTTCAATTACGATATAGGCCTACTTTTTACTCACCCCTATATGTTTCCTGTTATATGTAAAGACTATAGAAAGCGCCGACACTGGAAAACTAAAAGCTACCCCCACAATTTCAAATTATTAATTTACCAGAACAAAAAGACAGGGCCATTTTTTAAGATAATTGTTAAATATTGATCCTGAAAATTGTCATGCCCCATCCAACATTTAGCGTGCATGCCCGCAGCAATAGGGTCGTCAAAATAGAATATATATCCCAAGTTCAAATCCCAAATTCTGCTAAATTTACAGTTTGGTCCCTAATACCATTTTTTACGTTTGCGGGTCCATATCACGTAATGGGAATTGCCGAGAAGCGTCGGGTTTTGCCAGAGCCGGTCACATATCCAAAACAAGGATTAGGCATTGTTTGTTTTCGTTCCAACACGACACCCGCCCACACAATTACTCTTTTGAAATAATATTTGTTTGTCAGCCAAACATTGAGTTAATTCTTTAACCAAACAGCACCTTGTTTTTTTCTGAACGCGACAAAAAGCGGCACAAGGTCATTTAGAGTTATTAAAATTTATTGATGCATTCACGGCAAACAGGTTTATCCATATGAAGCACGATGTGGGGCAAAGGGAACTCCCCACCCACCTCTTTTGGGTTGGTCATTTTGTTCCCGAAATCTCAGGAATTCTTTTCAGAAATCTAGGGGGGATGTGTTAGGTAACAATAGTCTGGAGTGTGTATAGGGTATGGGGACAAAAGGGGGTGTACCGCTATGTCCCATATCGTGCTGGGTGTCAGTTTCTCTATTGCACAGTGTGTATTTTTTGTATCCGTGCAGTCTACCCTATTGGCGTAAACTTACCTGAAGCAGGGCAGTGCACTGCAAAAAAATGTAGCGTTAAAATCTACACCATGGGTGTAAATTTTAACACGTTATTGGTGTTTATTTTAGGCAAGGATTTTGGTGTTAATTAACACCAAATTAGGAATTATCCAGTTTTCCGGCGAACATGCGCAGTTTTTTTTTTACTCGAACACCGTTTTTGATTCTAAATTGTAATTGAAGTCCTTTGGTGTTATTTCAACACCAATTTCATCACCTAAGGATTTAAAATAATGTTGGTGTTGCAAATTGAACACCGCGTTTTTCGCAGCGTGGTTGTGGTGTGTTTGATTTGCACTCAACATTCAGGCTGTATACTCCCCAGGGAGCTGAGAAGGTTTCCGGGAGGATTCTTGGACCCAACGCGAATGCTCAGTGGAGCCTCAGAGACTCCGTTTACTTTACTTGAAAATTAGGTGACATAAACAGAGATTACAAAACACACACATTTAAATGGGTTTGCTATTATTATTGCCGTGTCTGGCAAAATATAAATGTTCACTAACGTACAAATCTGGCGACAAAACATACAAAGAATATTAGTACCATTAATGCAAGTTTGAGATAAGAAAATTACATATCAATGAAATTAGTTATATTGGTCCGAGTTTTATAGTGTGGATCATATTTGCCAAATACGCCATTGCGAGTTAAAATGTGCCAAGCTTTTGGAGCAAGTCAGATGTTATTCAAATTTAACTCGCAAATGGCTTATTAGCCAATGTCAAGTTGAGAGGAGTGTACCGTGAACGTTGGGCCAGAGATATGCTTGTACACGCAAGGTTTGCTCAGGCACAGTTCAGCGTTGCACGATATTTTACCCTATAGAATGGTGTTAAGTTAGAGGTTTTGAACGACACATCCTTGTAGGGACTTCTTAATTGATGTTATTGGGATTTGTATTTTAATGTTATGCTTTCGAGGGAAGCTTAACCCCATATTTTTTTGTAATGAAAGAAAGATTAAAACTTGCCTGCAACGTGGAACAAGTTCAAGCAGGTGCATATAGGCCTGGGCAAAGTGGAAATCAGCGTGGGATTCCCATTTGTCCTTATTCTGTTTAAACTGCTAGAATTCCAGTACTTCCGGCAAAGTGGGAAATGTCCCTTCTCTATAGATTAGCCCTTACCCCCTTTAATGTTGTTTACATGGCCCTTCTAAATCCATAAATTTCCAACAAAACTGAAATGAGAAGCCTGCTAAATATAACATAATCCAACAGATGAGCCCTGCCAAATCCAGCGAAATCCAACTGATATTATTTTCTAGAATTCTGCTTCCAGCCTCCTCAATGCGGCAAAACCCAACGGGTGTATTTAGCTTCCACCCTGCTAAATGTGGCAAAATCCAGCACACCAGTGTATAGTTTGTGTTGACTGCTAAATCCAACAAATTACAACAGCTTGTTACCATTGTTGGATTTTGTTGGATTTAGCAGGGTTATGGTTAATATGTTGCATTTCACTAATGGTTCCCATTTTTCCCGCCCAGGTTCGGTAGTAGCGCAATTTAAAAGTGTGTCTGATAATTACTTTTATAGGCACCATTCTTAGCAATAGACCCGACCTTGGGAATATTGTCATTTACCAGTGATTCGCACTTTACCCAAGTTTTCCTATTATAGAGTGTGATGTGGGAATTATGCTGACGGTAATTTTTTTAACACCTCGGTCTGCCTGCAAAATGTCAACGTGTAAATTTTGCTAATTGTCAAAATATCACTTGTGTAATCGCATTACCACATGGCCGCGCAATATCGGAAGTCCCACTTTGTCCTGGGCAAATTCCGAAATTGTTTAGATCCATACATTGCGCGTGACACAGAACTATAAACGCGTTCGCAAACAAACCACGAAATTCCGCAAATGGAATTTGGAAATGCGTACTCTTTGTCTTTCATGTTGTTATTGAAACCAGTACAAATTGAACGTCGAAATTGAAATAATCGTTTTTAGTCAGCCAAACATCGAGTCATTTATGTAAACCACAACATCTTGTTTGAACACACACATTGTAAAGAATTTCAAAATCGAATCCGGGTTCGGTGTGGTCATTCTACACATAATTCTGAAAAGTATGACACAGGGTCATTGATGATATGAGTTCTTTAATATGTATAACTAGAACGTTGGAATGATACAGGCGTTGCATTCACGGCAAACGGGTTTCTCTGTTGCACAGTCTTCAATTCCGGACCAAACTTCATTTGAATGCATTGCTTTTAAAAGCGGTTAATATGAAAAGTTGTAGTTGTTTGCGAACGTGTTTATTGACAAATGTGTGATCAACGGAGCGAAATTTCAGGCCATGCAGTTATGGGGAATTGACTGAAAAGTTGCACCCATTTTTGTTATCAGGTCACTTGGGGAAAATAGGTCTAGCCTATTATGTCATTCCCCGTCTACCAGCGGTTTTATAACAACCGTGTACGAGTTTGGGCTTATAACAACTTGATAGGTTGCATACAGGTCGGTTTTCCGCTTCGTTTGTCGAAACCTGTTTTTTTTTGCTGTGGTCGTTGAAAGTCTGCCTGCCTATAGGTACACTGTTGTTTGCAAGTTGCGCATATTCACAAGCTGCGCATTTTTTTGTATTGGGATGTTTTGTGCACTGCTTTCCACATCTGGCAAATTCCTGACCAAAACTTGTACATGCTGCCATTCATATGGGATCTTAAAACACCTCACCCACAGATTATGTGTCTCGATTGGCCAAGAGCGAGTCACATGGCATTCGCTATTTTTGCTATTTTCCTGTGCTCTGCCAAAAGTACTATACCCATAGCAACCAAAGTACTATACCCGTAGCAACCAAAGTACTATACCACAGCACCGGTATTGTGTGCAAAATGCATACGGGTTTATGTGCGCGTCGCGCGTATTCTTCCCAAGCGCTATAGCGCTACAGGACTGGGTTCAAACATTTTCGTGAAGGGGTAGTTTGGAAAAGTGAAAATAATGTTCATCTAATTTCGAATTCAAACAGACGTACATTCGATTGAAATTATTCAGTAAGTGTTTACATCAAGCAGAATCTGTGGGAGAGGTGTTATAAAACAAATACTGCTTAACTAGCCTCCCTCGGTGATGATCTATAAACAAATAGAATGCTCCATGGATCACCTCGGGACCACTCGAAGCAGTCAATAATATTTGTATAATAGCCTGCTGGCTCCGTGCTTTCATTGTGGCAAGGTGAGTGTCGAATGAATGTCGGTCCAGTGTCCTTCATTAATATGAAAATTATGGGATTTTGTTTTCATGCCAGTAAACATGTATTTGGATAAAAGTTATGGGAGACAGGGGTTGCTTTTTAAACTAACGTAGATTGAGGGAAACCTTAAATATTCGCTTAAGTATGGCGCATGTCGTATTCTTTATTTTTGTTGTTTACCAGTTAGGGTTTTCAGCGTGAAACTGGTTTCCGCCTATTTCACCATTATTCCTGGGAACATTTCAATCAAACCTTGACATTTAGTTCACCAGGGTTCTTGATCAAAGCGATTTCGGTTGCCGTCACGTTATCAGCTCAGTTCAGGGGTTAAGTTTCAAGTCAGCAGAGCGGAACAATTGAAAAAGAAAACCACGATCCGGTCACCGTACTAATTTCCCCTCGACATGCAACACAATACCACACCAACACGTTGCATATGTACCCCGCAACGAGTGTCACTGTTGGAATCGATGGTATTTGATCAACATGTCGAGCTTGAGGTTTGCGGAGTCGCTTGTTACAATCATCAGTGTTTTGGTGATGGGACAAGGAGTCCTATCAGAAAGTAAGTGAATGAGTCTTTGTTTTCTCACGATTATACCCCAATTTTTGGGTCCTTGTCTATATATTTATGTCAATTAGGGTAAATTGGGGGTAACTGGTCCATCTAAGCTTTTTGTGGAATAAAAGTATATGCGGTGTGACTTGTAGTTTTTACCATTGCACATACAATCATCTTTGAATTGTCAAGTGTTGATGGGGATAATGCCATTTCAATAATCCAATTAACACTAATTACAAAATGTCCATTTGCGTGAACCACTTGCCCCACCAACGGGGGCAAGTGGTCCACCAAGATCACGGAATTAAAATAGACATGATACAAAATGACTCAGGAAAGATGACATGAACTTTTCTTTTTAACATTTTCAAAATGCCATTCAGAGTAAATGAATTGAACAAAGTTCATTAAGGAGAGCTCAGTTTCATTACTTTTAAAATGAATCCCGAGTATTCACATTTTTAGCAAAACGTGTCAATTCGTCTGAGAAAAGTGAAGTGGTAGATCATGTCAAAGGTCAAAATAGTTCACTTTGGTATACAGAGGGCACTGTATGCTAGAAATCCCCTGAAAACTTAGATATTGGACCAGTTACCCTATGGACCATGACAGTTACCCCAAGTTCCCCTACATGCCATTATTCACTACATACTGTAAGGTAATCTAGCTTTTTTATCATCATCAGTGGCGTTCACTTCTGGGCCCCAAATACGTGGGGGCCGTACGGACAGTGCCTAAAGCAACACCTCTGCGTATTTTATTCGTTTGCTCTGCACTTCTGGACCCATGTGACGTCACACTTCGGAAGAGGACACATCAGGCCAGTGGTTTCAAAACGAGATCCTCCGACAACATAAAATGGACATCATAGACATAGACTTGGATGTCAGTGCAAAAATGAGCTAATTTACAAATTAAACTGTGCGTGAATGACCCATCGAATGAACCGGATACGAAATGTTTAGTTTCTCAATTTCTAGTTTTTTTACGCTTAGGTAACATTAATTTTAAAGATGCCGTATCCGTTCTTTGTTTTTCAAATTGAATTAGTATTTTATCAGCATTAGATAAGTTTAAAAAAAAAGAAAAATTGTAGTGTAGAAATTGTCTTAAAGCAGCCCACAGAGGACTTTGCCTTGCTATTTATAGGCGCCGCATTCTGGAATGACCAAGCCTACGACACGCTAAAGAAGGCCATAAACAGAGAAGAAACGTTCAACACCAACATCGCCAAGAATGTAGTGATGTTCGTAGGGGCCGGCATGGGCGGATCTACCGTGCTTGCAGCAAGAATCCTGACGGGGCAGGAGGCCGGCATGACGGGGGAAGAAACCATCCTGGAATGGGGGAAATTCTCCAATCTGGCACTTGCTAAGGTAGGTCCCGGCCAGGCCGGTCGTGGCACTTTTGTCCTTGAGCAAGACACTCTGTCATAATTATTTCTTTCAGTCCGGGAGTAGAAAAGGGTCCAAGCGAGTGTTACCTTTAACGGAGTGGAATCCAATGGGAATATTTCCAGTCGTTGAATGCCAAGGAAATGGATATAAACACCTCCTGATGAGCCACATTGGCTCTAGACAGCCTTTGCTTTACCAATATAGGCTGGAAGTAATTAGTTTTTTTTATCGATTGCCGATGGGACAACGAAACTTTATTTCTTTTTGAAGGTGTCAGATGTTTCAGGAAACATTGAAACAGAATCTTGTAGCTTCCACTTCAATAGCTTCAATGCGAAAAGGAAGCGAGAGTTTTTAAATAGCGCCCCCGTGTCCCTTTTTAAACTCATCGTGGATTAATTCCCACCCAAACCCAAACCTTCTAATAATCCGTATAGGTTTCAGTATGTAGGTAATTTTGATATTAAAAAAGTGGCAAATTGTTTGGGTTACTTTTTGATTTGTTTATCTATTGTAACTCAGTGATGAGACGAGACATCAAAACAAAATAGAATCCGCATTTAATTGTTCAGACGTACACAACCAACGGGCAGGTGGCGGACGGCGCCGCGGCAGCCACTGCCATATTCTGCGGTGTCAAGACGAAGTCTGCGGTGGTCGGCGTGGACGACTACGCGTTGCCTGGAAACTGCAGGTCTGGGCAGGGAGCTGCCGTGGATTCTGTCATGATCTCGGCCGAGAGGGCGGGTGAGTTTGCAACGACATAAGGTGATGTGCTAGGGCCTCGTGCATGGCCTGCGTATAGACTCGAGATCTGGGTCAAATTGGGTCATGGTGCTTGTGTCTTTGAGCAAGACACTTTGACTTTGTCACCAATTGCTTCTTTTCACCTAGGGTAGAAGTTAACTTGCAGTTTGGGCTGTATTTTACCCAGAGAGCTGAAAAGGTATCAGGAATGATTAATGGATCTAATGGGCATGGGTAATAATGTAGCTCTACGCTTTAAGAATCTTCCCCTTATAATATCAGCTATAATTTACAAAGGGTTTATCTTCAACCGCATTATTTCTTTTAAAAAGTTAGCAGGTCAGTTCACAGCTTCAATGGGGGCTTATCAACTTAGGACAGTTGGCTATTGTTCGCAATTAACAAAATCGGCATTTTAATCGGCAAATTAAATAAAAGGCTTGGCGTCGTGTCTTTTTTATTCAAAAAAGGAAGGAATTTGTCCTTTTTTAGATCCTGCCATCCAGTATTTATAGAAAGTTGTTTACTTAGCACTAAGAGCCTCGCTTTCAATCACGGGAGTGCGCAGGTCGGTGCTTTGTCAATTCGGGATTTGTCTATAGATCAACTGGAAGGCATTTGTCTAATCCATTTGAATTTTGAATATCTTACAGAAAAGGGAAAAGGGGAAGAGGGGCTCGAAAAAGGAAGCGGGTGGGGGCGATATATGAACCTTTTATGATTTTCTGTCACGCAGGCAAGGCAACAGGTTTTGTGACTACGGCCCGTGTGACGCACGCTACACCAGCCGCCCTCTACGCCCATTCACCGCATGCACTGGGACTGGGAATACGGGGCCGCTATACCCGCGAAGGAAGCCGTACATGGATGCAAAGATATCGCCTCACAACTCGTCACCCTTGGAAAAAATACCCAGGTAAAACACGTGATATTCTGCCTGGCCTAAAACATAAGCTTCTTCAGAGATGAGGATCCAGGCAAGTAAATATGTTTCAACTTCACACAAAATTGTATTAAACATCAGCCGCACTATTTCCATGCATTCCATCGACTCCAGAATGACACTTAAGCCGTCAAGTTTACAACTTGACGTTTACAACTTTCGAATTTGGGACTCAGATATGCTCAGATTACTGCGTCTGTTGCTCGTGCATTTTTCTGTGCTCAAGCTTATTTTGAAAGCGCTCGCACGACGAGAATATAGAGACGAAAAGACAAAAGTTCAGTTCAAATCAGCCCACAAAGTTTGGTGAAGTTACATGCGTGAAGCACAAATTCAAACAATTTTGCTGGAACTATGGATACAGTGAATGCAACATCTGCAAACATCAAAAAACAAAACTACTGAATTAATATGAAATACCTTACTTGACTGTAAGTAAATAATAGTCTCAAGCATCCTGTGAAATCATGGTACCTGGCCTGCTGTCCTTTTCAAAAAAAGTGGAATTTGTGTATCAATTTCTAGCGATGGTCGGCCGATCATTGTTGGGAAAAAAATTACTCTTTTTCAAATACTGCCCCCAATTTACCAACATTAGCCTTTTAGAGGTATGGCGGACACAATAGGAGGGCGCTATTTGATTTGGGTAAACATTTTGTGAAAACACAAATTCCAGTGAAAGTCAGAATCAGATATTGTTTTGAGTTAAAGTACAATCCATAGTACAATCCATAGATCATGCCTATAATCTTCAACTTTGAAATTTCCTGTGGTTTAACAAAAGGTATACCCAAATCAAATAGCGCCCTCTCCTATTGTGTCCGCCATACCTCTAAAAGGCTAATTAGTTAGTCCATATTTTGAACGGGACAGGTCAGCTGATCTAGTTCCCCGACCTGATAGTTCCCTAAAGTTCCCTTAATTGCTCCGTTTTGTCTGAAGTATGGTCAGGGAACCAAACTACAAGGACAGCATTTTTTCCCCTTTGTTTTCCTAAGATCTATGCACACACAACTTTAAACAGGTCAGTGCTATTACAGTATTTTCTGTAAAATACTAACCCCCAAATCCATTCATTTCATATTGTTATACTACCTTTAATGAATTTAACGGCATTCTGTGTCTTCTTTTACCTGCAGGTTATCCTTGGAGGAGGAAGGGCAAATATGATGCCAAATACTTCTTCTGATCCCGAGTACCCTACAAAATTCGGCTTGAGACAAGATGGCCGAAATCTTATCGGTTCGTATCGATTCGCAAGTTGTACAAAGCAAGTCTTGTCATTTCAACTTTATAATCCTGGTTGCCTTTCTCCTTTTCCTAGCAGTTTTGATTCATTTAAAATTGTCCCATTTTTCTTCAATAACTTATTATTGAATTTTTTAAATCTGATTTGCCAATATTTATAGATGAATGGAGATCAGGTAAGGATCCTCAAACGAGCCAATACGTATGGAACCTGCAGCAGTTTAACAGCGTCGATCCGAACAATACCGATTATCTTATGGGTGAGTTTGTAGTAATCATTTATTACACTATATAAACTGCATAGGGCCGTATGTCAGCACTACAGATAGTACAGGTAATATACACAATCTGCGTTGTCTAGATTTTTGTTGCACACTCTTCCACTCGAGTACACTACTGCAAAACGTATGGTGTCAAATTAACACCCTACAGTATTTAGTTTAAACCGTTCTTCCAATTTAAATATCGCAAAAACCGCAAAAACGGTGGTGTTAAATTAACACCATGTGGTGTTTATATTGGACCACTCGCCCAATATAAACACCACATGGTGTTATATTAACACCACAGTTTTTGCAGTGTACGGTAATCGCAGGGTAGCTTTCCTTGCAGTTTCTCTTGTGGTTGGTTTTGTTATTATATTTTTTATAAAGTTTAACGTAGCATCCTAAGTACGTTGACCCCACTCTGCCGCTTTCCAAGTTCCATCCACCCACAATCACTGATGGCAACTTCGGTTATAATTGAACTCAGGATTGTTCGAGCCAAGCCACATGCAGCACAACGCCGACCGGCTGAACGACAGCGCAGGGGAGCCCTCTCTTGCCGAGATGGTGGAGAAGGCTATCGGGATCTTGCAAAAAGATGGCGACGGATTCTTCCTTATGGTCGAAGGTAATTTCTATTTTATTTTCATTTCTGATTAGGCTGGGCTGTGAAACTACAATTATCGTTGGTTTTGTGAAGAAATTTCAATTTTCCACTTTTAAAAATGTTGGAAATTGATGACCAAATTAATAACGACATATTTGTTCTCAACTTCTGATCAATTTTAATCATTTATTTTCGCTACGAAGACGGTCCTTTGATTTCAAGGTTCATTATTAAACTACTTCTACACTCATTCCTCCACACCAGGTGGTCGCATTGATCATGCGCATCACCGCGGTAATGCCTACCACGCCCTCAACGACACCGCTGCCATGAACGACGCCGTTGCCAAGGCGATGGAACTGACCAATGAGATGGACACATTGGTGCTCGTCACCGCCGACCATAGCAACACGTTAACCGTTGCGGGATACCCGTCGCGCGGAAATCCTATCCTTGGTAAAGGAGGTAGGTTGTGAAAATAATAACTTACGAGGAATTCGAACCTTAAACATTGTGACTGCTGGCCTAGCTGTTCTACCATGGAGGAAGGTTCTACCAACAACTTGGTAGGGTCAGGAGCGGATCTAGAGGGGGGGGGGGGGGGGTTGCACCCTCCCCCCGCCCCACCTCTCCCCTTGGGCTGCTGAGCAAAGTTGTGATAAGCAATGCTAAATCACATCCTATGGGTATGCCGCTGGTGCATACACTGTACACTGTACCAGTATAGGCGGGTACAACTCCCTAAATGAAAGGCTAGATCCGCCCCTGAGGGTCATTAGTCTCGATGCAAGACCGTTGCTCTCAGCTCTGTCAAAATTCTTCAAATGGTAAGGGGCTAATACTAATGACATTGCTCACTTGAGTTTGAGCGGTTGATTCCATGAAGTAGAAGTTGGTCCTTGTAGTTGTAGTTGTAGCTATAGATCTGCATGGACATTTTTTGAAAGTGTATATCGAAATAATCGAAGTCTCAGAGTATTACACAGAACTCACGGTCGAGATCTTTTTACTTAGAGAAAGTAGTAGAGATCTGGTTAGGGCCGAGAGACGGCATCAAGGAGGTTACTTGACCTAGTGGAACGGAGGCACTTTTTGGAAGAAATTGAACAGCCCCCCCCCCCCCCCCCCGCTCAGTTACAGGCGTCTGATGCCAACTTGGCCAAACAAACCCTGTCAGCTTTTAATTAATTATGTTGTCTTTTAGAGTTGAATCTAAACCCACTGATGGCTGACGGGTTACCGTTTACCACCTTGGCCTACGCGGGGGGACCAGGGGGGATAAAAGAGCAACAGAGCTTCAGCCAAACTGGAATGAGACGGAACCTGACCGAGGTCGATACCGGTAAACAGGCTTGCTTTAATCCTTTGTAACTTAAAACCTTGAGTTTTTAGATACCGGTAGTCCGCTCTGAGGGTTGATAGGGAAGGCCAATTTCTTTGAGTACTCATTGGCCTTTTCGAGATATGGCGGACACAATGGGAGGGCGCTATTCGATTTGGGTAAACCTTTTGTGCCATACAAAAGGTTTACTCAAATCAAATAGCGCCCTCCTATGTCCGCCGTATCTCAAAAAGACTTATTGGATAGATTTGATTTCCGTGACATGGGGTCAACACTTTCTATTTAAGCGATTCCTGCGCAAACAGCAAGGTCATGGTACGCTACCCACAATGCTTTGCCGTTTCCTTTACAGGTTTTTGTGAATGGGGAGATAATTAGCCTTTACTGGCGCCCTTGGATAGGGTTTTAAGTTACAACGAGGGCGCTAGATACACTGACGTCATTCTGACAAGGTTGCAGTAAATTGATTTGGTCGAGCTGCAGTTGTGGCTATTATTGGTAGAGCTAAGGCTTTGGAGCACGAAGCATGGGTTCGAATCCCCTATACGGCGTGGAGGATTCTATTTCAAGGGAAAACAAGTCTTAGAAGCTGTCTTGGAGTTCTAAAAGCCAAGTGCACAGAAACACTGGTAATTCTTGACTAGGAAAACAAATCATTTCCAGGCCCTTCTTTGAGTGATAAACGTTTTCCATCAATGATTTAAACAAAAATTACTTTTTGTATGCCCACAGAGGCACCTGGTTTCATTCAGCCCGCACTGTTGCCGCTGGCTTCAGTCAGGCACGCCGGGGAAGATGTTCCCATCTACGCAAACGGACCCATGTCGCATCTCTTCCACGGAGTCCACGAGCAGAACTACATCGCGCACGTCGTACGATACGCAGCCCGTCTGGACGAGAAAACGTGCGGAGAGCCAGGGCCAGGGCCAGGGAGCGGGGCGCCCTCTGCCGGCGTTGACCTACGACTGACCGTCACTGCCCTGATTACGCTTGGGGCAGTGACAATTAAACTGTGTAGACTCTTCCAGTGACGTCACAAATACAAAGTAAAAAGTGAATGCACCAGTGGATGTTCAAGAATCATGAATATTTTTACTCAGCACATCAAGTGCGAGAAAACTCTATGTAATGTCTACCATTGTTGGAAATCGACAGCCCAGGACTGCCATTCTGAATCGATTTTCTATACCACATGAATTGCATGGCTACGTCAAAAGTCTATTCGGATAACAAATTCATTATCTCGTGTAATAGTGGACATACTTCATTAGGTGCCTACAAAGTTCTTTCATCGACAAAAGGTATTTTGATTTTGACTTATGACAACATAGACCTGAATCTGGTGTGTCATCTTACGGGAATTCATATTGAAAGCTTAAAAAAAACACGTATTTTACCTGGATATATACTTTCTCTACATGATGAAGTTTTCTCAAGCATGTGGTTTATTAACTTATTTTCATGAACTTCAATTCAAGCAGAAAGAAATGAATCCCAAAGATCTTATGCTCCTTGAAGTCCAACTCCACAATATTTTAATTGCATAGAGCAACTCCTTATAACCGTGCTTTGTACTGCATTATGAAGAATGCAAATACTCGGTACAGACATTTAAATATTCAAAATAAATCAATAAATAAAGATAATAATGAGGATTTATAGTTTTATACATCACACATGTCCCGAACCCGACAGCCTGTGGCATACTATCAGAAAGCTCTGTACGACAAAGCTATACGATATAGCATGCACGGCCAGAGGCAGTCGTTCTTACATGCCCCATCCACTTACAAAATCCAATGTTATTAAACTATACACACCAAAATGGAGGCTAACTTTATACCTTTTCTATTTTGAGGGTGCTTTTTTGCAATAATAAATATATTTTGGGCTGAATTTCAATTTTAAAGGACAAGCACATAAAATAGTCACTGCGTTAAACCAACAGCCGCTATCCCTCCAATCCATGGCGAAATATGACTGATTGTCGCGCCTTTTTTTTTTAAATTGGAAACCGACAGCCAAAGAGTGTCCTTCGAAATCCATTCCATTCCTGTCAAAAGTATCTTTGAATAAATTACTTGAGGCGCACGTAATGTCCAGGGTGAACTTTTGATATCCTGAGCTATTGTCGAAAAAGGCTAGCTGTCTCGGGTTTTTAATAGAAAGCATTTCATGGTCATCAATGAAAAGGCTATATTTATTTATTACATTTCTTTACCCAGGGTTAGCCTTCGGTTTATACCAATCCTTTGTGAAGATTCTCTGTCAGAGAAGTATAATAAATGCACGAACGATCTTTTGGAAAATGGGGAACATTTGCATCCAAAAAGGATATTGTTTAACAGGAGAATCCTGGTAAATATAACGAAGAATTTATTTCCCACCCGAATTCAGTGAGAAACTTCCAGTTTTTGAGAATTAAAAACAGTAATTGACAATTATGTGAAGCCTCCGCTGGGAAGTCATGAAGATTACTCACCTGCAAGTCGGCTTTAGGTCGAAATTGCAGACGGTATCGTGTGAACATCAGACTTCCTAAAATCCGACTTGTTGGTAATATACTGCGCGTGCTCAGTAGGCCCCCCGTACACCAAAAACAGTAAGAAACATAGGATAAGGATGAGGGTGAGGATTAGTGTGAGAAATAGGGTTAGGATTGGTGTTGGGGGCTATACCGGCTTAGAGTAGAGTTAATGTTAGGGCTGGCATGAACTTGAAGGTTAAGCGACTACCGCACCTGAAGGATCAGGACATGGCGCCACGGCAGATCATTCGTTCCAGCGGCTATCAAAATAATGGTACAACGAGTAGCTGAAGCGGTGAGCTGTCGTGTGGCTGCCTCTGAACCCTCATTAATTTATTTTTTTAACTTTGTGAACTGTTTTGAATTAATGTGAATTTGAACTGTGTGATTGTTTAACTTTTTAAATTATCGAATGTCAAGACCATTGTAATTTCTCATGCGAGGGATAATAGTTATTCGATTCGATTCGATTCGATTCGATTCATTCTATTCCATTCCATTCAATTCAATTCAATTTAATTCAATTATAAAAACACAATTGTGTCGCAATGCATTATGGGTAAAGAGTCGGATATTTATATGATAACAAAATCACAGTCGTCGGACTGTATACAAAAATACTGCTCTATTGAACTCTTGTTGACAAAGATCGAGTGACTGGAGTATACCCAGCACGATATGGGGCAGAGGGGTACCCCCCCCCCCCCCCCCCCCCCTTGTCCCTGTACCCTATACACTCTCCAGACTATTGTTACCTAAACACATCCCCCCTAGAGATCTGAAAATAATTCCTGAGATTCCGGGAACACAATGACCAACACAACAGAGGGGGGAGGGTTCCCTCTGCCCCATATCGCGCATCATATGGACTGGAGCGGTTCAGAAAACAACATTTCTTTTCGTTATCGAACGATATGCACGCTCAATTGAGCACTTACGTAATGGCCATTGTTGCCTACTGGGCTTTTTGCTATTATAACGGCACAATTTTATTCTTCTCGGTTGAGCATTCGAAACTCGCTCACCCACTTCCCTTCATAATTATTACGTTTGAGCAGACACCACCGCCACAATATCACCTTGCAACGATGATCTCGGATACAAGCCTCTACTGGGGAGATCTTGACGGCCATCCAGTCGCTCCAGCAGAAGCTCACTTCCACCGCCAAGAAGCAGAATTAAGCTCTCGGAAACTTTCACCCCTCGGGACCTGCTTCTATAGCGCTGCATCAATGGCCACGTCGGTGCCAACTGGCCCTCTGAAGCCTGGAAACCCGGCCTTCGAGTTTCCTCGGCATAAGACCGCAACCAGAACCTGGCAGACCACGGACCACGACGTACCGGGGCCCCAACAGGCGTAAAAGACGCAATTTGTAAATAAGACGTCGGGCTGATTTGTAGCCTTGTTTTCGCTAGGCAGTTGAGCCCTAGTGGGTTTAGATTTACTTAATGTTTCCTTTCCCATTAATTTCGGACTTTTGTCTTGTTTCAAGCACGACCATTGTCGTACAGTTAAAACGATCTTTAAACTTTTTAACTGGTTTGTTTAAGCAGGGCACATGAACAACCTGGGGTTGTTTAAAAAGTTTTAAAAGGCGTTTTCTCTGTGTACAGCCGATTTGAGGGCTGACGTTGTTTGTACTAGTACCATGCACACCCATTTCCATCTTTGGCGTATCTCAGGTGCGAGTTTTCGCCGCTCGACCAATCCAAAATGTTCACCAAACTGTTTTTGCTGTTTCCCTGTCTTTATTTGATATTTATTAACTTGAGGTAGATATATAAAAGAAATTAATTTTCTGACGGAGGAACGGAGGAAGAAAATGTTATTGTTGAATCCCCATCAACAATGTGTTGGGCTTAAGAATGGTTAAATACACACTGCGCGGAGCAGTCTTTAGAAAAGTCTTTTCACAGAATTCATTATTGTATAGGATCAGGGACTTGATATGACCTCGTCAAACTGTTTGGAAATTTGCATGGAACCTTGTTCCCAGCGGTGCATTGAATAGCGGCAAAAGTTCAGCCCAGAAAACGAAACGACATAAAATACACTGCATGTGAGCAATTTGGGCTCACAAGTTGTGCGCAGCGCTATCGGTAAACGGTTTAAAGCTGGTGTCCGCACGAAGAGGAAATCTCGTTGAATAAACCCCAAGATGATCGGAAAACTGGCTGTTTCGTTGGCAGTTTGCCTGATTGTGATTCACGCCGTTTGTGCATGGCCGTATAAGGTACGTTTGTAATATACCTTTGATTTAGAAGGTATAAAAGAAAGAAGAAAAACGGGCACAATAGATAGGATCATTCATATCGTTATTCGCTTGTATAGAGGAATTTCACATTATCCCCACCCTTGCACTTCCGGGTTGTCAGTTCGGGATTCCTCTGTAACGATAGTATAAAGAAATGCTTTTGTCACAGTTCATTTGAAAGCTTGTGACTTGCCTTGATAATAGACTTGTGATTAACTTGTAATGACTTGATTACAACTCTGATACAGAAGGTATGCAAAACGGAGAGTGTCGATTAGAAAAACTCGTAGGCACTGGACCAAAATCAACTGGACTTCACTGGTTTTTCACGTATTTTCCTTCTGGCTACTTCACTATTTTACCGCCCTTCCGTGAGTTTCATGTTTAGACACGCACTTCCATGTAGTTGTGGAAGATAGGCGGTCACACCTCTCACCCAAACACGCATATAAAACGTAAAAGCCCGACTGACGGGCAAATGGAGAAATTCAATAGGCCTAAGTTGAAACGGGGAACCTGAAGTACGAATAAATTTTATTTAGCAAGTTGAATGTACAAAATGTTTTAGGTTTGAGTTTTTATTAAAAAAATGTTGCCACGCTGGAAGTTAAGTTGAGAATTTGTGGAGTATCGTGGCCGACTGCAGCGTACGGGACCCAAGTTCTGAGTCACTAGAAAGTGGGTCCAAATCCCAGTCATGGCCCTTTATCATAATTATTTCTCTCCACCCGGAGTAGAAATTGGTACCGCAGAGAGTTGGGAAGTAACCTACGACGGCCTGGCATCCAGTCCAGTGGGATAAGAAATATTTCCCAGCCTTGATACAAGGTACGGATATAAACAATGGCCTCGTGAGCCATTGGCTCTGACGGACTTTACTTACTACTTTAGATTAAAGTTATGACCCTTTATTATTTCTCAGGAACCAGAAAGTCGAGAGAATGAGCTCCTAAAGCGCCTGCTGAACGTCTTGGAGGCGGAGAGGCAAGGCGGGCAAGAGGTACAGTAAGCAAAGCACGCGACAGATCATGGTGATAGAGCGGTTAGGTCTCGCGACTTCACGATCACTCTTGAATCAATTTTTGGTACCAAACGCTGGCTATTCTGGGCGCGGACTCTTTGTCTGTCTTTACCGGACTAAATGATATATAATGTTTGGACATTGTGATTTCTCAGCTCAGCCCAGTTATAAAACAAATTTAACTTCAGACATGACGCTGCACCCGTTGTACTCTATGTACATGGTAAGCACTTATCCAGAACCACCATGGTGGTTCCATGTACATGCATGTGCCCAGACTGACTTTGAGGTCAGTTTTCACGCTCTACCGCTCCCACAGTGGGTTAGATAGCTATATAGCAGCGCAGCGCTTTTACTTTCAAGAAAATTTCCTTATTTTAAGGAAATGTTTCCTTTTGAAGGAATTTAAGGAAATGAAAAAATCTAAGGAAATCTAAGGAAATCTAAGGAAATCTAAGGAAATCCTAAGGAAATTATTAAAATATGCGCAAATTCTACAACATCCTCCAAATTTGCTGTTTTATTGAATGCCCTATCAGTTTCAGAGTGACTTGAAACAAGACTATCCCGAGTACATTGTCAGCACGTAAAATACGCGCACGCGCCACTGATTACTAGCGCTCATTGTACGATGTCGAGTAAGCATTGTCATCAGCACACTGCACACATATAGAGCCAGCATCATATCTACAGTGCAGTGTTACTGGTTCCGAGCTTACACTGCATATGCTGCACGTAACGTGCTTTCTTTAAAAGAGATCAGATATTTTGAGCTTTGTACTAACATCTGCTTACCCTCTAAAACACAAGGAAAGCACTAATATTAGGCTTATTGTGGTTTAAATAAAAATAAGAACATTCGGGGGGGGGGGGGGGGGGGGGGCGGGAAATAAGGACATTTGGCTCTTAGGATAAGGAGATCATCATTTTGATTGTGGACCGGAAGCACTGTAGCAGCGCCACACGTTCAGCGTGTTCGATTACTTACCCGCGCTATATTACTCGTGCCTCCAACAAATCGGGTTAAGTTGCACATGCGCAGTACGTTAGAGTAAACAACAATCTCGGGTGATACCCAATTTTCTGTCGGCGCTGCGATCAGCTTATAATTTGTTTTTTATTTATTTGTTAATTTATTGACAAATAATTGGTGTTTGTTACTATTATAAATGACTCGTAGAATTATTTTTATTTTTATAACAAATTGATAAGAATTGATAAGAATGAGGCTCAAATTTTTAATTTTTTTTTAGCAATTTAGCAATAATGGTTATAACTTTTTAACTGATTGTCCTCCAAAATGACCAAAAATTAAATCAACAGGGTTAACCTATCATGACCATTGACCCCTCAATTTATTTCTAATTTGTTTTACTCCTTTCCAGTGATATAATATTTAAAAGAATTGAAGCAACTTAAAATGTTCATGAATCTGCCTTGTTAGGCGGAGTGTTCATGATTGATGGACAGACAACAAAGAAAAACACCACGTGTACATTTTTTAAATGTTTGGGTACTTTGTTTCAGTGTGCCAGGGTAAACAATGACAATCTTGACGAGCAATACTGGTTTTGCTATGGACCGCGGTGCACATATGACGTCATCGACGCCGGCAGAGGTAAAACATTTCCCGTAAAGGGCCATTAAAATAAATGGCTCCGGGCCCATGCATTGAATCCATATGGCTTAGGATCGGAGACCACTAGTATATGGAAGAGTATAAAGGAGACTAGACTTAGCCCTCTCAGCACGTGAAGTCTGGATTTTGAAATCGGAGCCATAATTTGACAAATCCTTGAGCAAGACAATTTGTCACAAATTGCTTCTCTTCACCACCCCAGACGTATGTGTGTACCTAGTGAGGGTAGTGATGGTTGTGATGGTTATGTGTTTAATAAGCCCACGTGTGCTTAACTTGACCCGGCTGCATACTCCCCAGGGAGCCGAGGTTTCATGAATGATTAACAGGCCTGATGAGCAGGTGTAATAATGTAGTTCCTTGAGCGCCGTGATCATGGTGGATGTTGTTTGTGTTTTATAATTATTTTTCTTTAAATAGCAACATCTTTTGCCGACTAGAATTCTTTGTTTACGTTGAAGAAAACACTACCTCTTTTTACTTTTAAGTGGTTGATGTCTTCTATGACGGGACGAAGGACAAGATTTCCATCAAAATCAATGATAAAAACTACAAGGCACTCGATTCGACAGATCTAACGGGTAAGAATCATGTAAATCAAAGACCCGACCATGCATAGGGAAAAGACCAACCAGTTCCCCATAGACCGTATCGGATATGACGCAAAGCAGCCATGTTGTGTGACACCGCATACAATAATACGTGCCATGTGCCTGTCCCACAATATAGTGGCCTATGGGTAATCTACACGGCTTATAATAGACCATTTTCACGAGCTGCTAAGCAATGGAGCTGTCGATCGTGGGAAACACAAGTGTGACTTGATACGCTCCGCGTTTATCCGGGAAAGCTACACAAAGAGTGGCAGTCTAGAATGTACACAATACCGTTCCTATGATTGGGGTCAGAATTAGGTGCTCGACATGTGGATCAGCGGGTTTGCGTTCCCTATCCTGACTCCATGACTTTCTATCGGGGTCAAATTATATACGTGATTCTGTTAAGAAAATAAACCATTTAACCTTATTTTTTCCCTCGGAATACTACTTTTGTTTTCGCCATTGCATTGTTCACTAATACATTCTATCAGGGAAAAACAAATCGACGATGAAGGTAGAATGTTGTATTTTGTCAATTCCAGAACTTTTCTTTCTGAATGACATCAGCTTCTTTCCTTTTACGTCTTTCAGACTTGCAGCTCCCCTTTTCCACGACATTCGACGATGACGAAGGCAACCGTTACGAGGTGATAGTTAGTGACGTCACACCCATGGACGAGTTTAACAACATCAAGGCTTGTGTCGACATTAACCTCGTAGACTAGCTCCAAATAGAACCCGCATGAGGAGAGATGTACGGCAAATTAAGCCCCGCCCCAAAAGTCCTACGTGCCAAGTTAGCCTACGTCTGTGGTTGGTCAATACGTCATGTAGGCGGGGCTTAATGATCGGTCTGTTGTCGTTTGATTAGCCCAAGTCTCAAAAGTCGAGTCGCGTTTTTTTTTGTAAGGAATTTTCAAAATCTCACCTCTTCCCGCAAAAACAAAAACGTTTTATTAAAATCACTGTCTTTAAATACAGCTACGACGGCACATTCGTGCATTTCGCCATCTCACTTTTAAATAAGCTTACTTTTTGCCTCCCGACTTCCAAGTTACACAACATGTAGTATTTTGTTTTTTTCATGGATGGTTTAAGAAAAAGTCGACCGACCGGCTCTCCCTTCCGATTTTTCCCATTTAAGGGCAATACAATTATTTTTGGCTTATTCCTTAGGACCGCGGAAGTTAAAAATGATGCTTAAATGTTTAATTTGTGTTTATTTTTGTAAGCCTGTAGATGTGTAGCGTTTAGGTGGAAAAGCAAAAAATGCGCTAAATTTCTAATTTAATTTTTAAGGAGGTGCCTTCATTATAGTTTAAAGGGAAACATATATTTTGCAGGCCCTGGGATCCTGAAACCATTAATTTGTTAATTATTTGAATTGGAATTTTAGTGGAAATTTCCAAGGAGGGGTGAAGCTAGATATTTTAGATGAAATTTGTATTTCCGGGTTGCCTCCTCTTCGCATAATTTTCCTTTTTCGTTTTGTTTTTTGTTTTGTTTTTTATATTATTATTTATATTTATTTATTTTAATTTTTTTCTTTCAAAAATGGGGTCGGGATTCATCTTATGACCCCATCCCCGGTCAAAAAGTGTGTGTGAGTTTGTATATGCCGGCAATCGTGGACCTAGGACAAAAGAATTCGAGCGTAGACAAAGGGGTCCACGTTTGACCTAACGTCCACGATTGAAAATCGTGTACAAAACCAATGGGAGGCCTTCCGAAAAGTTAGAGTATGAACAATGGGAGGTCCACGATTGCACCCGTTTACATGACTGGGTGTGTGTGTGTGTGTGTGGGGGGGGGGGGTATATTAAAAGAAAACACCGGAATCTATGCCCTTGGTGCATAGACTAAACTAGACTTATATGTGAGACGCAATTTCCAGAATAGTTATCAAGTATTCCGTAGTATCTTTCCTCTGCATTTAAGGTTGAGACCCTAGCCACACTGTATTTTCTGTCGTAGATAAGCAATAAAGCTGTTTAGATTGTCTGCACACTGTCTTTAAAAACTTGCTCTGGTTGTCCTTGCGAGCACATACACTTAAATTCAGTCGTTTAAAAGGGAAAACAGTTTGCGTGGTATCGGGAATTTATTTTGCGTCACTCCACACAATGACTGACAATTTATATTTTTGCATAATTCAAGTTAAATGAGTAAGGGTTAACCGTTTTATTTCTGTGTATTAAGCAAGGGCGTGGTCTAATTTGTACGGGCGGAAGAATCTGAGGTGATCAGGGCCAACCGAGACAATACAAGGGGCCTAACTTATGTGCCCAGCTAGCGAATTTTTTCCCGTAGGCGGGTGAAGCAATAATCATGACTAATTCAGTAGTTTTGATGAGAAAGTTATGTTTATGCATTATAGTAAACGGAGCGTCACAGCATTGTTATTATAATACTGGTTTGCGGTAGCACCATGTAATCAATCTCTTTTGTGAGTTTGTGTGGTTCTGAAAAGAACCGGAGGGAACTCGACGTTTCGGACAGTGTGCTCTGCCTGTCGTCAGGAGAATGAACGACGGGCAGAGCAGACTGTCCGAAACGTTGAGTTCCCTCCGGTTCTTTTCAGAACCACACAAACTTACAAAAGAGATTGATTAGCCTACATGGTGCTGTCGCAAACCAGTTATTATAATCTATTGCCCTTTCGCCATGCAAACCTTCAAATATCATTAGCATTGTTATTATTTAGTCAGCTAGTTACATTCAATCATTTTAAAGAACGGCTGTTGTCGAGCTGCTACAGACTAGTCTAGTGGATAGTGGGATGGGCTATGGATCACGAGGGGCGATTGATAGTTGCAAAACACCCCCCTCCCCTTTTTCTTCCCTTCCCAGCCACGGCCCGAAAGAGGGCGCTTGTCAAAGTTGGACTCAGAGTTTGTTTGTTGTTTGATGGGATGGGGGCGCGTCCGGGGCAGGCCGGGTAGGCTGCTGGATGAGTACCATTTTTGCTGACTAAGAAGTGGGTACGCCATGGTGAATTATCAACTTAGTCGTAAGTTCAACTTGTTGCGTCATTAATAAAAAGGTCATCGCGAGAAATTATCAGAATTGTATTTACCGTGTATAGGCCTCCACTCAACTAAGTCTAAGTAGGCCTACCATGTACTCTTCCAGAACTAAAGTTTTCACAAACCTTAAGTTATATACACTATACAGGATAGAGAGACAACACGGGAAAGATTTTACTTTAAAAGCCTTCATCACCAAAATCAGTCAGGAAAAGCAAATTTCGGAAAATAACCATCCATTTCTGTTCAGAATTGTATAAACATTTGGCACAACCTTTAATTTATAGAATTTAGTTGGCAAATTGTCGTGCAATATAGGAGAAGAAAGGTTGTGTTTTCTGTGTTAGATGTTCTTGGCACAATTAATGTATGGTCACTCAAAGCATAGCATGAAGGAATTGTTCATGTACATGTACCCCTACATGTACATTTATGCCTCATTTTTACAGATTCTGCTGACATACATCTTGAAATAACAGGTTGTGCCATATGTTTATAGATAGTTGTTATCAAGGAGGGTTTGTTATTTTCCAAGATTTTGCTGTTCCTGACCGATTTTGGTGGGGGGTATTAAAGTAAAATCTTTCCAACGCACGTCATAAACTGCTGTGGGAGAATTTTTTATTTTTTTTTGGCAGGAGCCCTAACTCTCTTGTCACGAAATTTTCTGTCCCTTAAAATATGCATGATCTTGACATGGCCATGTACACGTGTTCAATTTCTTGAAATGGCACTCGAAATGGTGGAATTTTTCCAAGACTACAGACCAGAGTTTGACATCGTTTATTGTCAACAGAGGGCACTTGACCAGTGCCACTCCTTGGGATTTGTTCCCAAGATCTTGGGAATTTTGGTGGAAAAATATAGATTGCACCTGCGCAAAGTACTTATACCAGCGCGCTGTTAAATGCAGTTTGTACAGTGTTTGTCATTGCCTTGGGAATTGATGAGTGGATGGAGTTAAATTAGCGCCCTCTGTCGACAACAAACGATGTCAAACTCTGGAGTGGTGAATGTAGCTGTATGTCTTGATATTTTCGTCAAATTCCACCATTTCGAGTGACATTTCAAGAAATTGAACCTAACCTACATATCCATGTCAAGATATAATGCATATGAAATGTTGGGGCAGAAAATTCTTTGACAAGAGTTAGGGCTCCTGCAAAAAAAAAAATTGCAAAATTTCAGCAGTTGGTCTCTGTAGTGTATTGTTTAGGAAAACCTTACAGTTCTGGAAGGCCTCTGATATAAAGTAATAATATTACCATGGCCTAGGCCTTATTTTGTTTTTAGCTTGAAAATTCCAGCTCCAGCTCATGACATGAGCCCAGAGCTGGAATTTTCAAGCTAATTAGTACTAGTAGTAAGTTAGTATTAGAGCTTTATTAAATTAGTTTATGATAAAGAAATTATACAGTATGGCAGGTCATTACCAAATTCTTTCATTACCATACGGCCAGTTAGGGCCCTATAGAACGTTAACTGGCTGTATGGTAATGGAGGGTGATTATGTTGTGCAGGGCCTAGCCCTATACTATGCCCCGCCGCACGAGTAGACTCACGCTCTGGAGCGTGAGTCTACTCGTGCGGCGGGGCATAGTATAGGGCTATGTAGGGCCCTGTTCCCTATAAGGGAACAAAAATCCACTTTTAGGTTATTAGAATTGCCAGACTAGTTTAGCGACATTACAAATCAACAGGTATGCCGCAGATGAAGGGTAGGGTTTTAGTTTTTAAGGGAAATTTTTGGGTAAAGCGATGATGAAGATGACAAAACGCAACGCGAAAACAAAGATGGCAATCACTGCGATGCACAGTAAACACACAAAACCGCGTTGATTTGCATGGCAACTGCCGTAAAGCGCATAAGAAAATTGAATTTTCTACCACAATAAACTTCAAAATTACAACCAAAAAAGTCACTAGAATTAATTAGGTCGGAAAAGGGGCCCTACACTACACAATCGCCAATGGGAGAATGGTAATCGCCTGCATTACTGTATAATTTTTCAATTAATAAACATAAACTTCAGTCAGTAATTTTTATGGTAGTACTATAGTAGAAAAACTGTATCATTTCTTTATAAACGTGTAGCCAAGAGAAATGTTCTGTATTTTGTTTTGCAGGTTGCGATATACTATAGACTAAAAAGATAAATTCAGACAAATACAATTTTGATTTGTAGGATGGTGATGCCCTAGACGTTCAATTCAATCATGAGTGCCAATGTCTCCGAGTTCTTCCTCGGGGGCGTGGCAGCCTGCGGGGCCTGCCTCTTCAGTAACCCCCTGGAGGTGGTCAAGACGCGGATGCAACTGCAGGGTGAGCTGAAGGCCCGTGGCACCTACCATCGGCACTACCGTAACGTCTTCCATGCCTTCTTCACCATCGGCCGCGTGGACGGCCTTCGAGCCCTTCAGAAGGGGCTGGTTCCCGCCCTCTGGTACCAGCTATTTATGAACGGGTTCCGGCTGGGGAGCTACCAGTGTCTGGTCAACCTTGGCCTGACCAAGAACTCCAAGGGAGAGGTCAGCTGGGCCCGCAGCGTGGCTGCGGGGGCCGTCGCGGGATGCTCAGGCGCATTTTTAGGCAGTCCGTTTTACATGGTAAGGTGCCAACATAGCAGGGTTATGAAATTTGTACTGAACCACTGGACCTATTAAAGTTAGCATACATTTGCTTTTGCTGTAATTTCAGAAATGAATTTGGGGGTTAGTATTTTATAGCAAATACTGTAACGCTAACCTGAAAATAAAGAGAAAAAATGCTGTTCTTGTAGTCTGGTTCCCTGACGATACTTCAGACAAATAAAGATGTAAGGGAAGTATCAGGTTTGGGAAACAGGTTTTTCCCCAACGGATGGTCGGCCAACCATCGCTGAAAATTGATTTTGAAAATTTCACTTTTCTTGAAAATGACAGCACACCAGGTCAGCCATGAATTTACAGGATGCTTAAGACTATTACTTAGTGTCAAGTAAGGTATTCTATAATAATTTAGTAGTTTGTTTCTCGATGTTTGCAAATATTGCCTTAAGCATTGGTTTATGTGGGCCCATTTTTTCAAATACTCTTACAGTTTTGAAAATATCTCAGATTGCACACTTTGAACGACCAAAAGTCTGCCACATTTGTATTCATTCACAGGAAAAGTTTTGTTTACTGATTATTGGGCATGATCCCTGGCTATACGGCATTCTGGGTTTATGTCATGACTTCTGACTAGCGCCCACCCGAACAAAGATACTGACAATCTGGGAGACCACCAACATAGGGCAAGATAGCTCAGTTGGTAGAGCGCCGGTGCGGTATTCCGGAGGTCGCAGGTTCGAATCCCGCTCCTGCCAGTTTTCTTTGTTCACTTTGAAAATTTATAAACATTTATAAACTGGAAAGGGAAAATCACATGACTTCACTGAGTTGAAATATACCGTTGTTAACCCCTTGAGTACGGTATTTTACGGGAGACGTCGGGGGTGCCGCGGCGGCTCTGGCAGCCAAGCGAACCGCTACAATGTGTTTGTGCAGTCAAGCGTAACCTTTACACAATAATCCAACAATGGATTGAAACTGCACAAACAGCGGCCAATGGCGTCATCCGGCCTGGTGGCACTGTTTAATCCAACAATGGATTGAAACTGCACAAACGGCGGCCAATTGCATCATCCGGCCTGGTGGCCCTTTTTTTTCTCGCATATTTGCGTCATCCGTACGCAAGAGGTTAACAGTGTTGCATAAATCTCAGGTTTCCTTTACCTATTGATCAGGCGGCCAGCATTTTCCTTTCACAGCTAGCTTGTGTAATGTTACAGTATTCTTTTTCTGAGAGTAGTTCTTATTTCTTTTTTCTCCTTCAAGGTCAAAACACATTTTCAGGCCCAATCCCACAATGTAATAGCAGTGGGTTACCAGCACACGCATACCAGTTTCACCTCTGCGGTGCTTCACATCTTCCGGGAGGGCGGAGTCACCGGTTTATGGAGGGGCGTCACGGCGGCTATGGCCCGGGTGTCTGTCGGCTCGGCAGCCCAGCTGTCGACATTCTCAACTGCCAAAGAAATGGTCGTGAAGACTAACGTAAGCATTCCGCATGTCAAATAGACCAATCTATTAAGCCCTGCCCCCTTTGACGTGTCGTCCAATTAAAGCTGTGCCAGCCACACACCCTGGCACCAGTCAATAATGTCCGACTTTTGGTGGGCCAGAGCTACCGCTGTGATTGGCAATACAATACGGCAAGGAGCGGGGCCTTATAAGGCATTGTTCTGTTGGTGGTATACATGTATCATAAAACCATGCTACCATTGACCTGTGTGAGTGACCTGCATGATATTTTAGAGATCAGATCCGGAATACATTTCTTACACACACTGCATGTTCAGGATCTTTCTATAGCAGTGAACTTCACATCAACAAAAATATTGACCAAGAAGGAGAATTGAACTTGCAAGCTACAGTGATTACTAAGCTGTAGTCTTGATTTAAGATGGGATTTTAGATTGATTTTCCTCATGGTGAGGCGCAACAGAACCTGACAAATTCACTGATGGAGGGCAGTGGCCGTGATGTTTAACGGTATTCAGTGTGCGCACGCATGAGGTATGATTGGAATTTCCTGGGTCCAAGTGCCGAAGTATCCAAGACGGGATTTGCATAGTTTGCTTATGTGACGTGAGCATATGTGACGTGTCTTGTGAATGCGCCCTCTTGATCTACCGGTGGCGTTCTCGGGAACCGGCATGCATGTGAGCGGGATCAATCTGAAATCCCATCTTAAACCAAGACTTGGAATATTCGAATATTAAAATCTTTATTTTCTAGTTAGAATATTCGAAGGTGAAATGCAAAGGAATATAAGACGGGAAAAAGATATTTATAACAAAATTGCATCCGTGACTTTGTGACTGGTTCCTGGTCTAAATAATTGTATGAAAGCAGGCTGTCTATCTGTGGTAGAAACATGTAATGATGAAGGTTCCTGTTCCTACTTTTTGTCGGGAAAATTTTCTCACCAGGGCAAAAATGTATTTCTGCATTTTTGCACATGTGCTAAACCTTTTACTAAATCATTCCTTGGCAGAGTTGTAGTCGAGTCCCTGCAAGTCCTTTCGCAAGTCCAGTCAGAAGTCCTTTCATAAAGCCGGTCAGGAATGCCTTTGTCAAAGCTCATTTGAATAGCTTGTGATTGGGATTAGGACAGGAGGGCTTGTGTTGGACTTGCAGGGACTTGCAGGGACTTGCAGGGACTTGCAGGGACTTGCAGGGACTTGCAGGGACTTGCAGGGACTTGCAGGGACTTGCAGGGACTTGCAGGGACTTGCAGGGACTTGTGATGGACTTGACTACATCCCTGTTCCTTGTGCTGGCGATAGTCACAAAAGTGAGAATCTCAATGATGATAATGATCAGTTTCGTGCATTAATTAATCTGCCTCTGTACATACTTTGTTTACACAAAAATTGGCCGTCCGGAGAACCGAATATTTGAATATTCTATTGAATGGAAGGTCGAATATTAGAATATTAGAATATTAGAATATTAGAATATTAGAATATTAGAATATTAGAATATTAGAATATTAGAATATTAGAATATTAGAAAATTAGAAAATTCGAATATTCGAAAATTCGAAAATTCGAAAATTCGAAAATTCGAATTGACTAGGCCCTAACCAAGACTAAACCACCTGGTGCTCGACCAACCGAGCTATCTAGCCCAATATTGGATTTAGGAAGTCTCCCTCGAGTCCCTCCTTGAAAATGGCAGTATGGAAAACAAAAAAGAGAGATTTTTTGAATTGAGGATTTGATAAACCACACAAGAAACTGATGAAGCATGTACTGGGAATGGAACCTGTAACCGCTGGATTACTGTATTGGTGCTCTACCCAGTAAGCTATATCAATACATCGGTGAATCTGATTCTTGCACCTGACACCACCAAAGTCACGGTGAAGTATTGTTGCAGGCCTTGTTAAATAAAAACCCTCACATTACAGCCAACATTATGATGGCGTGGGGCACATTCAATCGTGCCATCTGATTTGTGTGTGTCATGTTTCTAGGAGCCGTAGTCTACAAGTATTCTTTAGCATTGATTGTTGGTGATTCCTGTTTTGTTTCGCACAGTTGTTCCATCCGCACAGTTTCGTCGTCCCGCTCTGTGCGGGTATGGCCAGCGGCGTCGCTGTGGTGTGCGCCATGACGCCATTCGACGTCATCAGCACGCGTCTGTACAACCAGGGGCTGGACACACACGGGAAGGGACTGTACTACAAGGGTTTCTCCGACTGCCTGTTGAAAATTTTCAAGAAGGAAGGATTTTTTGGATTCTACAAGGGCTGGTCAGCGTCATGGTTTCGGACAGCGCCGCACACTGTCCTCAGTCTGTTTTTCTGGGACGAGGCGAGGAAACTTTATAAGAAACTTAAGGGTGTGGTATAATGGCTTTGCGCACAACCAACAGAGAGCGCTGTAATATCTGATGCATTATGGGTATACACAGAAATTGTGAATTTTTCAAAGTGAGCAAAGAAACCTGGCAGGAGCGAGATTTGAACCTGTGACCTCTGGAACACCGGACTGACGCTCTACCAACTATGCTATCTTGCCCTATGTTGAGGGTCTCCCAAATTGTCAGTGTCTTTCTTCGTTTGCTTAAACATGGTTCACAATAAACTTGCACAAACTGTTCACTTTACATTTAATTCGTCAAACAATCCACAAGGGAAACTGACTAGGTAAATTTGAATACATTTTCAAGTGAACAAAGAAACTGGCAGGAGCGGGACTCGAACCTGCAACCTCCGGGTTACCGTACCGGCGCTCTACCAACTGAGCCATCTTGCCCTATATAAGCGGTATCCCAAATTGTCAGTAACTTTGTTCGGATGGGCGCCAGTCAGAAGTCATAAACCCAGAATGCCGTATAGCCAGGGATCACACCCAATTTTACGATACAACCTGGCATGGGAAGCGACATTGTGGGGATCACTTAATGAGGATTCGACTTTTTAACTTATAATTCGTAAAACAATCCACAAGGGAAACTGACTAGGTAAATTTGAATACATTTTCAAAGTGAACAAAGAAACTGGCAGGAGTGGGATTCGAACCTGTGACCTCCGGAATACCGTACCGGTATCACCAGGGATCACACCAGGGATCATACCCGATTTTGACGAATTATAAGTTAAAAAGTCGTATCATTAATCCCCACAATGTCGCTTCCCAGGTTGTATCGAAAAAATTGGGTGTGATCCCTGGCTATACAGCATTCTGGGTTTATGACTTCTGACTAGCGCCCACCCGAACAAAGCCTGATACTGACAATTTGGGAGACCGCCAACATAGGGCAAGATAGTTCAGTTGGTAGAGCGCCCATACGGTAACCCGGAGGTCGCAGGTTCGAATCCCGCTCCTGCCAGTTTCTTTGTTCACTTTGAAAACAGTTTACATTTACCCGAAGCTGGCTGGGATATAGCGCCCTCTATTGGTTGTGCACTAATGCCACTAGGATTTGACTGAGACCAATTACACCGTGTGCCAGCTTGTGATGGACATCCAGTGAAACAAAACATGCAAAATCATAGCATTATTCCCACGGTATTCACAGGTTAAGGTTGTACACACCATATTTTTTTGAATGTTTTGTAGAGGGATGTTGATGCCGTTTCAGAATGAAATTTCCTTTGGGGTGCCGTTGAATTCTTATGTGGAAGTAATTACTGTTCAAGAAGCCGACTTTTTTACACTTTGGCAAGGGGTTTTCTTTCACATTTTGGTTTTTGGTAAAACAAATCTTTTAAATTTCCACTGATGGAGTATGGAATATGATTTGCCATTTGGGGGTCGAAATTAGCAAAAAGGACATGGTATACCTTACCTAATTTTCTTTTTGTTCAGTTGTAAAAAAAACAGTTTAAATATCTTTAAATGTAATTTAATTTAAATAATGTATTAAATATAGGTTTTCCCGGCCAATTTTGCAAAATGTTTATTCATTTGGATACAAAGTTAATTCAATTCCGCCAAGATTTTGAAAATCGCTCTGAACACGCATTTCATTTTCGCTACCAGAGCGTTCGATTCCATTTCAGTTCAGTCAATTAAGTGTTTATGCAGAACCTTTCGTTTATGTCCAATTGGATTCATTTTTTGCTATTAGAGGGCGAAATTCAAACATTGACCATTCAATTTCACATTTTGTGTAATGGCATCTGCACCAAATACAAATTAAGGGTTTCTTTTTCATTAACCGTCAATCAAATTAGCCATATCTTACATCAATTTAGAATGAAATTCTACGCTGCATCATGCATTATTAATGTAAATAGAAATCTCTGTAGTTGATGGAGTAACATGAAATTAAGATAACAATTATCAAGCATTTTTCTTATTCAATCTTCTTTTTAAGAAAAATTTTAAATTTGTTTTTTTCATTATTTACCTATATTCTTTAACATAGGGAAATTATATTTATTCTTACACCTCTTTGCATTACATTCGGTCAAATCCTCCTTCCCCTCAGAGCCACCACTGATTACATCTGAGATCAAGCTCATTTTGTGACAGACCTTAATTAGCCCTCGGTATGTTCTCTACATGGCCAAGCATCGAGGGAGATAAGTTTGTGCATGAGCATATACTGCTTGTGCATTTTTCGTGGATGATTTTTTCCGATGTTGTTACGGGCTATTTCCTATAAACAGGTAGATCTCCAGAGTATCTGCAGTCTGCAGATAGTCTGCAACACTCTTAAAAAAGACTCAAACATTTATAAAGATGGTTGCGATCGACATGAGAGGTTCGTCTATAATGGCTTCGAATCCGTGCTTCCATCACGTACAGGTTGATTCAAATCGAATATCGAATGAAGAGTAATATCTCATTTCAATTTCTGCTTGAATTTATAAGATTCTGTATCAGGTTTAGAATTCTGTGATGTAATCTGCTATTTTGAATGAAATAAACTTACTTTTGTTCGCACATTCACGAATTAACAAAATGTATTCCCGAACTCGGCGGGAAATGGAATGCATGCGTAAATGAATGCACAGGTAACGTAAATGGCCGCCTGTTTCTCAAAACTGATTGAACTTTCGTTGAATTGAAACAAGATTAAAGACGTGCATTCAAATTCAGACAAAAAATGAATGACCGGGTTTCAGAACTTGAATGAGCATTTTACGAAATTGGCCTGGAAAACCTATATTAAATGTCCACCAAAGACGCATTTCATTTAAATGAAATATTAAATATTAAATCTCCACCAAAGACGCATTTAATTTAAATGATATATTAAATATTAAATGTCCACCAAAGACGCATTTAATTTAAATGATATATTAGATATTAAATGTCCACCAAAGACGCATTTAATTTAAATAATATATTAGATATTAAATCTCCACCAAAGATGCATTTAATTTAAATAATATATTAGATATTAAATGTCCACCAAAGACGCATTTAATTTAAATGATATATTAAATATTAAATGTCCACCAAAGACGCATTTAATTTAAATGATATATTAAATATTAAATGTCCACCAAAGACGCATTTAATTTAAATGATATATTAAATATTAAATGTCCACCAAAGACGCATTTAATTTAAATGATATATTAGATATTAAATGTCCACCAAAGACGCATTTAATTTAAATGATATATTAAATATTAAATGTCCACCAAAGACGCATTTAATTTAAATAATATATTAGATATTAAATGTCCACCAAAGACGCATTTAATTTAAATGATATATTAAATATTAAATGTCCACCAAAGACGCATTTAATTTAAATAATATATTAGATATTAAATGTCCACCAAAGACGCATTTAATTTAAATGATGTATTAGATATTAAATGTCCACCAAAGACGCATTTAATTTAAATGATATATTAATTATTCTCAGACTACACACAAAGCACGCCATGACACGTTCGTTTGACATTTTGGCATAGTTTTTCGAACAGCTGATCATCGCCTTTGGCTTTATGCCAGCAAGGGGGGATGGAGCGGCTGGCTGCCGCCAAAACAACGATCGTGTTTACAATTTCTGCACACCATGGCAACCTGCAACTGACTAAGAGAGTTTGAAACCAAACCTTGTGTCTGTGGTGAATAATGTATTTTATCTTGCAGTGATAAAATTTAATATTAAATGCCCACCAAAGACGCATTTCATTTAAATGAAATATTAATATTAATAAGGCCCTCGGATTAATATTTAATTCATTTTTAGAATTTAAAAATAATTGCTTTGTAAACTCTGTAACTGGTTTGGCGCTCTCACTTGCCACTAGAAACAGTTTTAAGGGAATTTGGAAAATTCCATGTTGGGCCAAAATTGCCGAAAAACGGCAAGTAGTATTCCTTGCCATTTTTGTTTTCAGTCGAAAAAAACGTTGCCTAGAAATTTCCGTCAATATGACGGACACTTAAAGGTAATATACAACATTTGCAACAAAAAAAATGCTCCTCTTTAATTATGTGTCTGGTGCTATAGACACAAAAGAGGAGTTCGTCTTTTTATGACGTCAGATTTGTTTGCTGCCCGCAGCGACGACTTTTAGACAAATGGCCCCAGCGGGGTATAGAGGAATTTCACATTAGCCCCTTCTGCGCACTTCCGGTTTGAAAGCGAGAATGTCTGTGGCAAACAAAACAAAACAACGCTTTTCAGCACATTCATTCATGCATGCATTAATCAGGCCATAAAAGGAAGCGCAGGCGCTCGATCAGCATAAAGTTGTTTACTGTGACATTGAGATCCTCGTTTTCAAACGCGGAAGTGCGCAGATCGGCGCTAAACTCGTCGTTGCGGGATTCCTCTATGCTGCGCCAGAGGGCCTAGCTAGCTGGGGCTTGATAAAAATAGCTCTCTAAAGTCACTTTTTTGTTACTTTATGGCTTAAATAATTGGCTGTTTTATTTACAATACGCAATCTAAAATTACATAAAACTACAAAATGACACATACTTCTCTCAGCAATCAACATCATCTTTAAGTGACCCACAAAAGTGCAGCAAAGATGATAAATCCGCTCAAAATGGGTTTTTGTGTCACTTTTACCTGTTTCTAAAATTTTATTACACTCAAAAAGGACATCTACCATTCCTAAATGTCTAAGAAATAAATTTCAAGCGATTTTGGAAAAAGTCATTTTGGGCCAAAACGGCAAGATGTCAGCTTCTCTGTCGGGCTGTCTGTCATTTGGGGGGGGGGGGGGGGGGGGGGGTAAAAAAGGTTGCCCTGAAAACTGGCAAGCGGTATTAAACCCTTGCAATTTTTTGCCGATTTTGACCCCAAAATGACTTTTTCCAAAATCGCTTGAAATTTATTTCTTAGACATTTAGGAATGGTAGAAGTCATTTTTGAGTGTAATAAAAGATGCAAAATATAGCAATTTTTCACTCATTTTTGAAAAATTATGAAATTCTGAAAGAAATTATAATTATCCCAATATTAATCCCAGACATCTAAAATTGCACGACCGAAGCCTCCATTGTATGCTCTATCTCTGCTGCAATTTTGAAGGCAACACATTTTTTGATCTAAAAAATGAAAAATGGCAAGGGGTAAGCCTTGCCAAATTTGTCGATTTTGACGAAAATATGACTTTTTTTCAAAATTGCTGGAAATTGATTCCTAAAACATTTAGGAATGGTAGAAGTCATTTTTTAGTGTAATAAAAGTATATCTTTAGAAAACATAGCAATTTTTCAATCATTTATGAAAAATATGAAATTCCTAAAAAGAATATAATTATCCTAGAATTAATTCCAGACATCTGAAATTGCACCACAAAAGCCTCCATTGTATGCTCTATCTCTGCTGCAATTTTGAAGGCAACACATTTTTTGATCTAAAACAATGAAAAATGGCAAGGGGTAAGCCTTGCCAAATTTGTCGATTTTTACCCCAAAATGACCTTTTCCAAAATCATCATTTTTGAAAAATGGCAAGGGATAAGCCTTGCCAAATTTGTCGATTTTGACGAAAATATGACTTTTTTCAAAATTGCTGGAAATTGATTCCTAAAACATTTAGGAATGGTAGAAGTCATTTTTTAGTGTAATAAAAGATGCAAAATATAGCAATTTTTCACTCATTTTTGAAAAATTATGAAATTCTGAAAGAAATTATAATTATCCCAATATTAATCCCAGACATCTAAAATTGCACGACCGAAGCCTCCATTGTATGCTCTATCTCTGCTGCAATTTTGAAGGCAACACATTTTTTGATCTAAAAAATGAAAAATGGCAAGGGACGCCTTGCCAAATTTGTCGATTTTGACGAAAATATGACTTTTTTTCAAAATTGCTGGAAATTGATTCCTAAAACATTTAGGAATGGTAGAAGTCATTTTTTAGTGTAATAAAAGTATATCTTTAGAAAACATAGCAATTTTTCAATCATTTATGAAAAATATGAAATTCCTAAAAAGAATATAATTATCCTAGAATTAATTCCAGACATCTGAAATTGCACCACAAAAGCCTCCATTGTATGCTCTATCTCTGCTGCAATTTTGAAGGCAACACATTTTTTGATCTAAAACAATGAAAAATGGCAAGGGATAAGCCTTGCCAAATTTGTCGATTTTGACGAAAATATGACTTTTTTCAAAATTGCTGGAAATTGATTCCTAAAACATTTAGGAATGGTAGAAGTCATTTTTTAGTGTAATAAAAGTATATCTTTAGAAAACATAGCAATTTTTCAATCATTTATGAAAAATATGAAATTCCTAAAAAGAATATAATTATCCTAGAATTAATTCCAGACATCTGAAATTGCACCACAAAAGCCTCCATTGTATGCTCTATCTCTGCTGCAATTTTGAAGGCAACACATTTTTTGATCTAAAACAATGAAAAATGGCAAGGGGTAAGCCTTGCCAAATTTGTCGATTTTTACCCCAAAATGACCTTTTCCAAAATCATCATTTTTGAAAAATGGCAAGGGATAAGCCTTGCCAAATTTGTCGATTTTGACGAAAATATGACTTTTTTCAAAATTGCTGGAAATTGATTCCTAAAACATTTAGGAATGGTAGAAGTCATTTTTTAGTGTAATAAAAGTATATCTTTAGAAAACATAGCAATTTTTCAATCATTTATGAAAAATATGAAATTCCTAAAAAGAATATAATTATCCTAGAATTAATTCCAGCCATCTGAAATTGCACCACAAAAGCCTCCATTGTATGCTCTATCTCTGCTGCAATTTTGAAGGCAACACATTTTTTGATCTAAAAAATGAAAAATGGCAAGGGGTAAGCCTTGCCAAATTTGTCGATTTTGACGAAAATATGACTTTTTTTCAAAATTGCTGGAAATTGATTCCTAAAACATTTAGGAATGGTAGAAGTCATTTTTTAGTGTAATAAAAGTATATCTTTAGAAAACATAGCAATTTTTCAATCATTTATGAAAAATATGAAATTCCTAAAAAGAATATAATTATCCTAGAATTAATTCCAGACATCTGAAATTGCACCACAAAAGCCTCCATTGTATGCTCTATCTCTGCTGCAATTTTGAAGGCAACACATTTTTTGATCTAAAACAATGAAAAATGGCAAGGGGTAAGCCTTGCCAAATTTGTCGATTTTTACCCCAAAATGACCTTTTCCAAAATCATCATTTTTGAAAAATGGCAAGGGATAAGCCTTGCCAAATTTGTCGATTTTGACGAAAATATGACTTTTTTCAAAATTGCTGGAAATTGATTCCTAAAACATTTAGGAATGGTAGAAGTCATTTTTTAGTGTAATAAAAGTATATCTTTAGAAAACATAGCAATTTTTCAATCATTTATGAAAAATATGAAATTCCTAAAAAGAATATAATTATCCTAGAATTAATTCCAGACATCTGAAATTGCACCACAAAAGCCTCCATTGTATGCTCTATCTCTGCTGCAATTTTGAAGGCAACACATTTTTTGATCTAAATAATGAAAAATGGCAAGGGGTAAGCCTTGCCAAATTTGTCGATTTTGACGAAAATATGACATTTTTCAAAATTGCTGGAAATTGATTCCTAAAACATTTAGGAATGGTAGAAGTCATTTTTTAGTGTAATAAAAGTATATCTTTAGAAAACATAGCAATTTTTCAATCATTTTTGAAAAATTATGAAATTCTGAAAGAAATTATAATTATCCCAATATTAATCCCAGACATCTAAAATTGCACGACCGAAGCCTCCATTGTATGCTCTATCTCTGCTGCAATTTTGAAGGCAACACATTTTTTGATCTAAAACAATGAAAAATGGCAAGGGATAAGCCTTGCCAAATTTGTCGATTTTGACGAAAATATGACTTTTTTCAAAATTGCTGGAAATTGATTCCTAAAACATTTAGGAATGGTAGAAGTCATTTTTTAGTGTAATAAAAGTATATCTTTAGAAAACATAGCAATTTTTCAATCATTTATGAAAAATATGAAATTCCTAAAAAGAATATAATTATCCTAGAATTAATTCCAGACATCTGAAATTGCACCACAAAAGCCTCCATTGTATGCTCTATCTCTGCTGCAATTTTGAAGGCAACACATTTTTTGATCTAAATAATGAAAAATGGCAAGGGGTAAGCCTTGCCAAATTTGTCGATTTTTACCCCAAAATGACTTTTTCCAAAATCATCATTTTTGAAAAATGGCAAGGGATAAGCCTTGCCAAATTTGTCGATTTTGACGAAAATATGACTTTTTTCAAAATTGCTGGAAATTGATTCCTAAAACATTTAGGAATGGTAGAAGTCATTTTTTAGTGTAATAAAAGTATATCTTTAGAAAACATAGCACTTTTTCAATCATTTTTGAAAATTATGAAATTCTGAAAGAAATTATAATTATCCCAATATTAATCCCAGACATCTGAAATTGCACGACCGAAGCCTCCATTGTATGCTCTATCTCTGCTGCAATTTTGAAGGCAACTAATTTGTTGACCTAAAATAAATGGCCTTGGAAAGCCTTGCCAACTTTTTCGATTTTGGCCCCAAAATGACTTTTTTCCAAAATTGCTTAAAATTGATTCCTGAGACATTTATGAATGGTAGAAGTCCTTTTTGAGTGTAATAAAGTATACATGGAAAATATAAAAAATTTTCAATCATTTTTGAAAAATATGACATTCCTAAAAAGAATATAATTATCCTAGAATTAATTCCAGACATCTGAAATTGCACCACAAAAGTCTCTATTGTATGCTCTATCTCTGCTGCAATTTTTAGGGCAACAATTTTTTTGATCTAAAAAAATTAAGAATGGCAAGGGGTTAGTAAGCCTTGCCAAATTTGTCGATTTTGACCCCAAAATGACTTTTTCCAAAATCATCATTTTTGAAAAATGACAAGGGCAAAATGGCCTTGCCAAATTTGTCGATTTTGACGAAAATATGACTTTTTTCAAAATTGCTGGAAATTGATTCCTGAGACATTTAGGAATGGTAGAAGTCATTTTGTAGTGTAATAAAAGTATATCTTTAGAAAACATAGCAATTTTTCAATCATTTTTGAAAAATTATGAAATTCTGAAAGAAATTATAAGTATCCCAATATTAATCCCAGACATCTGAAATTGCACGACCGAAGCCTCCATTGTATGCTCTATCTCTGCTGCAATTTTGAAGGCAACAAATTTGTTGACCTAAAAATGGCAATTTTGTCGATTTTGGCCCCGAAAATGAATTTTTCCCAAATTGCTTGAAATTGAATCAAATCTACACAAGACTGTATGAGTTTTTTACTCACGCGCCCAATTCTGCTGCCGCTCTACTCCAATCAAAACGCACAACGTTATACCGCCAGTTTGGACGGAAGATAGATCTTGTCGACAATCCCAGCTCATTTCCCGCTCCCGGATCCCGCGCGCTTATTTTTTTCCGTAGGCGGGTGAAGCAATTTTCATGAATAACTCGGTGGTTGCATTGATCACTGCACAGCTGGCACTTAGGTTCTCAGTCATTTTTTCCCCTTCAATTAAAAATATCCCAAAGATAAAGTAAATTGAAATGGGTACAGGTGGATTCGAACTAGGGACCTTTTGATCCATAGCCCATCCCACTAACCACTAGACTAGTCTGTAGCAGCTCGACAACAGCCGTTCTTTAAAATGATTGAATGTAATGCGCCGATCAATTGCTTCCCCACCCCTCCCCCCACGGGCTGCCCCAGGTCTTTTTGGGGGGTTTGGTCACGTTTTTCAAGCCCCAGGGTGGGGATTTTGGTCACTATGGCTCATGTTGCCATTGTTTCCACATCATCAGAAGTTAAAACCATGAGGTGGGGGTGCCCCACCCATGTATGTCGGGGATTGTCACTAAAATGCTGCCCCAAGGGTGGGGATTTTATCACTTCAAAAGTGACAATCCCCGGCATCTTGGGTGAGGCAGCCCGGGGGGGAGGGGGGAGCTTTTGATAATAACTAGTTGACTAAATAATAACAATGATGTGACGCTCTGTTCTATAATAATGAATAAACATACATTTCTCATCAAAATTACTGAATTATTCATAACTATTGCTTCCCCGCCTACGTTACGGGGAATATATAAGCCTCCCGCGCCTGTATCCTCCACTGTTGCTATTCTCCAAAATCTTAATACCTGATGAGTTTTCTACTTACGCGCCCATTTTGTTCTAACTGTCGCTCTACTAGACCCAAGACGTAATGACGTCACGCTTTGTTTACATGTGCGCTTTCCTAGGGAAGCCAGGTCAGGGCGCCAGACAAGGTAGGGCCATAGGAAAGCGCACATGTAAACAAAGTGTGACGTCATTACGTCTTGGGTCTAAATCCTATTTTGCAAAGCGTCTGGTGCAACACATGGGGTGGGGTGGGGTTAGTGTTATTTAAAAATTTGCATTTTGCTTCTATCGGTTTAAATGTTTTTTATTATGTGTTCTGATAAGTCCTTGTTTTTCATCAAGTTTTGGGGCAACAGGTGTCCATTGTATTCTTAATGTTGGCTGAATAAAATAATAAATAATTACACAAAAAACAATGAGTGCAGCTCTCTCTCCCTTGCAATAAACAACCATCTAAACTTTCCATTTAACACGTTGGCGTACAAACACAACATACAGACAAATTCTAAGTTATTAAACAAGATGAATGTTTATTTACATTTTCAGTTTTTTTTCATGAATACATAAATACAGAAAAGTTTGCAAACATTAAGTTATGGAATTTGTCCGTAGTGGAAACTATCTGCAGAACGAACTATTGACATGGACGTCATCACAAGACGGTGGCGGAAAAGTTGAAAGTTTGCTTAAGGTTTAAGGGAAAATAGAACATTTTAACTGCTGGAAATGTTTCAAAACCGAGAAGAAACCAAGGGGAAAATGTTGATGGTCAATTAAGTTGTAATAGGCGAGTGAAAAGTTTGAAGTTTGAACAGTATCCTATTTGAGTGATTGTCGCTTCCCAGGTTGTGTCGTAAAGTTGAGTCGTGATCCCTGGCTATACGGCATTCTGGGTTCATGACTTCTGACTAGCGCCCACCAAACAAAGACGCTGACAATTTGGGAGACTGCCAACATAGCTCACCGGTATAGCCTACTATTCCGGAGGTTGCAGGTTTAAATCTGGCTCCTGAAAATGATGGCTGCCATACGTCACATTCGCTACGGTCCATTTAATACAAATAAACCATAACCTCAGTAGTGGGGATTGTTATTTTGAAATTGTGGCGTCCGCAAGGGAAATCGGACATAAGTCGCATTGGACCTTTTCATGAGTAATTGCAATTTATATGAAAACAGTCCAAAAATCACGATTCATGTTTATTTCAAAATACCTTGTTTGCTTTTATTTCGAGATCATTAAAATGTGTACATTTACATTTTAGTCTGGCGTACTTCCGGGGAAAAAAATCGTGTAAAAGCTACGTATTATTTTCCCTTTTCAATGCTGTTTTACGGCTCTATTCAAAAACCAAACCAGGGATTTTTGTTTACTATTACAAAGCTTACATTATATATTTTATTATGGAATGGAAATCTGAATTTTCAAAATGTCCAACTTATGTCCGATTTCGCTTGCTGGTGCCACAGTTGTCCATTTGCCATCGCCGTGTGTTTTTATGACCAAAGTCCCCACCCTCTGGAAATGGCAGGGTTACCAATCCCCCACAAACCCCAAAATCAAGAGAGGCTGGCATGGGCGAGGAGTGATTGGGTCATCAACAGACGTTTTTGGTTTTTCGAATTTGTCCCAAATAACCTCCTAACTTTAGTTCAGTATAACCATGGAATATGACCGAACAAATGGGTCATTCGGTAACTTCGTCGAACTCCACATGCGCAGTTTCAACACTGAACGAGCTTACTGAAAGGCGTATAATGTTTAATAAGCACCAGTGAGTTATAAACTTGTAAAATATGCAAATCTGTGTTCTAAAATTGTAACAACTTGAGAAGAAATGCCGGTATAGATCAGTACCGAAGTGATGACGTAAATGCAATGTCTGGAGCCAGAATACTTTTGTTATTTTGTGTCAATGTGTTTGCATGACTGGCTGTTAACAAAGGAACAGTCGAAATCTACATTTGTTTGGAGCCCGTTGTCGTGCCAACTTAGGTCTAAGTGATGGCCGGATATGGAACTCTTTTCGAAAAGTACATTCAATACCATAATATTTGCATCACAGGCTCACGAGGGATAAATAGTATAGCGCCACCAATAATCTTTGCGCAAAGTCATTCGCACACGGTACGACGGCTCTTTCATGTCATCTATGAACAAGGATCGTTTACTTGCCGTCCTCACTTGCTATTTAGGCGTAAAAACACCTGATTTGGGGCTACGTTTTGTACATATGTAGTAAGTATATAGTTGGATTAAAGGAATGCATAAATGTCGGTAATTGAAATGGTTCAATAATCGTGGTTTGATAGCATTTTTACAAGATTTGTTCTGTTTAGTTGTTTCCGATGAAGTTTGCAACTGCATTAGTTTCGTGAATTTTTTTTATATCACACTGAGAAAAGTCGGCGATTGTGTAGTGTAAGGCCCCTCTTTAGTTTTGATGAAATTAGATTCAAGGGTATTTTTTCTCAGTCTAAAATGACTTTCTCAACCTAAAGCAGACTTCTCTTAATTCTATTGACATCGTTTTTTGTAATTTTGAACAGTTTATTTCGGTAGAAAATGCAATTTTTTTATGCGCTTTACGGCAGTTACTATGCGAATGAACGCGGTTGCGTGTTTACTGTGCGTCGCGGTGATCGCCATCTTTATTTTCGCGTTGCGTTTTGTCGTCCTCATCGCCGCTTTACCCCAAAATTTCCCTCAAAACTAAAACCCTGCCCTTTATCTATGCCATGGCATACATGTTGGTTTGTAATTAATGTCGCTAACTAGTTTGGCAATTCCAATAACCTAAAAGTAGATTTTTGTTCCCTTATAGGGAACAGGGCCCTGCACTACACAATCGCCGAAAAGTAATGAAACTAATCAGCATATTATAAGCGCAGTGGCTATTGATACGGCAGCCGTAACGCGACTTTCAAATGCTATTGTTACGGCATGGTGGTAAAAACACAGTGCGAACGTATATCAGATTTACAACTGACCATCCTGCCAGAGCCCTTTGACTCGATTGGTACGGTGTTGGTTTTGATAGCCGGGGACCCTGGATCGAATCCATGCCGCGCTGTCTGATTTTTTTGGTATTTTTTTTTTTCGAAAAGATTTCTTATGTTTTATGTTTTTAATCAAATTATTTTTATTTCAGTAGATTTAATTTTCTTCCCTTTGATTTCAGTGGTTTTGCAGAATTTTTGTTTAAAAGCAAAGGGAAATAAAGTCCAAGAACCACAGTTGATAGTCTGGTTCCAACAGCAAACATCGTGACATTGATTACCATTACATCTGGGAACTAGACAGTTCTGTAACGATGGCTGCCGTAACAATAGCCACTGCATTTAATTAATAATAATAATAATAATTTTCACCAGGCATATTTACCATGTTTAGGGCTACATGTGTCCTACCATGGAGGAAGGAATGTGTTCCTTCCTCCATGGTCAGATGGTCCTACATTGCAGATTCTAGTCATGTGCAGTGTGTAGACATGATTTATCCACCTGATCCAATGCCAAATTTCATCAATACTTCCTATAAACTCAGTATAAAGTCTCCTCTAACGCTAAACCATCATTTATTTTATGCCTAAAATCTCAACTTCTTTACTTTTCTCCTTCATTGGGAAGAACATCTAAAACAAACGGTAACAGCTCATATTGGTATCTGAAGACGTTGATCCCACATACAAGACGCAATACAAACCACCACGGAACGAACTCAATGATGGACCTCGCTGCCCAAGCCATGCCTCAGGCGGGCTCCACCCACCAACCTCTAGAGCAGTTCCTCCTATTGGCCAAGTCAACGAAGGGTGCGGCCGTGGTGGCTCTCATCAAGCAGGTCTTGGAAGCACCAGGGGTGTTTGTCTTTGGGGAACTACTTGAGATGCCCAATGTCCAAGCGGTATACATATATTTCATTGCTTGTAAAGTCTGGGGGACATTTTTTGTTTCATCTGTGCCCAAGTTAGTGGCTCTACTTACCGTACTTCCAGAACTGTAAGGTTTTCACAAACCTGACAGGGTGACACATAGAAACTGCTGTGGGAGAAATTTGTCAATTTTTTTGCAGGTGCCCTAAATATCTTGTCGCGAAATTTTCTGCACCAACATTTCATATGCATTATCTTGACATTGCCATGTACCCGTAGGTTAGGTTCAATTTCTTGAAATTTCACTCAAAATGGTGAAATTATACGAAAATATCGCTTACCAAGACCACAGGTTTTCACCACTCCAAAGTTTGACATCGTTTGTTGTCAACAAAGGGCGCCTTAACTCCACTCGTCAAATTTGAAATTCCCAAAATTCATCCAGTAAAATTCCCAGGAATTCCCAAGGCAATGGCAAACACTGTACAAATGCATTTAACAGAGTGCTAGAATAAGTACTTTGCATAATGTGCAATCCATGATATTTTTCCACCCAAATTCCCACGATCTTGGGTAAAATCCGAAGGAGTGGTGAAACCCGTGTCTTGGTAAGCGATATTTTCGTAAAATGTCACCATTTCGAGTGTCATTTCAAGAAATTGAACCTAACCTACGGGTACATGGCCATGTCAAGATAATGCATATGAAATGTTGGGGCACAAAATTTCGTGACAAGAGAATTAGGGCACACACACAGTTTATATGTGTCTCTCTGCAAGGTTTGTGAAAACCTTAGTTCTGGAAGTAAACTTACCGTAAGCACATTATTAGGTCATATTCCTCCATGCCAGAAGTGAAATTGTGTTGCTAATGCACCTGACAATTCATTCCTCCCTGCAAACCCCCCCCCCCCCCCCCTCACTGGTCACAAATGTAAAATTTCTTGCTGTTTGTCCTTTATTGATATATTTTCATCAGTGCATGCTAACGCTATCAAATTTGTATTGAAATTTCTTTCAGTTATCAAGTGGTCCTAATGCTTCCTACCTCACCGCATTAAACCTGTTTGCATATGGCACGTATAAGGAATACAAGGGTGAGTTGTTTTGGTGTGAGAGATTTCCTTTTTTATTACTGTATGTGAACAAAATAAAATCATTTCAGAAAGGTCTCTCTTCAGATATAACCTGGATATAGTTCCGGGTCTTAAGGCTAAATTGTGGAAAAATCCCAGTCTGTTTAATCGACTGGGATTTTTAGTAAAAATTCATTGGACTTCTCTGATGCAGTAGTTTTAACACATTGTTTTTTGAGAGTCTGCGAGAAAATTAAAAAAGAAAAATCTGTCAGGATTTGAACCCATAATCTCCTATTTACCAATGCAGATACACCTTAACTGTTTAATCACAGAGCTTGCAAGAATTGGTTGGCTGAAAAAAATCTTGTGTGTAGTTTTTTGCCCACTACCAAAAAAATATTGAATGTATTTCAGAAGGCAGGTTTATATGAATATCTGCAACTTTTTCATAATCCTCAGAATTCAGATCCTAATTATTGATTTATTATCCTCAGATGTTTCAATTTTTTTTACTCTCTGTGCTGCAGAAAATTCCAACCAGTTTCCTGAACTCTCTTCAATGGCTCTGAACAAATTGAGACATCTGACGGTCGTGACATTAGCGGCCAAGTCCAAACACATCCCGTATGCTGTACTACTCACAGAACTGGATATGAAGAACCTACGAGAATTAGAGGTAATCGAGGATTCAAAGTTTGGAAATGAAGACAAATCGCAAAAATTCTAAGAATGGGAATTTACGTTTAATTTGATAAACGTTTAGCAAAACTTTCCCGTAGCGTTTAAACGTTTAGTCAACAATTGCAAAAAGGCTGCCGTCAGTCCCGGTATTTGTGTAGGACGTAGAAGAGGTGCCGTCCGCGTCGAGCATTGATCTTGTCCCAGTGGCGTATTGAAAACGTCAAACACAAACAATTGTATACACTGTGTAGTACTAAAGCCGTTTGTATGTCTTTGTGAATTAAATAAATTTACAAAGATCCTAGATTCTTTGTAAATAAAACTGGAATGTAGATTGCGTAAATACAAGGTCCCATTTCAAAAATTTGAGTTCTGTTTAAACGTTGGGGATAATTTCCAAATGGTTTTGAATTTTTTTCATTTAAACTTTTAAACGTGTTAAACGTCCCATCCTTAAAAAATTCCAAGAATCTATTTGTGGTGTAAATTTTCATGGAATGTAAACAACTTATAGTTTTTGGAGATTTGTACCACTCATTCTGAATTATAATTTCTATGTTTTCTTCGTGTTGAAAAAAACTGAACTGTACATGATTGTTCATTGTTGCAATTTTCAGAAATGGGCGGATTTTGGGGTTAGTATTTTATAGGAAATATCGTTTCACTGACCTGTTCAAAGTTTTGCGTTCTTGGATGGCAACAAGAAACCAGAGGAAAAACAGCGTTCGTTTTCAACCGTCGGGTGGCAGTTAACTGGATTTGTTATAGCGCCCTCTTGTAAAATAGCCCAATTTTTGTAAACGGGGTCATTTTCAATTGGTCACATAACTACGCGAGCCGACTGGTTACAACCCGTCGCTTCGGTACACAACGCGACACACACTTGTACTATAAAGTACGTCATCAAAATATTAATTCTTAGATTACGCATTTAAAAATCATAAAATTGGACAGTTTTTATTCGATAATCCTATTCATGCATTTGTAATTGCATTGTTAATATCTGATTGTTTTTGAAAGGCCTTCAACCTGATCTAAAAATCCAAACACGCTGATAGTTAGTACAATTCCTGAAGTTCCCTTAAATGGAAATTGATTCAGACTCTTTATTTATCACAATGGTCTGAATCCCATGATAGGACTTGATCATCGAGACCATCTACGCTGACGTGATCCGGGGCAAGCTGGATCAAAAGAACCAGGAGCTGGAGATAGACTATGCCATCGGGCGGGATACAAAGCCAGAGGTGGTCTCGGACATTGTCAACGTCTTACAGGAGTGGTGAGTTCATGGGATTGCTGGCTGTATAACTGGGAAGGAACAAAGTGGCAACGTAAGGTTCAGCGGCGTGTTTTAAATCTGGTTGGTCAGGACATGGCATCTTCCCTGGAACCCCTTCATGTCCGACGCTCTGTGGCTTCATTGAGCCTCTTTAATCGATACTATCATGGAAGGTGTTCCAGTGGCCTTTCATCATTAGTTCCCCCGTCCAAACTTTCAGGCACTCTACTCGCCTGGCTGTCTCATCCCATCCTTTCACTGTTGTTGTTCCAAAGGCTAGTACTGTGAGATACTCTTTGTTTTTTCCCTCGTACTGCCTCTCTTTGGAACTCCTTACCTGTAACCAGCTTCCCTTCCACCTATAATCACAATTCAAATGAAACGTCAATAGATACCTTTGATTTCTGTCTTTTCTAGCCCATACCTTCAGTGACCTTCTGGCCCCGTGTTGGGCAATACTCATTAAAAAAAAAAAGGTAAAGTTGGTGTGGGAACTGCACAAACTTGGAAACAAAGGCTGCCAAGTTGTTTTAGTTTGTATAAACTATAAATTTGCTGTACTTCGCTGCAGGTGTGATGGGTGTGAGGCAGTTTTAAGTAACATAGAGGAGCAGATCCTACGAGCGAACAAACACAAGGAACTCTGTGTCAAGACAAAACAACAAATAGAACAAGAGGTAAGAGACGGACAGACAGACAGGTGGAAAGATTGATGGGTGACAAACCAACAGATAGGATAAGAAGTAGGTTGGGGTTGGGACAGGAGGAATCAGTACGACAAATGAACGACAGACGAACAAATCTGTCGTGCATTAATTCAAGGATAATACATTACAGCAACACCAGACAGCAGTCATTAACCGTTCCAAACCAAATGTCTCAGGAATCCAACTGCAAACGAAAATAGCTTTAAATGAAGGAAAAAAAAAACAAATTGAAAACTATTTGGTCCATTTAAAGAAAAAGTGAAAAAGAAACTAGAGTGGTACTTAAACGAACTTACAGATTACCATTTAGTGCTCTACATTGTGAGTTATAAAGCCCTATTATGGTTATGTATAAATGAATGGAAGTTGCCTATTTCCAACTCGGAGCACAAATGATGCAAGAATGTCTTACATCAGTGTAATATGTGGCGTCCGCAAGGGAAATCGGACAGAAGTCGCATGACCTATTTTTGAGTCATTGCAATTTGCATGAAAATCATCCAAAAATCACGATTCCTTTTTTTGGTCAAAATACTGTAGTTTTGAGCATATTTAATTCAAAATACTATTAAATGTGTACAATTTGACATTTCAGTCTAGCGTACTTCCGAAAAAATCGTGCAAACTACGTATTATTTTCCATTCTCAATGCTGAATTTACGGCTCTATTTGAAAACCAAAATATCGTATAACAGTAATTTTTTCGCCAATACAAAGATTGCATTTTATATTTTATTATGGAATGGAAATCTCAATTTTCAAAATTTCAGACTTGGGTCTGATTTTGCTTGCTGGTGCCACATATACTGAGAAATAGAATGAAAGGCCTTCCCACTCTGTAAGCACAGCAGTGACCTGTGATATTTGACCTTTGACATTCTCTGACCCAGGTTTCTAGTATCAAGAAGGCCATCAAGGCTTCATCCTCATCGTCGACATCGCAAGATGTCGATGAGCAACATATGGTGGCAGACACGAGAGAAATGGAGGTCCAGGTGACTAAACCAGTTAAGAAGACATCTAAAATAAAAGGGTAAGTTGCCAAAAAAAAACACGATATTTCTACTGCAGGCCTTCGATATGGTGGAGAAATTTTGCAATTTTAAAGAGTTGAGGTAGAAAATGTGCACCTTTAACCCAAACTACCCCCAAGCCTTACAAACTCCAACAGCAGGTTGTGTTGAATTTTGATGGGTTCAGGTCCTCAGGACTAGTAGCACCTTGGCACCATTACTTTACATGGAGCTATGATGCCCCAATTTGTCCAAGTCCAAAAGAATGTGCCATAGGTTTACTGCACAGTGTTGGATTTTAACAGGTTGAGGACAATGCCTAGGGGGTTAGGATTAAAGAATGTGCTAGTAAATGAAACTTGATCCATATGTTGTGGGCTCGGATCATTACATACAGGGGTCAATTTCACAGCGGTGCTTAGCACCAAAAAAAAAAGTCTTCCTTGGTATTCAAATACAGGATTAACAACCAAATTTTCATGTGATGTGTAATTGCTTGTGACTGATATTTCGCTGTTCTTTGCTTAGCACGAACATCACACGGAGTTTCGACTGGTAACCTGCATTTACTATGCAAGACCTTTTTTGTGCTATAAAGCAAATTTTTCTGTACAGCAGATTCATGAAATTAGTCACGTAGAAAGAAACGGCATATCAAAATTTCCCAAATACTTGTCCGTCTTCTGAACACCGTTTGAAGTAGTATTACATGAAATAGTATTTGACAATGTACAATTTTATAATTTGTATCATCCGAGGTATTTGCTGTAAACTCTGGTTTTTCTGGTATTTCCTTTCCTTTTTTTTCCTTCTCGCTGCAGGTTAAGGGGAAGTGGAAAGCTGTGGACAAAATCAAACTGATCACCTGTCGACGCTTATTGTAAAGAAAAATGTTTTCTATGTGATGTTCAATATAGTGGCAACATGTCTGGGGCAGTGCTGTCATTGTAACCATTACCCGATAAACCTTTAAAAAGTCTTTATGCACAAAACCGTCAGCCCTGATGGTTTTGTGCACAAATGGATGAACCAATCACAGCAAGAGTGACTCGAGCCTGTTAACCAATAAAAACATGTTTGTTCGTAATTAGTATGCAGTGGGCGCGACTATCGTCCTGCTTTTTGCACACGGCATTAATGCGAGGTTTTATCGAGACGGTTCAGATAATGATCCTCAAATCACCTTGGTTTGGAAGGATTATACAGGACTAAGGAGAGCAGAGACTTGAGACTTGCCACTGTGGGCTTGGTGTCCCTGTTAAGCCGACGTTTCCTGCACCACTGCATTCAAAAATGTTGTAAATTGTGTGAACAGTTCATTTCTCGATACAGTGGAACGCCGCTATATTGAACACCATCCTTGGCTCCCATATTTTGTGTACAAAACTTGCCGAACATTGTTGTTGAGAAAAAAAGGCAACGGATGTTTGTAATTTCCAAACGGTCGCAGCTTTATGTTGAAGGGTGACAGAGGTGGCTATGGGAAAAGCCAACTGTTGCTTTAGAATCCGGTAAACTTAGAAAGTATGAACATGTAATTATGATTCAATGGCCGGCCCATGTTCAATTACAATCAAAAGAGGGTGCTATTTAAAAGAACGGACCGGTGGCTGAAAATCACTACGAAGTTTGTTATAGCGGTGTTCCACTGTATTTGTTTAGTACACATACGTAGTATGGCCAAACACTCGATTTCCTTTGACTCAAAAGAAAGTCAAGTTCATCACAATATCAGTGCACAAGCTACATGGGATGAACAATGACAAAGGAATGCTTTTGTTATACATGTAGTGTGTTTGAATAGCTTGTTACCAGAATTGTTAAATGACTTGTGCATACACTTAGCAATTAAATGGTATCTCAAGAAAATAACAGATTGTGTGTTGTACAGACATGTCGAGCAATTATTTAAACCACATGGTCAGTACACAAGGCTGCAGATTGTTTTTATGTTGACTTAAAGGAACAAATCCAAACTTTTATCAAATACATTATTGCCGTGATTTATTTCATTTTACAAAAAACCGAAAGGCGCTATTAATGTTAAAAATGAGTACTTTGTGATCACTTTCAAGTTGCTCATATGGTTATCAATAAATTTTGCCTCTATGTACAATAAAAGTTTGTAAAAGGAAATACTCCGATTGAATTGTTGATTTGTCTCATTAAAGGCTGCACAAATATTATAATCACAAGAAAATGCAGACAGGGATGTCAGTGAGGTTCTCTTGTCACAGCCTGAAACGAATGCAAGGAACCTAATTGTGTATATGAAGGTCTGCAATGAGCTCAAGATTTCACATCAAAAAGCCTGATAAAGTTGGGCTTTTGCGAGAAACTTGGCGTCTTACTGTGCAGATACACTGCCCAATAGCACACGTTTTGTTGGATGATGCAATAGTACATTTCTACATGTTCCAAAAAAACCCAACAAATATTAGCTTTTGAGCCCATGATTATAGCTCGGACTATGCTACATGGCTTTTTATGTAATGTACACTACAGATGAACTTCTTTTACTCTTTCATGGGGACAATAAATATTCCCCCCCCCCCCCCCCCCCCCCCCTCTGCAACAAGAATGACCATGCTTTGATTCCAATATCATCCTTATTCATGATTGTAAAATTAACGAGCAATGTCACTGTAAAATATATTTTCATTTTCGTCAAGACAAATAAAAACCTACAAATAAAATCCTACTCCCAAAAAAAATGTCCGCCCCCCCCTTCCCTTCTCTTGCCCCGCCCTCCAAAAAGTAGTAAAAAAGACTAGACCACAGTGCACCATGATGACCAGAATGATTTAGTTGACGCTTTACTTCCTTGCGACCATCTCCGCCCGCGCCTCTCACCTGCTCCGCCCTCATCACTGTCGCTCGTGTCCGAATCCACGTCCGAATCCTGTGCTGTGACCGAATATGCAAAGTTGAACTCGGTGGGCACTGCATCTTGGGGACTGAAGAAAAAAACAACAAAAAACTAGAACTTTCAAGTTCCCAAAGACTTTCTTGATAAACCGGGGTTCATTTTTAAACTATTTAAATTTGTCTGATACCTGTATCGCTTTTTGGGGATCCTGTCCCATACCCTCAGTTCTTGACCCCCTGTGACGATGCGCAGAGCGCCCTCTTGTGTCTGCGAACAGTCCATGGCAACAACACGGCTGATGTCTCGATCATTTAGTGTGGCAAGGTAGACCTCTTCTGGCAGACACCAAACTTTATAGTCAAGACAGAGAACAGAACAAAAATTGAATGGCCATTTGAACATGAGTAATACAAAATTCTTCGCAGGCTAGGAATACATTAAAAAAATTGAAATGTACTTTGTTTTTGTTGTCGGGCTTTTAAACTGAAGCCTTTTTGTCTAGAGAAGCATGGAGGACAACGCCCATTTGTTCCACTAGATTAGTCAGCTCAAAATACGGCAATTGTGGAGGAAAATTTGCCATTAGATTTTAGTGTACTATAGGAGATGAGTGAATATGTGACCCACTCTGCAAAAAGGGCAATTATGTTGCAAAATTTGAAAATAGTGTTTTATATATAGCTGGAAAGGCCATTTTATAAGCTTTCATATGGTATTATGTCTGAGGCCTGTAGCATTTTGCATTCGCGAGATATTTGGAAATTTGTTTTCAGGAATTTCTTGAAATGACTTAAAGGCAGTGTACATGATTGGTCATTGTTGCAATTTTCAGAAATGGGTGGATTTGGGGGGTTAGTATTTTATAGGAAATATCATTACACTGACCTGTTCAAAGTTTAGCGTTGTTGGATGGTGAAAAAAAACGTGAGAAAAACGGCGCTCGTTTTCAACCGTCGGGTGGATGATAGCCTTTAGTCAAGGCACGCGTGGCTATCTGGGCGCGTGACGCGCCCCAGATATGCCATGGCGCCATCATGTCTTGGGCGTGCTACTCGTCCGGGTAGCCACACGCGCCTTGACTAACGGCTACAGGGCAGTTTTCCAACGATATATATTTCCACTTTTCTTGACAACGAGAGCACACCTGGTGCCATCATTTTACAGGATGATTGAGACTACTAATAACTTACAGTCTAGTAATGTATTTCGTAAAAATTCAGTAAAAAAAATTGGAGGATTACCAATCGTGTACACTACCTTTAAGGAGAAACAAGCCATTTAAAAAACAACAAAAAGCAAAGCAATAGATGGACGCACTCGACACAAACATTCTTTTTCCAACTTTATTCACTGAAATCAAAGATTTTGGTTATGAAATAAATAATATAGGTATCAAAGATGCACAAAATTACCTCCCTTCAAAATCATTTGTTTGAAGAATTGTTCACCCTCTTCACATAGAATGGCCCATTACGCGTAAAAGCATATAGCGACTTATGTTTTTCTTTTTTGCAGAGCGGGTCACATATTTTCTTTAGGAAAAAATAAAAATACTGTGGATTATGTTTATCGATTATTCAACAAACTCGGCATGTTATTCAAAGATCATATTTATATTTTTCTACTGATACTATTTTCCTTATGAGTTTGAAACACATTAAACCTCATGATTAATACAGAAACTTGATTTTAAAAATCCAGGTTTGAGCAAGGTATTAAACGTAGTATACACGATTGGTAATCTTCCAATTTGTTTTTACTGAATTATTACGAAATACCTTACTAGACTGTAAGTTAATAGTAGTCTCAATCATCCTGTGAAATTATGGTGCCAGGTGTGCTGTCGTTGTCAAGAAAAGTGGAAATATATATCATTTCCAGCTGGAAATCGTTGGAAAACTGCCCGTGTAGCCTTTAGTCAAGGCGCGCGTGGCTACCCGGACGAGTGGCGCGCTCCATGCTGGCATTCGGGGCGCGTCACCTGCCCAGATAGCCACGCGTGCCTTGACTAAAGGCTATCATCCGCCCGACGGTTGAAAACAAGCGCCAATTTTCTCTCGTTTTTTTTCGCCATCCAACAACGCTAAACTTTGAACAGGTCAGTGGAACGATATTTTGTATAAAATACTAACCCCCAGATCCGCCCATTTCTGAAAATTCCAACAATGACCAATCATGTACACTACATTTAAAATAGCCGACTGAACTTTTTTGTCTACAAAGTAACAGAATCTTACAATTGAGGTAGCCGCAGCCATTGTCAAGATCATACCCAGCGCAGATCAACAGATCGTTGGTTGAACACATGGCGTCTGTACTGCCGAAGTCGCCGGTGTGGTTCTTCAGCTTGTGAACTAGGGCTAAAAAGATGGTGAAAATGGACGCAAAATGAAATGAGTTCAGGCAAGAAAAATTGTTGACAATAAGCCAGTTCGGTATTTCAACTGTGCATGTGCACAATGACATTTTATCCCGAATGACCTATTAAACATTGCGCGTGTGAACGCAAAAGGTGGTCGCACAATGCGCACATGTTATATTCAATCAGAATGGGCGTTCGCATAACATGGCGTGACATTACGTCAGCAATTTTTATCCCGAATAACCTTTGACCTTTGAGATACCGAACTGGCTTAATGCTGGACTGACCTTATTTTACGCATGCCCTGTCTAGGTAATGCATCTTGCCGACAATCTGGAATCAGCTTATAGAACACAATCATGTTTTTATCATTCGCAATGTTTTTGTGCTACTGTGTGTGACAAGTGAAGAGGAAACCAGTGGCACTATACAATCGAATATGTTAATTCGGTTACGGGTATTCGATTCTATAATCTGCAACCAGTTCCCGACATTAGTGTCGGGTACCCGGTTCGGATGCACAGCCCTACCCCAAGGCAAAGGTAGCTATTTCTACCAAGCACCCGAGCTACCTTTCTTCCATTCGAGAGCCTTGACGTTCAGCCCGTCATCTCCATAATAGATGATTTCTCCATGGACAGCCAGGGATCGGACATGGCGTTTAACAAGCAGGTGGCTGGAAGACTGACTAGAGATGTTCTCCGAGACGAAGGTGGCATGGAGGGAGTTACCTCGCAGCTCCCAGTGTTTGATAATACCATCGCTGGAGGAAGTGTAAATAGTCTTGTTGACCTGCAAATGTAAAAGGAACAGAGGTATTTATACAACACCTGAATAAATCCCAGCCATCCGATTGGTGGATCGTCGATCACGTGCATTGAATTATTCGACCCATCACACGACGCGAACCCGCACCGCCCAAAACGTTCTATCACATGGTTCTATCAAACGGTGCGCGCGCATTGATAGAACCAAAAGAACTTCCTTATTTTCACGGTCACTATAGTGGCGCTACAACAGGGCTGTCATTCACACAACATGGCGGCCGAGTTTCCCGAACTGCCGCGGTTTGTTCTCCTAACAGACGACGAAATATTGGAACTCGTAGGCGATGCTGACGCTCCAAATACAAAGAGACAAATCAAATATGCAGTGAAACGATTAGATGAATTTGCAAGACACGCAGGAACAACAATTGAAGCTTTAACTGATTCGGAACTCGACAATTTTTTGTCGCGGTTTTATGCGGGACTGAGAAGGTAAACGGCACGTTGTAACGTTACACAAAGAAATCCATGCATGCAATCTGTCGGATTTATTCAGGCGTTGTATAAAACAAATAATGAATGTTTCACATTCGTGCAATGGTAAGAATAATTTCATTCGGTGACAGATGGAATGTCCTATTCAATAGAACATTCAATCTGTCACCTCATGAAATTATTCTTACCATCGCACTCATAAGCATTCATTATTTGTATACTGTCACCTGGGTGACTATCACTACTACACAAAATGCTCTGACATCACTCCAAAAAGCTTTTTTATGTTTGCAATACTTTGTTCTTTCTTTACAAGGTACTCTGGGGCGTGTTTTCGCGACTGTGACCAGAAACATGTTTCTGCTTTGGTCATTGGTTGGGCCTTTTGGCGTCTTCGGTCATGGTTGCGTGACGTCATTGTTTCGACCAAAACGAGAACCGAAGGTTGGAGTCGGTTCACAGGTTCAAAAGGGCGGAAGATACTGAAACGTAAGCAGACGATGTTTTTTTTATTCGTCCCAAAAATTTGTGAATTATGTACGAGAGCCACCGAAAGCATGGTAATTGTCTAACCGACGTCTTTTTCTTTTCAACCATTCCTCTTCTTCGACGTCATTCACCAGATACTCTTGCACAACTAACTCGCTCTTCCGCCATGTTTGTTTACAAGATCGGTCAATGACAGTTTCCGGTTCTGCGTTTTCTCGCGCCTGCGTAAACATGTTCCTGGTTATCGTTTTGACGTCACAAACATGTTTCAGGTTGCGGGTCGCGAAAACACGCCCCTGTATGCCTACTGTCTGTCCGATTGTGTCTGTCTCTTTGTGTTGTCTCTATTTCTTTTGTTCTCCTGTCATGTTTGTCTTCACAAGTATGCTCTCGTTTTAACGTTTCGTCTTTCGTATCAGAATTTTGTCCCTATATTTGTTAGGCATTTCTATACAAGCTTCGGCTTTTTGAAAAAGCCTCCATGCTTTCTACTCTGAGTGGTTTTGTATAATTCACTCATTTTCCTTATTGCCAATTAAACAATTATTTAATTAATATCAATGCCTCTGTTATTGTCTTGAGCCGAAAGCGTGGAAATAAATGTCGAATTGAAACAAAAGTCAAGCCTATTGTATTTTCTCTCTGAAATACCGTTCTTGAAATTTGGTGCACCTGAGCTCCCCTGCATATTCCCATTCATAAAAGTATAGAAATCAATTTGATATTGAATTGAAAAGGATTTATGACTAGATTCACCTGAATACATGTGACTGCATCTTCATGCCCAAGGGTTGAGAATACATTACTTGCCGTCTTCATGTCCCAGAGCTCCACTTTGCCCCCATCTGTGGGAAAAGATTAAATCAAACGACCATATTTAATGCGTTACAGCCTACAAGGCGACAACCAGGGGATGGTACTACAATGCAGATCTTACTGGGTGAGTAGGGTGGGGGAGGGGCATGGGAGGGGGGGGGTTGGGTGGAGGTTTAATGTGTTTGGTCTTTTGGGAACCGGGGAGGGTATGTAAGCCTAATGAATATCTAACTTTTTTTTAAATTTTTTTTTTAAAAGAAATTTCAGCAATTTAGGCCTGAAATCCATTCCCGGACCCGGTATCAAACCGGTTTGAACCTAGGCTGGTATTATACCCCTCCCGGACCGGTACAAGTCTCCTTGCTCGTCGGCATTTCAAAGCCACTCTAATGAATAGACTTGCAGTCGAGCTTGGCAAGTCTGCTGCCTGGCCCTCCAGAGTGTTTACAATGGAGAGTTTATTGACTGACTTTATGATAACTGGAGTATGAATGCTGCGAGGTCAAATCTGTTGTTCGGCAAACTCTTTGAAACTGAGCGAATGTTTAAGGTCTTTTGTTCGCCAGTGTAGGATTATTAACGGATTAAAGTCACCCTATTGTCTGCGTCTAGAAACAGTTCACTGGCCTAGAAACTGGACACAATGGGCTCCCAAACCGGACCAGCCTTACAGTAGAGGCTGGGCCGGTATCCAACCCGGTTTGGGAGGATTAAAATTGGCTCCTGGGGCCCGGTATAAATACCGGGCGAGAATGGACTTCGGGCCTTAACTACTGGGGGTGGGATGGGGTTGTTAGAGAAGAGGGTAGACTAAATTTGAGAGGTGCTGACATTTGTTGGTGTCTCTGTTACACCTGACCTGTGTAATTTCCCATCAAGTATCATTAAAATTGACTCCACACTACTTTTTACTTGTTTGGCAGGTACAAATGTACTTTGCTTTACACAATCACTCTTGGAGATAGCAGGCATTAAAGAATGTGCCTGGAATTGCAAAATCTTAAACATGTCACTATGTAACAGGGACACCAAAAATGTCACACTTTTGGACCCCAAAAACCTGCTGCAACCCCCCAAATATTTGAATCCCCAAGCCATAGTAAGACCGTATTATTTATGGCCCCTCACCTGAACATAGTGTTTGGTATACTGGGCGTCCAAGGCTCGTTCTTCATGATAGGTCAGCCCCCGTCCCACCCCTTAAAAGTTTTCTCCACTTACGTATAACATTGAAATGTGATAACTTGTGTAATAGCTATCCTAAGATTGGAAATGTCATACCTGAGCCGGAGACGATGAGGGCTCTCTGAGATATATACCCAAGGCACTCCACCGGATTGTACGTATAGATGGAGTGCACTGATTGGCCCGTTTCCAGGGACCACACCTTGATGTAACAATCCTTGGATCCGGTCACCGCGATGCGGTCAGTGGCTGGAAGACCGTAGTGAGAAGCTGGGGCAACAAATTAAATCGGAACAAAATGAAGCCTTAATATACATTGTTATACAAATTACGCTGATGAAAAATGTATTAAAAAAATAAGAGTTATATGACTTGTGAGGATATTTCAAGAAATGCATCGTAAGGTTTGTGTTACATTGTCGATAAGCAAATGACTCAAGACTGCAGACTTTGTGAGTTACGATTCGGACTCATCTGCCTTGAGACTCACACTCAGACTCAACACTGGTGCTTCAGAATCAGACTCGGCAGAGTTGGCAGACAAATTTAAATGAGGCTACAGCCTCCCTCGCCCCGCCCCCAAGGATCCCCCACCTCAACCAAAGTACATCTGCTCCTATATTAACCCTTTGAAGCCGGATGACGCCAATAGACGCAAAAAAAAATTGCCACCAGGCCGGATGACGTCTATACATGCCATTTTCTGCATTTTCAATCCATTGTTTAATTATTGTGTGTGTTACGCCTGGCTGCACAAACCTCTTGTGTCCGTTCCGCTTGGCTGCACAGGCCACCCCGGTGCCTCACTATAAATAACCGTACTCAATGGGTTAAGACACCTGTTTTGCAGGTGACTTAATCTATTTGAATTTGCCTCGTAAATGTCAGTATTTATTCCTATTTCTTTTTACACATGCCTCACCCATAACTCATAAATTAAAATAAATGCACAGTCACTCACAGAGTTTTGCGCTTTCGTCTTTGGCGAGCAGAATGACCGAGGTGACAGTCCCTGAATGGCCTCCCATGCTTCGTAACTCTCTACCTTTGTCCAAGTCCCAGTACTTTACCATGGTGTCACGACTACGAAAAAATTGATTTCAAAATGGAAAGAACGACACATCTAGGTCAACTATTAGAAAGGCTCGCAGAAATCACAATAGTTAAATGTATTTTAAAATGCTACAAATGTGAATATGTTAGAAAAAAAAGATTTTGATGTACACTGTACTTTTATGTTTAGTGGTTTATTGAAAGCAGGGAAAGAAAAAAGACATGGGGCGTGCCGGGTTGCGGGGTTTGACCTTTAACCTTACCTGCCAGTGAGTAATCTTGATCCATCACATGACACAGCGCATACAATGTCATTGTGACCCTCAAGGTCATGAACTATGAACTTTGCTCTTGCCCAGCTGTCACCCTGGTCGGTCTCAGGATTCTGTCGCTTGCTTTTGCCTGCAAGTGTAGAAAATGGTCTGAAATATCACTGCAAACAAGAGCGGCAGCTACGTTTGCCACCAAGTTGTGTATTTTCAAGGATTTATTAATCAAATTTAATTTCAGTTCTTGTGTCAGTCTGATTAGTGCTTCACCACTGGTCGCCCACAAGGCCCAGTTTTTCAAAATGAAAGATGACGGCAAGAGAAATTTCAGTTACAGAAGTCCCAGGGAACAATTAGCCCTGAAGAACCGAGTTTAGTCTTTATGCATCACCTTTTGAGTTCTGAGGTTTCCCTTGGGTTGTTGAAGATGCCTTGCCAGGTCCTGCGCCCTCCACGGACTCATCCTCTCGCCTCGGGACCTTCGGAGGAGTGTTCCCGTCTCCAGTACTGTTGTTTCCCGCTCGAGTCTTTTCTGGACCAATGTCTCCACCAGTGGTGGAAACAGTTTGTTCATCAGTAACCTCCTCTGTGTGTGGCCGTTTCATTTCCTCCAAGTCATTGAAACTCGCATAGCCTATGACTTGATCACTCCGTCCGCTCTGCTCAAGATCTTGCAATTCTTGAGTTCTATCAAGCTTTGTGTCACTGACCTCCTGTGGTTCTGTAGCTGCAAATTCCTTGAGTTTTTCGTGGAGTAAAGAGCGAATGCCTGCGGCATTGTCAACCTAAACATTGGACATAGGCCTTTTTGTTTAGTTATTCTAATTTGTACTGGGTCGTGCTATTAGTATTTATCATCAAAAAGTGTCAACAAATTAAATATGAAAGTTTCGATGTATTTATTTCACAATGTCATTTATTTCCAAACAGTCATATTAAGTAAACCCTGTCAATGTGTGAAATAATATGCCTCGCTGGCTGCCATCTTGTTTGTGCTGGACCACTCCGTTTTTTTATAGGGGAGTTGCAAAAGTATGAGGGATTGCAAAATTTTGTTGTTTTGAAGGAGGGAATGGGTGAAGAGGGAATGGGTGAAGAGGGAATGGGTGAAGAGGGCATGGGGCTGTCGGAAGGATGAATTTTTTTAGGGAAAAGAAAATAACCCCACCCTCCCCTGTTCCCCTACCCCCTCCGATCCCCACCTAGTCCGAGTAACTTGGACCCTTTATCGCCTTTTTAAACATTTGGACATGATCTGGCGATAGTAGGGTCAAAGGCAAAGTGTGCGATCTACTCGGAATTAATCCAAACTGTTTGACGACCCAACAAAAACATCAGATTTCACCCTTAAAACGGCCACCAAAATACCAGATACGCCACCTGAGATACAAGTGGAGTTCCATGATTAAGTTCCATGAAATTTACCGTTCAAATCCGGAGAGCACCCGCCGGCCGCAGTGATATATATTCGGCTTGTTTACATTTTCAAACGGGACCTGACTCATCAACTAACATTAATACATTACGGCATGACATTGGACTCCAGATCCCGCGCACGCAATAATGCACCGCGCGGCTTCCCAACGACTTTTTCCTGAAGAGTACAACGTAGGGTCGCAGTACGTGTCTATCGGTACGAGGCTGCGCGCATGACTCCTTTTCCTTCATCAAACAGTCTACTGGAAGCTGTGTAGTGCATGCATTATGCGTGCGCAGGGTACCGTGCGTAGGATCTGGAGTCCAACGTCGTGCCGTAATGTATTAATGTCAGTTGAGTAGTCAGGTCCCGTTTGAAAATGTATGTAAATAAAACAAGCCGAATAAATTCACTGCCTTGGACCCTACTATCGCCAGATCATGTCCAAATGTTTAAAAAGGCGATAAAGGGTCCAAGTTACTCGGACTACTCCCCACCGTGCACCACGCAGGCTCTGCCACACAGGCACACCCCAAACAATGCATTCCACAAGTTTTCGTCCAAATTGAGGGCCTACGTCAAATCACCTTTTGGATGCCCACCTTTTTCTGGGAGGTATAAAAGTAAAATCTTTCCCTCAAGGCTGTCTGTTATCGTCCATGATCCAACAACTATGATTAGGCATTTCAGGTGAATTTGAAATAAAAGGAACAAGCACTTACAATAGACACCATTTGATGGAGTGAGTCTTCATTAGAAGAAATCTTTTGGAATTTTCTTAATTGGTCATTGCATTTGGAAGTTACGGCCAATTAAGTTTCGTCAAATGAGGGATTCTTTTAGCCAAGAGGTCAAAGGTTATCTTATGTTTTTCTTTATTTCTGTTTTGGCACCGAAAAGATGACTGGAGAAATGTTATTCTTTCTTTTATCCTTGTCACATGGTACCAGACTTGCTCGACATTTAGTTTAAGCTTTGGTATGAAATAAAGCTTTTCAAAAGTGCAAACAGAAGTTATAATAATGATCTAATTTGCATAATTAATTAACTAATTAGGGGTAAATTATGCAAATTTGTCATGTAGACATAGAAAACCTTAGTCAAAAACAAATATCTTAATGAAATTTGAACAAGTCTGCAAAATCTGGCCGTTGGGAATGGAAGTAGATCTATACATTTTAAAATAATTACAAAATGTGCATAATTAATTAGCAAATTATGTAAAAATTAGAAGGAAAACGTGTTCGGTTTTAAATTTGCTAAAAAAATAAACCAGTTGTAATAAAATAAAGCTTTGTTTTGAGAAAAAAGTTCTAAGAAGTGAACCCGATTTCTTTTCTTCATTAATCCCTAACAGTCCTGAATCCTCCAATTTTAATATGATTTTCCATACACCCTAGGGAGTTAGGGTTAACTAAATTGCATATTTATATGGTATGTGAGAAAACAGCACTATGCAATGTTTTTCAGGAAAAAAGTGGTACAGGTACACTTGTATACATATACGGGGGTACATATTTCGGTTGAGGGAAATTGAGAATTCTTCCACGGCACATTTTCGTTTTTATGTGTAAGTTTATTTTGAAAATAATTCGCAGGCAGATCAGATGATGAATAAACATTTTTTAAACATCCATTTACTGGTAATCCGCCAAAAAATGTTGCTGCAGAAAATGTCTGCAAAAAAAGAGAAATTTCCAAACACCCCCATTAAACAAATGGTATCGCCCACTAAAAGCAAAATACGAACGACAAAACAACGAAAACGAGAGTAAGGCAATTTTTGAACAATAAAAAGCGAAAATGTAGAGATTAAAACATGAGTTATAGTCAAACCAAAAACCATACATTAATGTATGGTTCTGAGGAAATCCTCTTTTTAAGTAGAAACCCGATTGAACGCAAGATCTTTGCCGTTAAAAAGCAGTTGCAATGTGCTGCAGATCGGCCATGCGGTTTGACTTGACCACGCACACACGTACAACACACGCCGTTGCACGGAGCTTCCGTGCGGCGTGGGTCGTTGCGGCGTTTTAATGCTCAAACCCCGAAAACCACCTCTCAAAGAACGGCGTTTCGCTAAAAATTCTTTCCTCATATGACATTTGTATTTTGCTTGTCTAAATCTGTAATAAACACTAATCTATACACACCTTGGCGCTTCCAGATTTGTTCTCTTAAAATGTGATTTTTGACGGTCTGAACTTTTTTAACAGCGCGATAAAGTGGAAGCCATTGTTCGATTTTCACGCAGCAAAGTCAAAGGTCGCTGAAGGTCTTTCTCTCTCCGATGATGACGTATTCTAAGGGATTGGACCAATAGGAATCTAGCGAACTTCGACCGAAGGTTGCCGATCGAAAAACCTGAAATTGCGATGTGGCCGAAAGTGCGTGCCACGGACTGTGTGTTGGCCGGAAGTACGCGCTGTCATAGGAATTGTACAGCGATGTGTGTGCTGTGCGTGTAAAGGAATGTGAGCACAGATTTCGGCAACGGAAGTGCTTGTGTGAGTGAAGTGCCTACTTTGATTGAACATGTGAAGCATGCAGCGCGTGCAAGCAAGCTACACGACCGGCCATGAGGGCACACCACGTTTAAGGCCGGTTCATACTTCACGCGAATGCGAAGCGAATACGACGTCATGAAACATTCGCAGCGAAGATTCGGGCGAGTTGAAATGTTTTAAACTTTTGCGAATTCGCAGCGCGAATATTTGGCGTTGACGTCATAAATTCCGGTCATGCTATTTAGCGTCAACAAGCGTCAACAAACCCGATCAGTGTCAACAAAGCGTCAACAAGCTCAAAATGCACATTTAACTTTTTAAGCTTCACAAAAGCTATACTTGTATTCAACAAACTCTCGCATCTCGTATTATGTAAGAAATTGGGCGAATTCTCGTTCATAATCCCACATAAAAACGACATTTTATGACGACAAAATTACGATGAATGGGCGCCGCCATCTTTGTTTTCTCTTCTGCGCATGCGCGATTGCACCATGTCCCAGAAAAACAAGATGGCTGCCGGGAAAAAGCACCGTTAATGTCGTACTTTTTCGCTTAAAAATCGCACATTTTAAGATACTTTTAAATACTTATGATACTTTTAAATAATCATGGGAGCCCAATAAATATTGTGACCAACATGTTTAAGCTTAACAGTACTTTTACAAGCTGTTGACGCTTGTTGACACTAAGCATGACCCCATAAATTCGCTTCGCATTCGCATATTCGTTCATGTCAATGTCGGGAATTCCGAAACATTTGCCCTCAATAACATAAAATGAGTACATTTATAAAGAGGTAAACTCACCTTGTCTTCTTCTTCGGGAAGGAGTGGTCTATCAAGGCGATTCAGGTTGTCAATCTGGCGCAATTTCTTTCGCAATTTACGAATTTCAACTGATAATGTTCGGGTGTCAATGGGAGACGCCATCTTTGATTTGATCATTTGTTGTCAACACGTCATTCCTTTCTCCAGTGAGGATTTATATATCAGGCCGGCTGCGCCTCCTTATAAAATGAAAGGGATTGCTCATACACAAATGGCGTACACATGGCGGTCTCCTTTATATTGTCAGTATCTTTGTTCGGGTGGGCGCTAGTCAGAAGTCATAAACCCAGATTGCCGTATAGCCAGGGATCACACCCAATTTTTCCACGATACAACCCGGGAAGCGACATTGTGGGGATCTCTCAATGAGGATACGACTTTTTAACATATAATTCGTCAAACAATCCACAATGGAAACTGACTAGGTTTTGTAAAAAATTGGGTGTGATCCCTGGCTATACGGCATTCTGGGTTTATGACTTCTGACCAGCGCCCACCCGAACAAAGATACTGACAATTTGGGAGACCGCCAACATAGGGCAAGATAGCTCAGTTTGTAGAGCGCCGGTACAGTAACCCCGGAGGTCGCAGGTTCGAATCCCGCTCCTGTCAGTTTCTTTGTTCACTTATTTGAACATGTTTATTTTGGTTAACCTTTTGGCCCTTAGCATGCGCTGTGCCCGTAATGCTTTACCTCGGTCTTTTGTCTTTTTTGTCATAATTTTCCACCTCCCCGAAAGAAAATCTGTCAGGTCTATATAAACATCCCCCCCCCCCCCCCAAAAAGGGTCGATCCACCCCATAAACCCATCCTCACTGGTCATTTCTACAACCCTCCCCAAAAATCCTTTATAAGGCCAATAAAAAAACTTGTTGTGGTGCCCTCGGACCACCGACCGTAAAAATCGACAAAATCAGGGGTCGGTGTTTTTTGTTTGTTTGTTTGTTTGTTTGTGTTTTTTTTTAATAAATAGAAACATATAACTCAGCCTCTGTCTCAAAAAGTGTTTGAATTTGATGTACCTGTTCTGCGTAGCCTATAGCTAAAAACCCTAAATTTTGTGTCTAGGAAGGTCAAGTAAAAAGAAAAATATGGACAGCGCTGGTGAAAATGTTATACGTACATTCAACCAATTCAATCACTTTTAGACATGGTATAAAATATATTGTAGCGGAAGAGTCAAATCGAATCGGCAAAAACGTCGTCGTATCTCATTTAATTGGTTGATATGAAGCCAAAAGTTAGAATACTTCCATTTTGTTTGCTTAATTCTCGTTGATTCAAAAAGTCGTTGGAGAAAAAGAAAAGAAAAAATATCTCCAACCGACCGACCCTCTTTTCCAATTTTACCTTTCCGATCCGAGGGCAACACAACAATTTGTTTGGCCTAAGGCCGTGTCCGAATTGGCTGCAGCCACATCACATAGACTTGTGTGTAATTTCAAGCCGTAGCCAAGTAATTCGGACACGGCCTAACACTGTAGCGCCCTCTATCTGGAATGACAAGCTTGAACACTCAGGCAACAGAAAGATGGCACTTCAACAACTTTAAACTCAAATCTACTGTCTGTAATTGCTAGCATAGGCGTAGCCAGCGGGGGGGGGGGGGGGGGGGGGGGGGGGGGGGTAAGGGGGTATTTACCCCCCCCCCCCCCCAAATATTTTCAGAGTGCCCTTTTTTCTCCTTTTTTTTCTCCTTTTTTGTACCCCAACATTTCCGTCCCACAAAAAATCAAAACCCTGCCCTCTACATGTATCTACGACATACCTGTGTTTAATGTCGCAAGCTATAGGAACGGAGCCCGTAAGTACACAATCGACGCAACATTAAAATAATTCCCTTCATGCTGCTGGCCCTAGTGTGCCCTTACTGGAAATTATAGTGACCCCTGTTCCCCCCACTGAAAAATGTTAGTGGCCCCTGTGACCCCACTTAACATGTTTAGTTTCCCCTGTGCCCTAAAAATGTTAGTGCCCCCTGTGGCCCCCGATATATCGAGTGCCCTTTTTCACGTCTACCCACCCCCCCCCCCCCTCCCCCCCAATAAAAATGACCTTGCTATGCCTATGAACGGGGCCCGTATAAGTACACAATCGCCGCAACATTAAAATAATTTCCTTCATGCTGTTGGCCCTAGTGTGCCCTCACTGGAAATTATAGTGCCCCCTGTGCCCCCACTGAAAAATGTTAGTTCCCCAGTGCCCCCACTGAAAAATATTAGTTCCCTCAGTGCCCCCACTGAAAATTTTAGTTCCCCTGTGCTCTCACTAAACATTCTGGTGCCCCCTGTGTCCCCACTAAAAATGCTGGTGCCCTCCTTGCCACAGCCAGTTGCGAATGCTGGTGCCCCGGGCCCTCATTTAAAATGCTGTTGCCATGCATGGACTCCCACTCATAATCATTGTGTCCCCAATGAAAATCCTTGGCAACATCACTGCACAATTTTCCCTAAATTGTTAAGAGTACGTAGCTGGCCATTCTAAGCTGTACAAACAATATGAATCTATGCCATTTCCAATGCACTCCGGTCGAATGTGTGGAGGGAGCTGGAGTCAAACACTCTCGTTATTCAAAATAATACAAATTGTTGGCTCAGTGGAAGAGCAAGTGGCGCATTACTGAAGTTAAGCAAAGTTAATTGCAGGCAGCACTTGGATGGGAAATCACACAATGTAGCGTTCCTGGTAACTATTGTAGGACCCTTTTTGGGCAGGTTTGGGCTAGCCCATTTGAGACCCAAGTGGGCCCCATCGGCCAAAACTGTATGGGGCCCACTCAGTTGCCCATCAAAGGCTCCACAGGGCTTGCTGGCTTCTAAATAGTGCATTAATTGTTCTGGGGCACGACAGGCCCTTATTCATCTCAAAAGGTCACGTCCTTCGGATGGGACGTTAAGCCGGAGGTCTCGTGTGCTCTACGGGATCAGTGCACGTAAAAGAACTAGAACACCTGTCGTGAAAGAGTAGGGTTTGCCCCGGTGCTTCTGGTGCCCTCATCACCTTGCGTTGTTGGATGTTGAATTAAATACAATAAATAAAATAGAGTTACTAAAACTTACATGAGTTGTTTTGTAACAGAAATTGTACATTAAGTTTATTCTTTTAAATTTAATGTTAATGACAGCAATTTTTTTAAATTTAAATGTTAAATTAAATTGCATGTCTTTCAAAACAAATCTATTGATCAAGAAGTGGTTATATAGCGAATGTTTTTCACTTCTCACAGCCAATGGGCCATTCAGATCTTATACAGGGCGTCTAAAAAAAGTGCCCCTCCCAGGTTTGCAGCATAATTCGAAAAAATGAAATGTTATTTCTACTTTTCTTAAATAATTGTGAAGCATATTTATTTTGTACTATTTTCCGTAAAATGTCCACTTTAAACAGCAGGAAAATTATGTCCCCGCTCCCTTTTTGATCTGTAAAAAATCCCTGTCTACCTCTCAGCATGGATATATCAGGTGCCCTTTTTCACATTTACCCCCCCCCCCCCCCCCCCCTCCAATAAAAATGACCTTGCTACGCCTATATGGCTAGCAGGTGTGAATGGAAAAGTGCGACCGGAAGAATGTTACAATAGTCATTCATGTTGGCTGTGTTTGGAGAAGCCTCCGCTGGCAAAATGGGTGGGCCTCGGTGTCTCCGCTTTTTAATGGTGGATTTGGTGTCAACTATGATATTAACACGTAGCAAGCAGAGCTGACGCAGCGTCAACCTTGAACCTAGAAGTTGACGTCTATTTCCAGCATGTGTGAATGGAATACTGTTGTGCGGGGAGATTTCTTTTGGCTTTAGAATGTTGCCTATAAATAGCGTGGATCAGGTGGTTGAATGTTGGTGCTCAGAAGCCGCAATACATGTATTAATTATAACTTATGTCGCCAAATGGGCGAGTCTTTGTTCACACATGTATTGTTTTCCTCTAAATGGCGTCGAGCACCGTACCATGACCAACAATTTTTGCCTGTGATGGGCATCTTGATGTAGACCGCAGGCCAGGGGCGAATTTTCCCAAACGACATCCGAATGGGGTTAACGCTATAAGATTTTGGACTGTATTTCCCTTTAAAAAAATTCCTCCAAAGCTGGAAATTAGAAAGAAAAAAAAAATTGGTAACGTCGAGGTCCCGTACCCACAATCTCCTACTATACTTCACAGTCGGAATGCTCGGCAAACAGCGAGAATTCATTGCATTATATACCCAGCTCTATAAAATATGCGTACGTATATTGAGGGCGCTCAACAATGCATCTATTCGGATGTCGTTTGGGAAAATATAATTCGCGGCCCGGGAGTACAGTTGCACAGATCGAGTCTTGAATTTATCTGTCTATGGTCAAGTGGGTTTGGGCAACTAGCCAGGAAAGGGAGAAACTTGAAAATGATGCAAACCGGAAGAAGTGTGATTGCACCCACATACATTGCAAATTAGCAACCCTTCCTTCTCCCTCAACTCTCCTGACCGACGTGCTATGGTGCTTGAGCAAGAGACTATACAGACCTATAAGTCATCAAACTTTTGGAAAATAGACGGTACCATTCTTATTAGCCTTTAAGAGGTATGGCGGACACAATAGGAGGGCGCTATTTGATTTGGGTATACCTTTTGTGCCATACAAAAGGTATACCCAAATCAAATAGCGCCCTCCTATTGTGTCCGCCATACCTCTAAAAGGCTAATTGCACGTTAGCATTGAATACAGATTGCAATGATTCTTTAATCGTCAAATATTATCGTCGCCCGTAGTGCATAATAAAACAGCATTTTAGTGCACGGTGTACAAGAGCGGATCCAGGGGGGGGGGGGGGGGGGGGGGGGGGGCCAATGGGGGCCACGCCCCCCCCTAAAACCAAACTTTGTTTTCTTTTTTTTACGGACGTCGCAAAAAGGCAGCCACTGCGTACACCCACACACAAAACTCAGCCAAAAATGTTTTTGGCCCCTCCCAAACAATTTGCCCACATTTTTTTGGGCCCCCCCCCCCCCCCCCCCGCCAAATTGTGTTCTGGATACGCCCTTGACGGTGTACTGCTCCTTTTTGTTCAAAAACACAGTTTTCTTCATAATTCATTAGAGGGAGACATTTTCAGTCCGAGCACCGACATAGCGGCTTTAAACATTGAAACAAACACCTCCCGCCCAAAAAAATACACAAAATAGTCGAGAATATACGACCAGACGAAGCAACGCTGCATTTAAATCAAGCCATTACTTTATTTGTGTGTTCCATTGCTCTTTTTCAATCACTTTATAGTTGGATTAAAATGGAATAACGTCAGGAGTTCGATAACAGAGGTAGGTTAAAAATACAAGAAATTAGAACAAATATAGATGAACTCTCTTTTCCAAACAACAGTGCTATCATACTGGTCACCATCGTATATTCAGTTACCATAAGGAACAAAACACAATAAGTTCAATTCAATATTAATTGTGATTATTAAAGTCAAATTAAAGTAGTAAGGTAAGTCGAGGGATGAGCTTAATACACACTTCACCTTTGCAAAAACTATACATTGCAAAAACGCGGTGTTTAATATTAACACCACGTAGTAGTCTTAAACCACGTGGTGTCCATTTCACATCCCAGTTTTGAAGTGCAGCAAGTTGACCTGGGAAAAGACAGACATTGTTTGTGTATAGAAAGGTGTTGGAAAGAGTGTGAACAATTTAAGGCTGGGACTACATTCATTATGTCGGGGATTTCCAACACAATGTTGAAAATAAACATGCATAGAATGTTCAGTGGCCTATCTCATGGATGGAGCAGCTCAGCTCATAATTTTTCTAAGCACGAAAAAGACTTGCTTAGCAAAAGATGGTTACCAGCCCCCCAAAAACTCATTTGATGTGTATAAGCCAGTTCGGTATTCCAACTGCGCATGTGCACAATGACAAAGTTATCCCGAATGACCCTTGACCTAACGCCCGGACACGAAATGTGGTCGCACGATGCACACGTGTTAAATTCAATTAGAATGGGCGTTCGGCGTAACATCACGTAACATAAAACATCGCGTGACATTACGTCAGCAATTTTATCCCGAGTAACATTTGACCTTTGAGATACCGAACTGGCTTGTCTGTGGCTAGTACATAATTAACTCATTTGCCCATTTTGGCTCTGTACGTAAATTTGCTAAGCAGATTTAGCGTCTCTATGTTGGCCGAGACCGTATCTGATATTATGCAAGCAAACAGGCCTGCGAAATATAAGCCTATAATTTAGAATAAATTACAGGTTGGTGTCAAATTTTCCAATATCTCGCAACATTTCGTCAAACTTTTTGCGCGTGGCACCCCGAAAAGTAAGTTTTCAAATTGAATGGCTAATTCGTTAGCATTAGAAAAGTTACGAGCTTTTCAAATGAGACATTCCAAATACGAAATTCAACTGCACATGTGCACAAGGACATTTTATCCCGAATGACCCTTGTGACCTAACGCGCGCGTGTGAACGCAAAAAGGTGGTCGCTAACGCGCACGTGTTAAATTCAATCAGAATGGGCGTTCGCGTAACATGGCATGACATTCCGTCAGCAATTTTATCCCGAATAACCTTTGACCTTTGAGATACCGAACTGGCTTATTCGTACAGTGTTAATGTATAGGGCGATCTCCGCGCGTAACACTAGTCTTAATAAAACAATATGACGTGCAGAGTGTCCAAAAGTTGCAAATTTCATGTTCTGTTTTCCTCTGTTCTCGGTGTCCCCATTTAGCCACGCCCTCATTGTTTCACAACTCCTTAGATCCGCCCATGATTTAACGTAGAGTCAATGTAGAAATTATATTTCTGATTTTTACGCAAAGTGGTTTATTGCTAAGAGTAAACGAACCATCGCTATATAGCATGTGGAAAAAGTTGCTCAAAATCACCCCGAAGCTTAGTTGTTATACACCGGCTTATCAAAATTTCCCATTATTATTGAGATCGTTTAAACGTCAAAAACAACAGACAAATAACAGTATTTGCCAAAGGCAAAGGTTTAACAAAATTAAAACAGTTTTAAAACCCAGTGGCCCAAGTGAGATTCTACTCTCTGTTCCCAATTTACTTGAATGTGCAAAAGTCTTACAAATCTGATTATCCAACTTGCCATGTGCGGATGGAATGGACGATTTGAATACTGTAAAAGCTGTACACTAGTAAGATTAAATATTCAAATCATATTCAAAACTTATTCAGTTTGACCCTATATCTGGCCACTGACGGGAAGCTTAACATCTCTCATGCATACAGCGTTCGCTATAAAAAGTTAATGTAGTGTTAATGTTGTAAACGCGCAATATAATTATTATATCATCTCGATATATTACAAGTTTAGGCGGGACAAACTTTGGTTGTCATAACAACATTCAAATCAAACAGGTTACCGTAATAATTAGAAAGGTTGTCAATTTCGAAAGAGGCTTATTCATCCGCACCGTGCCCACGTGCCCACGCCCCCACGCCCCCCCCCCCCCCCCCCCCCCCCCCCCGACCACTTGTAACATTAGCTCGCGACTGACTTCATTTAAACTGGATATCCCATTAGGCATTGCGCGCTGTGCAGTGAAAGTATATGTCGCACTGCATTGTGGGCAGTTTGTGCTATATTTTGTACACAAAAATCCCATAGGTCGGCTATCCCTAACCCCTTGCGTACGGATGACGCAAAATGGCACAAAAACAGTGGCACCAGGCCGGATGACGCCATTTGCCGCTATTTGTGCAGTTTCAATCCATTGTTGGATTATTGTGTATGTTACGCTTGACTGCACAAGCACACTGTGTCCGTTTCGCTTGGCTGCCAGAGCCGGCGCGACACCCCGGCGCCTCCTGTAAATAACCGTACTAATAAAGGGGTTTTAACATGGCTCGTTGCGATTCTGCAGTCGATGAAAACCAGCGTGTTTTTGTTCATCCTATGATTCTGACGTCAATGTCAACTTAGCAATATAATCGGCATTGAGTCTATCCATAGTACAATCACATTGCAGTAATTCCACTGAGTGTTAACGATGTCACATCTTGGTGGCACTTCCCCCTTCCATATTGCACCCGCAAATGGCGACAACTTGTCAAAAATTCGCACACACGCCGAACGAACGCGCGACTTCCGCGAAGGTTGAAACATTCTGGGCTGGCAAAAAGAAGCTACTCTGCTAAACATTGGAATTGACTCGACACCTGCGATGATTAAACATACATGCCGTCGTACTTGGCAAAACGTGACGGTGTGCCGCCCAAGCTGCAGCCTTGTAGTCTCTTGTGGGTTGAAGGGGGCGGGGTGAAGGGGGCGGGGTGAAGGGGGCGGGGTGAAGGGGCGTCAAGACAATATACCCTTCTGAGTGAGGTGTTATTTTAAATTTTAAATAGTGTCAATACATTCTTGACGCCATTTTGTCGTTGTTTGCAGTTTCATTCCGCGTGTAGTGAAAGTATACAGTTTCATTTAATATCAGGGATCATTATTTAAATATCAGATAAATATCGACAGGGGGGCGCTTTAGTAGGAGATTGTCAAGATTTCTTCAAGTCGTATGAAAGTGTGGGTGTGCTTGCAAAGCATGTTTCAATAGCCCTATGTATTGATGACGTCATGTCAGTGTTTACCGCATGACATTGCTCGCTATACTTTTACGTGCAGAATGCCGACGTTTCGACCAAAAGATAAAAATATGCAGTTTTAAGCCCAATCTGTCGTGGAAGGTAACACCATCATAAATTATAAAAGATGATTACTGTGCAGGGGATTTTTTCCCGGGAGCCTCAAGGTCGAAAAATTTGCGTGGAATATGCTAGTGTATGTAAAAAATCGTGTACGAGCCGCGGCGGTGACCCCCATTTTCCCCTTGATGCACTGCCGCGGTAAAAAAGTAATAAGAAACGTCATCAATACATAGGGTTATTTAATGCACGGGTGAGTGTCACACACTGAGTGCGTTTTCATTACATTGTATTATAAGTTGTACAAGTAAAAATCAACCAGTCACTGAGTTCTAGCACAAGGGTATCAAGATATGGCTAATGGCCGGAGCTGCGCTACCGACTTGACAAAAAGGCAGTTTGTATATTTGCATTTAGCGACTATTGTGGCTTCGGCAAGCTTATGGGACATGCACCGTAAAACAAATTCCGTATTTGTTTACGGTGAAAAGCATGTACATATTCACTGTGAGTAACCGTAAATGGACTGCGCGTTATACATTTTACGGGCAAACCCGTAAAAGGCCGCTCATTACGTAGCAATTGTACGACCAATCAGAAATGAGGAAATTTGTGTTTAGTCCAAAAATACACTTTCTTGACCATAATATGTTTTATTCAAACAATTCCACAATAGAATTTTGATCTTGTTTACAAACATAGGTAAAGATTCTCATTACATCTCCTTTCCTATTCAAATTGTGCAATTGTTCATGGGAACCATGACTTTATTATGGTGGGTTAAGCCGAATATAAAGCTAAAGCACGATCGCAGCACACTGTACCATAGCAATGTATAATAAGTAACTTCCGTTTAGTCTGGTTTCCACTTCATTCATTAATTCTGTTATTTAATTTGCAGTTAATTAATGGTAACCTAGCTTCAAGTTACTACCTTTTCCGTTTTTCTAAAAAAACGGTGCCCGTAAATTGGCAGTATTTACAGACTTTTCACCGTAAAAAAATACGGTTTATCAGTAAATTTAAATACGGTTCGACCGTAAAAAATACGGTAAACGGGTGGCACCTTGCTGCACGCCTTTCCACCGTTAATTTTAGTGCAACTTTTTTTACAGTGTGTAGCCAGTCTAAAATGTCGGTTGGGAGCCTAGCCACGCCGATACCAATTATTCATATTGATTGTGATCAACCTGCATTTGGTGAATGGATATTTTTTTGGCATGCTGAAATTGCCACAACTTACAGTGTGAATTCTTCGTGTATGTATTAATTTACCTATGGTGATGAATGGGGAACATTCTGCATACAGAGTCTTCACCAACACAGACAGTATCGCAACAAGATGTCGGAAACAGTCGCAGACAGCCAGTAACGACCCTGGTTCAAGTCTGTGACTTATGTCTGGGATGTCAATTGCGTCAGTCGTGAGTGTCTGTGTCGTCTCAATGCCTGTCCTTGTAATATCTGTGTTGTAGTCTGGGACCATGTTGACGTCATTGTAGATCTGCATTATCTGACGTTAAAATATGACAAAGGATGGTTAATGTCTTTTGACATTCAACTCCTTGTAAAAGAAAGTCACATTGTCGTCTTTTGAATGACAAGCATGGTATATTTTCCTCACTGGCTTTTACCCACTGATCTCCATGTATACAAATATGGATAGCTCATTGGCCGTTTCCCGCTGGACGGACAACTGTCGCCAGCAGCCACCATTCACTCGTGGAACATGCATAAATCATTGCTGCCTAGTTATAGCGCAAATTTTATTCTTCTGATATCTATGGTTTTACGTACGTTCGCGCAACGCGAGGATTCACTGTGGAAGATGGCGGTTGGTATCGTCAACTTGAATAGCCAATGATATATCCATGGAGATTTGTGCTTTTACCACACTCTCTGATACTCCATGTGCAAGAGATAATTAACATCTGTTCTCCGAGTTACTTGCGAAGATTAAATGGTCATTTTTTTGTTTGTTTCTCATTTGTACCATCTCGAGCGCTTGCAGCAGTAGATTTTTGTTACATCTGAAAGGGGATCTTCTTTTTTCGCCTGGCGTTGTAACCCAATCTTTGCAGTGATCCTATCAAGATGTTCTACCTTGAAGTTCGTTTCTGGATTAGGAAAAATCCTGCCAGTTTTAATTTCTCTCTCCCTATTCCATTTTTTGTCTTTCTTGTATTTTTTGTTCCTTAGTCCAGAAAAAAAGCTATGCCAATAGCTTTTCCCCTCGTTCTGTATCTCTATGGAACTTTTGGTGCAGGTTTCCCTTCATCTTATAATGATATTTCAGGAGGAATATTAATTCCTACCTTTTGTATCGTTGATTATTGTTCTTGTTGTAGCGCCGTACGTCGAATGCCTTATAGCCTTGTTCGGATCAAATTTGAATATTAAAAAATCTTGCGGAAGGATTAGAAAATTGTGTAGAGTGCGTGATAATGAAAAAGAGAAATACAGTCGAACCCTGATAATAGGAGCACTGTTAATACAACATCCTGCTTATAACAAGGAAAAAAATAGGTCCCGAGTCTTTGTTTGTCTTTGTTTTCCATTACTGATAATACAAGGTACCTGTTATAACAAGGTAAATTGTAAAGTCCCAAGGACCTTGTTATAAAGGTGTTCGACTGCATAACTGTACCCAGCAGCATTTAAGTGTCCGAAGACCAGTTACCGGTACTTCTGTTTCAAGTGAATGATAAGCGCCACCCTCCCCAGGGGCGGACCCAGGATTTTTTGCAGGGGGGGGGTCTCAAATTTGCCCAGAAAGGTGACTCACAAAATGTTTCGTCTGCGAATTTTTTTTGCAAGCGGGGGGGGGGGGGGGGGGGGGGGGCTGACTGACACACTTTTTTCACCGTTGGTGTTTTGTTCTTACCCATAGGCAAAATAAGAGCTGTAAGGGTTTGTGCTTTTCTGGTTTTCAACTCAAATATTTCTCGTTATGAAGGAAGATTTGTAATGTCTATTTAATGTCGGTTCTGGAGGATCTATACAATGTAAGGGATGATGGGAACAAGACTACAGCTGGGTGCGACGTTCTTAATGTTAGCCGCACAGCGAAATGGTTTTTGTTTTTGAGGCAATTCGGAAAATGCCATACATTCCAGGGGCCGATTTCACGGAACTGCAAGCACAAACATTTGCCTAGCATGAAATGTCTTCCTTGGTAAAAAAAACAAAACAAGATTACCAACCGAACTGTCATGCGATGTAGGCCCTATATTGCTTTTGACATGGTAATTCAGTTGTTGCTTGCTTAGCATGGAAATCACATGGGAGTTTTGGCTGGTAACCTGTCTTTACCAAGCAAGACTTTTTTGTGCTAAGCAATTTCTTGTGTTTAGCAGGTCGTGGAAATAAGCCGGAATCGCATAAGCAAGTTGACGAGTTGACTGATGTTACCATTCCGTGCAACCGAGTCAGCTTTTCCCTTCATGTACAAACTCCAAAGTGTCCTATACAAGATATTAATAATCTGGAATTTCTATCACAGACACCAATATTGCCCGTGTATACAGCGCTAGCGCGCAAAGCCTCTTCAGCAAATACAAAAAATACAATGTTGGCCTCTTAAGTGTCGATAGTACATCCCTGTTGCCCAACGTAAACTTTTGAAAGTTACGAAGTTGCAATGTTAGCCACTTCAGCTGTATGAAGGGCGAAAAGCTGTAAAAGGAACAACCACATGCTTAACGCCCCGGTTGTAGAAGTTTCCTTAGAGACAGGCCAACAGCAAGCCTGGTTATGATGGCAGTCAGCTGTATGACATCATGTCCTTAATAACGTAGGAGGGGTCACCCCCGTTGATATAAGTGGTATATGAAGTACATCTCACGCAATTTGAGCGTTCATGTGGTTCAAGAGCCATCGTCAATAGGGGGCGCCATCTCATCGGGCGACCTCTGTAGGAGGAGCACCAACGCGGTGGTCGTCGTGCATATGCAGAAGATAATCAGCAGCACTCTGTCCATGACCAGCGCCACCCTGGCCCAGTCCGCTTTCAGCTGTTGTTGGTTTTCCTTCTTCTTCTGTAGGTTCTTCATGTGTTTGAGGATGCCGTCTACACTCCTCTCCAGCTTGGCCAGCCTCCTCTCGCTGCCGTCTCCGTGGTGGTCCACCGTCTCGTCCATGAGGATCTCGTGATCCGGGTAGGAGGTGTGGAGGTTGGCGCTGAACCTCACGCTGCGGCCGCCGTTGCTGCTAGGCTGGGCGTTGATAGGCGCCGAGCAATGCGAGGTGTTTACCATCTTGTACTTCTGTTCATGCGCCTCGTGGTGGCCGTGAACCTGGGCTCTCTTTTTGGACGGGTAGGGCCCCACGAGGCAGATGCCTGCGAGGTAATCGAAGGCGACTGTGCGCAGGAGGCGCGGAACCTCGCGGCCGTTCAAGCCTCCCCGTTCGTTAACGTTTAGGACAAATACGTTCATGGCAGTTGAAATTGAAATCAAAAACATCGTGGCTGCGTAGTACTGACCTGTAGAAAAAAAAGAAGGAAATCTCGCGAATATCATGACAGTGGTTAGGTCATACTCAGGTACAAAAGGTTCTTGTAATAAGTTAGGTGTGATGATGTGTATACCTCAGGTGATTTTCACAGTTATTGAATGCATTAGAGACTTTAAGACCACAATAAGATACGATACAGTATGCGATTGGTACCTTTGGCTACCTCATGTACGTTTTGTGTTCCAAGTGATCATGATTCTGGTACAAATATATGCTAGCGTAGAGGTTCGTGAGGTGTACTCACTTTTTACAGTGAAAACATTTTGACTTCCAAGGCAAGATTGGAAACTTCGTTCTTCTGTGTCACCTTAAATTGAAGGATTCCTATTTTTCCGGTTTCGTTTCTCACCGCAGAAGAGACCTTCACCCACATCCATGAAATCAAATGATTATAAGATCACAGACGCTCTCAATTTATGATTTGGATTCTAAGCCTTCTGGAAAAGTTGAAATTCTTACCAATTAATGGAACTTCCTCTGACGTCCGCGGCATCATCTCGGCAACCAGGAGCAGGAACACCGTCAGAGACAGGATGAGGGTGATGCTGAGGGACACCTTGACCACGCCCACATCGTACGGCATGAAGAACCCCAGCATGGCCAGCGACGACAACAAAATACAGGGCATGATGAGATTGTAGATGTAGTACAGGGGTTTCCGCTGCAGCCCAAAACAGAAAGTGACGTCATGGTACTCCTCCGGACAGCAGGTGTACGAGACCTTGTGCCGGCGGACCACTGCGTACGTCAAGTTCCACTGCTCGTTGGGCACGTACGTGGAGAGGTCAGCTTCGTCCTTCTCCCTGTCGAGGTTCATCTGGAAGCTGTTGTAAGTCCAGGAGCCAAATTTCATGCTGCACTGCTGGTAGTCAAAGGGGAAATATTTGACGTCGATTTTGCACGTGCTCTTCAGCAGGCATGGCTTAGACCAGAGGTCCACTGTACCGTCACTATTAACCAATGCGTTGGAGGTACGGCTGGTCGAAACGTAGTCGTTGGAATCGGCACTTTGGAAAAAGAGGGAAAAACACTCAAGACACGAATTTTAACAGAGTACATAGTATTTGAGGTGAGGTTGGCGCATTGGCACTTTCCCAGGCTTGCTTCTCGGTGACGCGGGTTCGAATCCCGCCTGAGGCCAGCATGCAGATTTAAATGTTTCAGCCCCTTTCCAATTTGGCGGTTTTTTTAATATCAGAAAAGAATTTTGGCTCTACATCTGAGCAGTTGTCCTTTGTCTTCTTGTCTCAAAATTTCCCAGGCTTTGGTGCCGCAGTGCCATAATAGTGCACTTTGAGGAAACCTTGGTTTTATTAAAGTATAGTATTATTACTTTAAATAACTGTTTTTCAATGATAAGAGTTTAGGAGAAACCACAATTCATTATGCTGTCGTATGCAGGTAGATTACTGCAGCGACTGCCTGGAGAGTTTAACCCAGGAAGGTTGATAAGCTCCCCTGTACTTTTGGTGGGAACGTACCGTAGTTTGTCATATATTACGCCATCGGACGTTATGCACTCACTTGTCATAGAGAGTTATGTCTGGTACCCAGAGTTCTGTGGCAGGTATTCGCAGGGTCTTGATGCCTCCGTAGTCGGCTGGATCCCACCTCATCTTCTCGTCCTCCCAGTGCTGTAAGGTAAGAAGAGAACGAAATCAACGATCGTCTTCAGAGTAGATCCGATAAACCGGAAGTATGCAGTGCAGTATATGTTGCACTGCATTGTGGGACGGTGTGCGCTAAGGTATAGGGATTTCTGTGTACACAGTTGAGCGCAAAGTGCCCCACAATGCAGCCCAACATAATACTTGAACTGAACACTTCCGTTATAGCGAGCTATGTGAGTTGGTTAATTAATAATTAGGAAGGTCAAATAGCATCGACTTTGAATGCTAGAGCAAGTCCGATCAAGCAAAAATCGTTCACCAATGGTCGAATCGTGACGTACCTTATACTTGCGCAATAACAACGAAGTGCGAACGACAGCAGGTCGAGCTATGCTGTCACTCGTCCCCACTTTATTTGATACAATTTAGTATGAACAATGTTGCTATTGATAACCAGCGCGACCATGCTCCGTATTGGCTGGTTCGAAATTGCCGACTAGACGTGGTCGACTAGCATGCGTTCGGGCAAAGTTAATCCAACAATCGCTGACAATCGCTAACCACAGCCCTTGACCAAACTTGCTCCCAGCCTGTCCTCATCTGAAGTGTGACGTCTTCTGGACCCGGAAATACAAAGCAAATGAGTGGAGTACGCGCACGTGTGGCTTTATGAGCTGTCCTTATAGTTTGGATCCGGAAGTAAACGCTACGTTAATATGACGAAAATAGACAATTGGTACACATGTACATGTCATCACTTGAATTGAGAGTTTATGGCTATCATGTAGGCTAGGCCTACCAATTTAGCACCCGACTTAGCTTCAAGTTGTCGTGGGATTCTATGATAAATTTTGTGTGTGAAATGATATCCCTCGACGGTTATGCTTTATAGCTTTAAAGGGAAAAAAAAAGGGTGAAATAATTACGCGAAATTGGCGGACATACCGCGTGGAGTGGCTTACGGTAATAATCACTGAATTAACTAACCTGCTCAATCCAGACGTTTGTTGTCAAAATCTGATTCCGTTCGTCCTGGCAAAGAAAGGAACAAAAGAGAATAAGATTATTTGGTGACAACTGCAAAACCTCATGGCCATCAGATCGATTATAGGACTACAGTTACACAGAGAAATATTACACAGGAGTGAAAATTGTCTATCAGCTGGAGCCTTCCTAACAGTTATTCTGCAAGAAAACGTAAAGTGAAACCGCATAAACGCCTCAGAGAGCAACGACTATCATGACAAGAAACAATTTGGGTCAGCGGGAGCAAGGTGAGTAACTCCCCTCTCCCCCGACGGCATTTAAAAAAACACCAAAAGGAAATAGTGTTTTTAAGACGTTTTAAGACGGTTCAGACGTCGTTTGCCCTCCCGGATACAAACAACTAGATAGGCTACTGATTAGGCTGTAATACAATGCACATGAACCTCTGGGAGAATATTAATAGAATACCTTAATTTTTGTGTCACAAAAATTAAGATATTTCAAAAACTGTTTCAAGTGCTGTTTTTTTCTATACACATTCCGTAAAGTGTAAGCGTTGCTTCGGGGCACAGGGGAGACTATAGCCCGTGACACAGCCGGATCTGATGAATGTTTTTAACTATTCGACTGTCAGAAATGTTGCAAAAAAATCCCGTTCTGACTGACGCGCAGAACCCGTCCTCTGAAAATCGAATCAATCAAAAATAAACAAGATTACGTTCAGCAAAATACAGCAAACTAGAAGTTCAGTGACATTCAGTCTTTGGAAAAAAAAAAAAAAATCGATCGAGGAAAGAAACGAAATACCATTGGTATTTCCTCCATCAACCTCGTACCACTTCGCCATCGACCATGAAACGCGATTAGGACACAGCCGCTGGCGAGACATGTACCAATTTCAAATGGCCAGCGGCCATAAGCGGCCACCGCAGTGTCGATACTATAGACAGTTTTTTGGGGCTAGTTTTTTTGGGTTGAAAAGTCTACGGATAATTGAACCATTATTATTGACAATACAATTGTTGTAAAACTTAAGATGTGACGTCGGCCTATACTTGGAGTTCTTATTTGAAAAACAAAAACATCATTAAATTTAATTTGCCAAAGAGATGGCATCCAGTTTCAATGAAGGGGCTATATCATGATGCTCCAATTTTATAGGGTTGCTGTAAGCACACACGGAACCTCCATCGATTTCACAGAGACCGCAAAGTTTTAATCACAACAAACGTCAGAGGCAGAATTTGTTGAAAATAGTGAAGCATCAATAGAAATATCTATGTCCGCCTATGCATGCGTTAGCACGACGTGGCCGTGAAATATTGAAAATTTACTGATTCTATTTTACTCAAGACATAAGCTAAATTTCAATCTTACTTGACAAGCATTTATAATCTTGCCAACATTTTAGACCATTATTTGTTTCCAAACATTTCTCATGAGTGCTGTTTGTGACAACACCACTTATACGGCATGACATCCGGTTAAAAACACACGAAGAGCTTATGACATACACATTATTCTTTAAATGCTAACGATGTGTTGTTTTTTCTTTTTCAACATTAATTCAAACATAGCATGGAAGTTTCCGAAAGTACGTTTTCGCGCTTTACCACCCACAACAGCAAAACTTACGAAAGCCTTAATTAAAATCGCAAGATATCAGGCATTGACGTCACGGGCGAGAAAAAAAAAGAGCAAGGGGCAGGCAGCGACATGAATATTCACGAAGATTTGATGGGATTTTCCGATTAAACTTTTCGACTTTTATTGGATTATTGAGCGATTGCCCGGCGCGGGAATTGCGGGGTGCTATCGTATTCTATCGGTCAATGCGCTTGCCGCAGGCAAACCTGACGCCGGGGAAAGATTTAAAGTTGTATCAGCTTTTCATTGTGCACAAAAAAGATTATGATAAGATAAGTGGAGAGAGTTCGACACTTTCGATGATAGACAGCCAGACGAACGAACAGAAAAGCGAGGCAAACACAGAGAAACACACACAAGTCGTTGTTGAGTTTGTTTTTGCATTCGATATGTGACCTTTAACAATATATAGAGGACAATAGGGTCCCCAGTTGAGAAAGGTCCCCGTTTGAAAATCGTGTACAAAACCAATGAGGTCCTTGCCAAAAAGTTAAAGTATGAACAATAGGAGGACAGTTGGAGGTCCCCGATTGAAGGTGTTTGCACACTAATGTGTGCGTGAACATTCCTTTGTCCTTGTGTATTTCTTTTTGCGATTACAATTTCGTAGGTATTAAACCCCGACTCGTTACCTACGAAATTGTTTTCGTGTAGGCCTAGTTAAGACAAAACACATTTTAAAACCACACACCTACACTTTTACTGTTAACACTTTTTGGATATGAAATTTCGACCGCAATGTCGTTGACTATTCTACTTTATTTTGCTACGGACAACCCTAACCCAAAAATGCCTTGAAGACCAACATTCAGAAAGTGGAGAACGTTGTGTGGACATGAGCAAGTCCACACAACGTCTTCAGATCCGCTATTGTGTGAACATATTAGCCGAGTTTGTAGGTCCACACAATTAATTCAATGAACTCAAAATATTCCAATGCCTCGATGAACCGACAGCAAACCAAACAAATACCAAATGGTAACAGAAAAAAACAATAGAAAAACAATACGTAACATCGGAAACAAGTCATAAGGAGTGGGTCAAAACGGCATTAACTCAGGGAAATAGAGGGACATTCCGTAAATAAGTTTATTGTAATCACGAAGCCTCTGTTGCAATTACTTTATATTACACAATATTAATTCATAGATATCTAAAATATACATTATGCGTATAGCGGCCATCTTCCAAGCTAGTGTTTTTGTTGATTTGGATACTAGTAAACCTTTTGTGCTTACATCGTTACATAATTTGAATAATATAAATATACCTGGAATATAGCCGCTATACACAAAAGCTCTACTGTAAATACTTTTTCGAACAATCTGCTCGAAAAAAGGATTTCTGAATTTTTGCATTGCAAAAACTGTTATGTTCACTTGGTATCTATATCAGATGCATGTTTCAATACAAATACCACACGGTGTTAATGTAACTCCTTGATTTTTGAAGTGGTTTTGTTTAACGACAACACATGAATAATGGTGATTTAACTGATGCGTAAATAATTTACCCCCATACCCATCAATTCACAACAACCTCACGGAAAGAACCGACCATTCCAATGGGGAAAATATGCAATCAGTATATCACCTTATTCTCCAGGTGCCTTTAAAAATGTATTTTCCCAAAACAAGAGCGGCGGAAACAGATGTATCGCACTCGAGTCACGATCACCAGTGGCACTTGAAAAAGAAGACAAACTGCTCGGCGAGCGCCGGGCGACTTCTCCACGGGTCATTCGCGAGAGACAGCCCGGGGGAGGCTTGAGCAATCACCCCACTAGTAGTCTGCAACTAACTCCGGAAAAACCTGAGCGGCGCTGTGACAAACAGACAGCCATTATACACAAGAGAACTCACTTTCTCTACTCCATGTATTTTTAGAGAAAAAAAAAAGACATGGTGCAGGGTTTTGCATTGGCAAGTGTTTGACACGCTAATTTGATTTCTCTTTGAATTTGATTTCGCATTCAGTCCACGGTTGAGCCAAGGTCCACAGTTGAAAATCGTGTACAATCCAATGGGAGTCCTTCCCATACAATCGGATCCCAATACAAAAATCTCCCATGCAAAACCCCATGGGAACTACAGGGTGAATTGGACACCATGGGATAGTAGGAGGTCAAGGACTGAAGGCGTTTACAAGTTTGTGTTTGTTTTAAAATAAAGAGAATTTGCTTTTGTTTATTTTTATTTATTATTTATTTATTTATTTATTTTTTCTAATTTTCCTTTTTGGGGGGGTTCTTATTTTTGTTTGCTTGCTTGTTTATTTTTTGTTATGTTATGTTATGTTTTGTTTTTGGAGTATCTTTCTTGGACCACATCCCATCGCAAGTACAAGTGTGAGCTTTTTCCTGAAAGGAGATAAATCCTTCCTAGATCTGGCGAAGCTCAAACACGTCTGTACGTTTGGGGGTGTTTTTGCATGGTTGAAAAAGGGCTGTATGGTTGGAACTATCGACAATTTTGAGAGAGAACCGCGAGAAGGCGCTGCTTCATGTTGTCTTTTTTCTTAGCTTATGTGGCCATCAGTATAGGGGTTATTTTGTATCGAACTGTTCAGCACCAAATCGAAGAAAAAAATGTTCGTTCAAAAGTGTCCCAAATCTTTGGGGGCCCGGCAAAATAATTTGAAATGCGGGTTCGGAGTACGGTAGTTTCCTGTTCCACACATCTAGCCCTGACTAAACAAAAACAAAAACCGATTTTCACAGGGTGTAAGGGGGGACCGGGGGGGGGGGGGGACTCTACAGGGGAAGTTGACTCCCGCTTCCCCCTCTTGCTACGCTACTCCCTGGGACCTGTTATTATGAAATCGTCCCTCGACCGAGTTTCTGCCATTTTATAAATAGAAGAAACTACACCCTACTTCACAGATTTTGCGTAACTTGTAATTTTTTTCTTCTGCAATAGGGAGAGAATGCAATGCATATCAATATAATCAAAATCTCCCCGTAGTCCTCGGCCCCTGCCCTAAATTCCCCTTCCCCAGGGGACACCGTAAAGACGTTAGTGTCGTATCCAGTTTTCAATTCACGTTGCGCAGCCGACGGAATCGCGACTTGCGAGCTGGGTAAAATTTCCTAAGACTCGCCTGGAATTACCGGTTCGGTAAAAACCATATAACGCCCAAGGGGGTATCGTCTTTTGGAATCGGCTATATAGCGGGAGCCGGTATCTGGGTAGGTACGCTCGTATGACCCGGACGCGTACGCGTGAAAGTCAGTTATTAAATTGAATCTTAGGTGTCTATTTCAGCGACGGAGAAAAAAAGGATTTCTTCGAGTTTTTATCCTCGTGAGGAATTGGAAACGGCCTTAAATAGGTCTGAGTGAACGGTAATGGTAGTTCTTTGACATTTACATCAGCAGAATAAAGTAAACCAAACCCATCGGCGACAGCTGCAAAAGAGCGCCACGGCAAAAATAGAATTTATCGGTTTTTTATTTCTCTTCAACGAGCTACAAAAAGGCTTCGTTATAGGAATAACAGCATAATCCGATATCGAACAACCCACAAGAAAAGATTACGCTATAGAAATCAAGTCGTCATGAGATTTATTGCCAACATCTGAGTAATCTGTACCGTCCTGACGAGAGACATAAAACACGAGTTCCCAAACACTCCATCTTTGCCTAATATACCGCTCCCCGTAGCCGTTAATAATCGACGGTCAAGAAGTCCAAATTTACGGTTTAATTTCGATGGCAAAAAACAGGAAATCTCACACCAGCTGGTCGAAAGGCCACAGGTCTCTCAAGCGTAAATTTCGTCGATAAAAAGGGGTGGAACGGATGGATTCATCAATCAATGAACGGGTGATATGGTAGACCGTCATTTAGAGATAGACATGCCGTATAAAACATACGACTTTTCATTAAGCTTATACTGCCTAGTCGGTTTAAAGAGCCTGCCTCACTGCATTACCAAGTGGTTACAACACTCAAGAATGAAAACTTGAGCCGTTTACGTAAAAGTTCACCTCGTGAAGTGTATAGTTTTAAGGTTAGATTCAGCCAAAAGATGGAATATAATCGTTGGCAAGAAAACAACATACCAAATTCTGTTCTAGTATACATTCTAAGAATTTCTGAGTTGGGGTTCACGATTGCGCAGTTTTTAAAAGAGGAACTTGGACAGAGGTGATAGCGCCACCAAATGGCAAATCGCTACCACCAATGACGTCAAACAGCAACACGGCATACTAACGAAACTGTAAGAACTGTGGTGTTAAATTAACACCATATGTATCCGCACCGAACCATTTGTCCAATATAGATACCACGTGGTGTTAAATTAACACCAAATGGTATCTGCACCGAACCATTCCTCCAATATAAATACCACGTGGTGTTAAATTAACACCAAATGTATCTGCACCGAACCATTCGTCCAATATAGATACCACGTGGTGTTAATTTAACACCACAGTTTTGCAGCGTTTGACGTAAAGCATTAGCTGCGTAATTTACCTGTTTATAATCATCGACTAGAAGATGCATTTAGACCGCGTGTCATTATGCCGTATGGCGCCATTCAATTCAAAGCTAGATTCACTCACAGAGCAAAACCTGTGGTGTTAAATTAACACCATGTGGTGTTTATATTGAACAATTCGCCTAATATAAGCACCACGTGTGTTAATCTAACACTACAATTTTTGCAGTGTACAGTTCCTATAATGAACCAATTGGCCAGTATAAATACCGCACATTTTTGATAGTGATAATCTAAAAACGCAATTTTGCAATGTATGAGTTGGTGACGTCACACTACCGGAAGTAACACTTATGAATTGTTTAGTGCAAATCGAGAAAGTAATCTCGCCTTTATTTCATTTCCTCCGAGGTTTTCTATTTCAACCGAAAAGTCACTCAATCTAATGAAAATCCTGTCCTGTGACGAAAATAAATGGCTTGCATCAAAATGGACTCCTCCCTCCGCCGTTACCACAGACAAGGCCGCAGTCCCAGTGAATTATTCAAGTCCTGTAGCAGTGGAAAGCTTTTTGTCGTGCTCCAGTAAATGCAAGGGCAACTCGTTGAAAAGGTCTCAGGAAAATCGACCTGAATGACATAATTACATTACACGGCCATGCCCACATCTTTCTTTTGAAATCTTAGGTATCTTTGCTAAGATTAGAAGCAAAAGAAGATTACATCTGGGGAAAACAGATTAATGGGTACGGGTTTGTGCGCAAAGACGGACGCTCATTCACCGAGCAATTTCTTTGACATCTTCATGTTTTTTTGACGCGTCACTGGATTTCAAAACACTGAGACTAATGGGTTTATTAATCCAAGAGAAAGCGTCATTGTTCTCGTCATGGTTGCATTGACCTTTTTTGACGGCTTGTCTGCACCTTCGTATAGATGAAATCTGAGCACCTTCGTTGATGACCTCTGACCTTTTGTATTTGCAGGGAACTATCCATATGAATTTGTTGTGTTCACTTAAGCTCAAACCTCTGTGCGGGGCCCATTTCCGGGCGAAAATCCGCGTAAAATGACCCTTTTTTTCGACGTTTCGAGTCATAGTTTGATAACCATGCGGTCTTTTTCACCGGGTTAAACGGTTCTATACGATTTAACTCTTTGTCGTTCTGGTGATATATATACATATATTTTATCTTGAAAAAAATCCACGTACTTTCGGCTTTGAAAATGTGAACTTTTCATCATTTGTCTGTGTAAACGCACTGATTGAGCGCCCTCGTGTCGACTCTTTTGACTGTAACTCCTTACTGGAGTATCGAATCGTACGGGGTTAAACGGAATCGAATAGCTTAGATCCTCCTCTTTCCTTACATGTAAAACCTGTTACGATTGGTTGAAAAAAACCTACGTACTTTTCACAAAGAAAAAAGTGGCCAATGACAACTTTCGATCGATAAGGCATTGTTCGAGACTTACATCGATCTACCATTGCTTACCACGCGTTACATGATCTTGGACTCTGCTCATCACCCGTTTTACAAGACAGATTTTCTTCGATTTTACTGTAATTAAGACATTTAAAAACTATCCATTTGTGAATCAGTTATCTGGGATTAAAACTGTGTTCTTTTGAGGAGTTAATTTCATTTTGAAATAATGTAAATTTGGAACTGAATATTGTTCATTCAAGGCAGCTACAGAAATTATGTGATGCAAAGAACGTGCACTTGTTTATTGGGCCGTACCATTTTGTATGTGGGGAGTATATATATGCATGTACACCCACATACGTATGTCTTTTCCAAAATAATTGAGAATATGTGTTGTTTAGAAAATTAAACAATTACTTAACTTAACTATATCTTTGTTTCCTACTTGCAGCTATAAACCAGTGCCTGTGTTTATGCATGTCCTCGTGCAAACATGTTTTGTTTTACCCATTTTGTGAATGGAGTGTGCCGGGCCACATTTCAGGGCCGAACGCACAGCTACACAGGGCCAGCGTTAATCCAATTTAATAACCCTAGACCTCCGTGGTATACTCTACGCGCGAGATTTAAACTGTGAAATTAAGTGAACAAAAGTGGTTAAAGGTTTCTCTCTTAAAATCGATTTTCAAACGGGGACCTTTCTCAACCGGGGCAAAACCCAACCCACACATCCTCACATACGGGTAGATATGGGGTACCTCTATTGTGGACTTTACTTTCCCTCTTTTATTCTCCTTTGTCCCCATTGAAATCTCAAAAGCCACAGCGTTAACTTTGTGGGGTACCTCATTTCTAAAGACTCCCTCGTGGGGTACCATTGTCCCAATTGTTACCTTTTCTTCCCGGTACCCCGTAAGGAGACTAATGTAATAACACCCACACGCACATACTTGTGGTCCCATTGCGTAACGAAACAATTGAATAAAAGGTTCAGTCCCTGAACGCACTCAATTGAAATAAATAAGGGTGCCGTAAATGCCCAGTGCACTGAACATCGAGTTAACTGCATGTGCATTCTTTAAAAAGAATGGACACTTTTCTCAATATAGTGACGTCACAAGAGCAGTTTAACCTGCTCTCGCTGCAATAATGTACAAACTAAAAAAAATTTGTTTCGCTTTTTATGCTAATTAGAAACCAAAACAAAGCTTGGCCGATTAATTTCAACGTCACCGCTCTAGATCTCTACTGTAGTGTACAACAGAGCGTTGCGATTCCCCATACTCGGAGCTCAACATAATTCCCGAGGCGAGTAGCAGACGTGTGGCGTATTTCTCTCAGATTCTGCCCGTGGGCATGGTCCATGGAGCCTCACAGATTCGGACACGTCTAGCTTATCTCTTAATATCTGCCCGAGGAATACCTCATGAATATCATTATGGCTGAGCAGGTAACCGGCTTAGAATACCTGGAGAATATCTTATAAATATCATAAGCAGGTAGCTAGCTTATATTAAGCACCTCAAACGATAACAAAAACAGGCCTCGGTGATTGAACGAGACAGGACAGCAAACTGTATGGCTGGACATTTTTCTTCGAAAATTCATTGTCAAAAATGAGGTCAACGTTATTAACCCATTGATATACATTTCTCCCTTTTAAAATGACGTCCACTAGTTTGAAAAAGCAGCACGCTCTTTCGGAATGTTAAAAATGGCTGGTTAATAAAATACACCGTTGCAATGTTTACACACGCGGCGCTTAAATTAAAAACGGCGGTATTTTACGCCGTTGTGGCTATAAGCTCACGTAACTGCACTCTTAAACAAACACTGACGCCTTGGAACTGCGACAGTTTTATGAGTCAAAAGCATTATGCAGACAAATTGAACTGTGTTATTTTACTGACAGTTTTTCAAATTTTTCCCATTTGGAATAAACGAGGAATGTGCAGAGCAACGTAAACGAATATTTACATATACATGCGTGGCGTTGCTATCGAACGTGTACATCGCATGTATTAGTGATGGGCGCAAATGATGCTCTTGCACTTTTCAACGGTACATTGAAATCGCATGTAGTTGTACAAATGCAGTTGTACAATATAGTTATTCACCACGAAGAAGTTGATGCCGTGGACGAGAGAGGGATTTAGGAGAGAGAAATTTGATTATGTAAATTCAGTTTGGTGAGGGAAAGGTATATCGAGTTAAGGAAAACGAGGCCATGCAATGTACATGTTTTGTCACAATGTCCTTTGTGAACAGCAACGACAAGTATGGGTAATAGGGGAACACTGTTAAACTACCCAGGGGAGAGTCATCACGCGGCTTACTGATGGCGTAAGTTGTCTCACTTGATATTTTTGGCCAACTCAAATTGATCAAAGGCAATGAAAATGACGGTAACCCGCGAAAATCTGTATGCGAACTGAAGCCGTTTTGGGGTCTCTTTTATACGGGTTTAGGCATTAACTGCCAATACTCGTGCCAAGTCAAACAAATCATTACATCTGTCCTCTGTGCCCAAGATAAATGCTGCCAGGCGCACTTTTCAGCACCTCGGGACCCTGGGATGGAACAAACTTACTACGGCCCAGAGACAGGCAAAGTCAATGCACCAATTTAAATCTCTTCTTGACTGACTGACTGATTGACGTTTCTAAATTGATATCACAATTTGTTTTTGTCTATTCCAGTTTTTTTTTTACAGTTTTAGATATTTTACTTTTTGTTTTAATTGTTTTATTTTCCTTGTTATATTTTTGTGATAAACTTTGTGTCTTGATAATTATGTTTTACCTTTTAATGTAATAATTTTACTGGAATTTTATTAACTAATTTATATTAATTTCCCTATTTTTTCTGCCCTGTCTTTTAGAGTCTTGACTTACATTTATCTTTCCTATTATTTTGAGTTTAATATGTCTGACAAGGTTTTTTTGTAATTGGACTTTTTTTGGAGGGTGGTAGTTTTTAATCGATTTTAATGTCTTTGTTTTATTTTTGTTGTAAATTTTGTGTTTCGATAATGTGTTGTTCATACTTTTAATGTAAACATTTTCTGTTAATTTATTAATAATATATTTAATTCCTATTTCCCTGTTTAGAGGTTTTACTTACATTCAACTCTCCCGTATTTTAAGCTTATTGTATCAACTGCTTTTAATTGTTTTATTTGGATTTTATAGTTTTAGTATTTTATTTCTTTTATAGATCTCATTTAATTTGATTGTTAATGTTTGTATTGTTAATAATATATACACATGTATACGTTTTTTTTTTTTTTTTTTTTTAGAGGGGGGGGGGGGGGGTTTGTTTTAATTCAATTTCTTATACTGTTTTAATTAATACTTATGTAATATTAACAGGGCCATTTTGGAAAACAACTTTTTAACTGATCAGGCCATCCTGTATAAATAAAACAGCAAATAAATAACTCGAGATACGGCATCTTCAATTTCAAACATCCAAGTTAATCCTCTTTGAAGTTGGACCTAAACGGGCAAGCAGTGTACCGTACTGGTCAAATCTTATGTTGCAGTCATGGCTGCTTTTATAGATTCGAGTTTACATTAAAGGTAGTATTTGCTTTTGCTGTAATTTTCAGAAATAAATGGATAGTTAGTTTTTATACTCTAACACTGACCTATTTAAAGTTTTGTGTGCATATGCTGAGAAAACAGAGAGAATAGAATTATGTTCTAGTAGTCTGGTTCCATGACCATACTTTAGACAAAACGGAGCAATTTATAGACGTCAGGGAATTATCAGGTCGAACAAAATAGACTATTTCCAACGATTGCCCGTCGACAATCGTTGGAAACGATATAAATTTCCACTTGTTTTGAAAACGGCAGCACACCAGGTGCCATGATTTCACAGGATGCTTGAGACTGCTATTTACTAAAAGTCTATAGTACGGTATTTCGTAATAATTCAGTAGTTTTTTTGTTTTATGTTTGCAATAATGTTGTATACTACCTTAATTAAGTCCAACTTCACAAGCTCATATTATAAGCAATCCCGAAATTGAACGTTTCTGCGTTTAAGAAGTAGGTGTAATACACGAACGATTCTTCGTATATTTCATTTTGGACAAATCTTATACGGTGCTGGTTTTTAGTCAGTGGATCCGTGTTCTTGCTAAGAATCTTGTCACCACCGCATGGATGAGGATCGATGGAGCCCAGAACTCTAAAAGATCCGCAGGATGGACTCCGGTCAGTAGAAATAATCTCGGATTATCAACTTAGCCAATTAAAACCATTTGCGTACGGAAGACGCCATATGGCGCAAATAAAAACAGTGCCACCAGGCCGGATGACGCCATTTGCCGCTGTTTGTGCAGTATCAATCCATTGTTGGATTATTGTGTATGTTGCGCTTGACTGCACAAACACATTGTGGCCGTTTAGCTTGGCTGCCAGAGCCGCCGCGACACCCCGACGTCTCCCATAAAAAAAATCGTACTCAAGGGGTTAAGATACGAACAAGGTTTTCGTAGATTGTAGGAAGCAGCCCCCCCCCCCCCCCCCCCCCCCCCCGGCTAGAACCAATCTGTTTGGGGAAGGAGTTCTGCAATATTGTTACCGGAGGTCAGTTCTCGTTAATCCGATATACGATACTTTTTATCGAATCAGAAATCCTTTCCTCTCTTCCATGGGCACGCACACAGTAAGATCCATTTCACATTTTGAACGAGGGTATAGTTTGATAGCCTTGTGACTTTCCGAAAAGATATTTGATAAGCCCAGTGGAGGTGAGTTGGGCTGACCGACGGTGGAAGTTACTCCGCCTGGGCCTATCGGAAAATGTGGGTAATTTCTCTGGAATCTGTTGAAGAATTATCCTCTATATTAGATCTAGGCCGGGAAAACAGTAAAGATGCTAGGGCGGGAAATTCAAAATGTCACCAACCCTCCCACTTCTAATCTAGACTGGCCTTTAGCCTTGTATTGGGTGATTTCAAGAAACAAAACATTCGGAATACATAGTCTATGCCTGATTTCACCGGCTCGTCGTGTTCAATTGACCTATCGCGGTCGAATCGCGTCAACGCAGCTTGTGAATCACATGAATTATAATTCCACGTGGAACGCACAAAATCTGAGACAAACAAAAATTACCACACAATATTCCCATAGGGTTGTCTAAGGGGCGTGGTTAACCCGTAAACGGCGATAGGTAAATTACGTTTCACCCCAAAATAACCCTTGTATACTCTCTTAATGTAAACGAGTGAAAAACTCTCTCTCCAAAAGAGTGAATCCCTTATCAAACCACTCCAAAAGAGTAAATCTCTGATAAAAACCACTCAAAAAGAGTGAAAATCACTCCGAAAGAGTGAAAAATCACTCGAAAAGAGTGAAATTTCCACTCTTTCGAGGAGCCATATAAGGGACAACTCTAAAAAGAGTTGTCCCATATATGGCTCCGCGAAAGAGTGGAAATTTCACTCTTTTCGAGTGGTTTTCACTCTTTTCGAGTGGTTTTTATAAGAGATTCACTCTTTTAGAGTGGTTTGAGAAGGGATTCACTCTTTTGGAGAGTAATTTTTTCACTCTTTTACATTAAGAGAGTATGTCTCTTTTACAGAAACTGTTACTTTATTGATGTCCCAACTGCATCGAAATGAAGGCATTGGATTTGTTCCACATTAATTAAATTTCAAGATGCGGAGTAAAAGAGCTTAAATTAATCAAACACATGTTTACTTTCAGCACTGGTTAAAACATTCAAAAGGTATGCCCAATATAATTGATTTGTATTTTTTTTTACACAAATCGGTGGAATAGCACAGGTAGTCCTTTTTGCTCTTGGAAATACATGGAAATCACTGCTGTCTACTGATTAGTGCCGCAGTGTTTAGCGAGTAGTTCTTATACATCTACAAAATGCTGGGTTCTCTCCATTCGCCGCTTATCCCTTTCCCAACTATGCAGCGCACCGAAATCAATCGCACCGGCTCTTATATCAGAAACACGCTGCCTGACAAGTTATAACTCCCTGCGCGCGCTTCACACGCCGACCTCCTATCGGGTTCCCCGCGCTTCTTGTAAATTTGGCGGGAAGGAAAAAAAATCTACAATCTCGCAGACAGACTCGGTAACCATGGGCACACGTCTTCGCACCTCGGCGTCTATTTCACTCACGTTGATCACCAGATTACCGCACACGACGGCGGAGGAAGTGAGAGAGTGAGTGAGAGAGAGGGGGAAAGAGAGGCGAAAAAAGCGCCGTCATCTAAGATGTTCTCTTGGACCGTATGGCTGGGGTGTTTCTTGTCCTCGCGAGCTTCGGACTCTATCATCAAGATGTTGAGGTGTTGCCTAGCTTTGCTTGCCCCGGGCAACGGCAGAAATGACGGTTAGATCCAGCCGAGCGATTGAAAACATTCGCCAATTAATTTCGGAGCTGTCGGTAAAAGATCCCGTCGAAAAGTATAGTCCCTTCTCCGCCAGAAAAGGCGAGTTGGGATCACGTAAGTCGCAACTACGGATTTTCCCGTCCCGTCTGCACCATTTATGAAACCATCAACATTGACGCAATTCAAAAGTTTCGATCAATCTGAAATTGTTTCCGCAACGACAGTTTATCATAAAGTGCGAAGGGCATCAACACACACTGCATAAAACACGGTGTTAAATTAACACCATGCAGTATCCATATTCAATCATTCGTCCAATATAGATACCGCATGGTTTAAATCTAACACCATCGTTTTTGTATAGTGTAACCGCATTTTATTAAATCTCACCAAAAACAACCGCTGAAGTTGCGGCTCTTAAGACTGATAAACATTCCATGTAAAAAGCACGAGAAAAACGGTCTACATCAGGCTGATTGTCTTACACGTCACACAGGCCCTGTAGTATGCCAACAAACATTCGTCTGTCAGGGAAGAATCCGGTCTACCAATCGATAATCCCAGTCCTACGTCTCTCGGAGGGTTTTTCCTTCTTCTTTTTACCCAAAACAAGCACTCATTTCACCAGCTTATAAGCCCATTGAAACATTATCGCAGATCGATCGCTCTGTCTGCGATTATTTCCAGGATCCCGGGCAGGCCCGTGGTCCCGTTTCACGGCAACGCCGTCTTTGTGTATGCGGGAAAGCGCGCTGTGTTGCCCCTTCGTTGTTTTTATAAACTCCGAGGGACCTTAAAGAGGGTTCGGCTGCAAAAGCGTAAACGCGTAAGATAAAAAACAATCAACACTAAAACCTGCTGCAGCATTTTCTGTCTAAGGTCGGGGGAAAGTAGGATTAAAAGAAGCGGGGAAAAAACTAGACTATAGGGAAGAGTCCCCACAGCTAAAATGCTTACTTGCAACTGTTACTACTGTGAAACAATTGTCCGATTTTAGGTGCAAAGGGTACCGTATAGGAGCTGTAGCAAAATAGTTTCATAATTCAAAATTAAAATAATTTCATAAAATATGGTACCGCACACATTACAACATGTGCGGTACCATATTTTATGAAATTATTTTGTTTTCTGGCTGGGTTTGAGCTAGGAAACTCCAATAATGTGGTTTTAATTTTTGTTTTACATTTTGTACATGTTGCACATTGATTAAACAAAAATTCGACTTCAGGTTCAGATCAATCTATCACTTACATTCCTTAAAGGGTAAAGGCAGACTAACGAGTCCGTTGCTAGACTTGTCAGTATCTGGTACGTTCACACAAAAAGTCATCAAAAGCGATCGTGACGTAACGAGACCTGCACGTTCTATTACCAATATCGTGGATCTCTCACTCATGTCAACTTTAATCCACCCCCACACAAAAAATCCCCTTTAACGAGGATGTCGATCCACCGTGCGGCCTGCCTGACGAATGTACACCGCGGCCGCCGGGGGCCTACACATTTCATTACCGGGAGAGCACAAATCGCTGCCGGATACCCTGCACGATATGGGGGAAAAGAGTACCCCCCCCCCCCCCCCTTTTATCCCTATACCCTAAGTACACTCCAGATTATTGTTATCTAACACACCCCCCTAGATTTCTGAATAGAATCCCTGAGATTCCGGGAACACAATGACCAACACAAAAGAGGGGGGTCCCTTTTCCCCCATATCGTGCTTCATATGCGCTGCCGGCACGGTGAGGGAGGACCGTGACATTTCATATATCTAGGAGAATACCGCATGCATTATTGTAACACAGGTGAGCCAATATGGGGCCTACCTCTGTGTGGGGCAGGGGGTGTGTGATGGTGCCACACAGACAGGAATATCTTTGGGGAAGCTGGATGTTCTATGTATTATTTCAGACCAGAAAAAAGGCGAGAACAATTTCATCGTGTAGAGACAATCAAGGGCGGATCGGGGGAGGGGGGGTGGGGGGGGGCCATCCCCTCCCCCCCCAAAAAATATCACTTTTTAAAGTTTTGTTGATGTTTTCAGTAATAATTTAGAACAGTAACTGTTGGCACAACCTCCATTCATTAGACATGTTAAAGGCGCTCGGATGACGCTCTAAATTATCGTGGAGAGGCAAACATTTTCGGAGCACTTTTCTGGGAAAAATGTTTTTGCCACCCCCCCCCCCCCCCCCCCCCACCCCCCAAAAAATTGTGTTCTTGACCCGACAGTTGTGGGCGTTTCTTAATTTCATGAACCCAATACATAGAATTATATGAACTGGGGAAGTTCCCGAGCACGATACGCGGCCGGCCTCACACGGGTACCCAATCCTAGCGTTTAAAGCATAGGTTCAAAGGGGAAAATTGAATGTGGAATACCTGCATGTACCCATTCTTGTCAAGAGTGACGGCATACTCGCGCCCTTTAGTTTTTATATATACTTCAATGGCAGGGGCCCTTCAGGCTGTTATAGGTTAGGTTTTAAAAGGTTGTATAGAAAAAGAAGGACCGACGATATCAACTCGACGTTTCGGTGCGCTAGCACCGACCGTCTTAGGTTAATATTATGCTTACCATCTCGAGAATCTGGACCACCGAGAGTGCCAAGGTGACGTTGATGACGCTTGTGGAGTTCCAAACGGGTCGGACCTTCTTATTGTAGTGCTTCATCAGATCCTCGTAGAGTTTCTGTTCGTTCCCACCATACAGAGCTGGAAAATAATTAGTATTTTCGCGTTTATTAACCTGTCAATATTGTGAGAGAATCAGTAAAGTAGTTAAGGACGAGTTTGCCAGGGGACGAGTTGACGGGACGAGTTTTTCAGGGCGCGAGTTTGTCAGGGGACGAGTTGATATTGCGAGGTTGTGAGGGTCGGGTTGATCAGGTGGGAAATTGGTCGGGGACTACTTGACAATGGGGCGAGTTTGTAAGGGGCGGGTTTGCAAGGGGCGGGTTTGTAAGGGGCGAGTTTGTAAGGGGCGAGTTTGTAAGGAACAAGTTTGTAAGGGGAGAGTCGGTCAGGCGAATTGATAAGGGGGCGAGTTTGTAAGGGGCGAGTTTGTAAGGGGCGAGTTGGTCATGCGAGTTGATGAAGGGGTCTGGTTTAATATTCGGGGCTGTCTCTTAAGGGCGACTTGGTAAAGGAGCAATTTTCCTAGGAGGCAAGTTGACCATCATTTATTCCAATCACCACAGTCAGTACAAACAGTAGATGAAAACATATTCTTAAAGCTGGATAGATGGAACTTGGAAGGAGCTCCAATGCTCGAAGCGTTTTATAGTTTGTACAAAATATTTTGCCAAATGGCGCGCCAAATCTGTGACTTTAAAACTGCACGGTTACCTTTGTTTTCATTGCTTTCATTGCTTGCAATGCAATGGAGAAACGACGTACAGGCAAGAAGCTGTTTCATTAGTTGCGCAAACATTTTAACTATTTCCTTCGTCGTCATAAAAGAACAAACGCTGCATAATGCAAGCAGAAAATTATGCAAGCAGAAAACTACCGGTATATAGCATGTTGTTGGCATCAAGTGTACTTTGCATATCAAGTTGTGAATCGACAATACTGTAAAATTGTGTTCCGAAATGATTTCGAGTCTACGATCAATATATATTCAACAGTTCACTCATTTGAAAGCTTCTTCAGTTGCGAGATGATCTACAATTAGCATTACATTATATCAATCATCAGGTACTTTATCAACAGCTGATACAACCAACGCTGCCACGGAGCATTCCAGAAATCTGAAACCGTGACTGTCAAATCTCTCAAACGCAACAAGACACTTAAACCGTTTTTTTTCAATTCCGGTCTCTCAACGATGCCACTTGAGCGTGCATCGTGCCGAAGATATTATCTCCCATTCCATCCCCGGTGATTTCCCGCTTGAAATATGTATAGCTCATCATCATCGCGTTCACCACGGGTCACGACGGATGCAGTAGCGGGATTCACACGCGCGAAGCGGGTGCAACGACCTACTTGAGGCAACTACGGTCTGCACAACACCAATATGGACTTCAAATGAAACTGGCCTTCTTCAGTGCAAAGTGGTTAATTAACAATGCCCATCGCTGGTCGCGGTAGTCAATTTGCTCGCCGCAAATAAGTGTCCCGTGACGATAGCACGTATTTCTCCATTAGTTTTGAGGCCTCCGCGTATCCTGACCTGCCGGTGTATCCAAAATGCTTTGATACGTGGGGGTCTCTAAGCATCATTTCAATTCCACAGACAATCAATCCATTTGATTCTTTGAGAAGTTCCTTGTCTTATGTAAAAAAAGCGCCACCTGCGAAGCTTTTTTCCGTAACCGGCTCTTTGAAGGAACCAAGCACACAATGTTAATACAAGGCTATATCAGGAACGGCTTCTCCCTTTTTTCAACTGAAATGATAAACAGCGGCATGTTTCTGACTCGGAGGAAGATTTAAGACGTCTGGAGTATTACTGAGCAATCCTCGGGATACGAGCGAACCTTCTCGTCCATGCCTGACGCACGATGCCATAAATCGGCGCGAAAACACACCAGATGGCGATGGTGTTATATTTTACGGAAAACATGACCATAAAATGTCTCTTGGGCAACAGCAAGGCTGTAAATATGCCAGATTTAAAAGGTTTCATAAATATCTCGTCGGCTAGTTTCAACACTTCCCACACCGTTGATTAGTTCCACCTTGCGACTTCGCGGTTAGAGAAAAAAATGGACTGCAGTGCATCATGAAGTCGGAATGACCGACGAAAATGTCATTCGAAGTCTTTCACCTCTGCTCGGGTGCCGAAATTTGCAAATTCTCACTGTTGGTATTCAAAATCATTACTTATGGAACTATTGTGTACAGAGTGCCTTTCATTGCAATGACAGGGTTTTAAAAAATATCTCCAGGCCCAAAAATTTCAATCGATAGATATCACTTTTTAAATAGTCATGTCATGCGGACAGGTGTATGGGGTGGGTTCGCATCATGTTGCTTGCTATAGTGCAAGGATTAGGATGTTACCTGCAACAAAAAAATTATTCATTGAAATGGTCTTCACAATCACAGAAGATGTAGAAGATGTAGCTGACGCAAACAGATTCTTTGTTATGGCGCTTTACACGAATGGCCCAAAGAGGTTTACAATTATTACCCCTGGTCATCAGTCATAAGATCAGTTATGCAGCAACACTCGTTTTCTACCCTCAGAGATATCCATATACTCCTGGGTGGATGGAGAGAAGCAATTGTAATCTAGCGTCTTGCCTATCAAAGCACACAAGCACCTAACTTCATGGCGGGGTTCGAATCCACTCATCACCAGTTAGATACTTTAACCACGGGACCACAGCACTCTACGAACCATAGCGAGTCGTGCCCGAGGTTCGGTTACAAACAACGAGGCCAATGCCACAGTGTTTTCTTCAGAGCTAGAAGACAAACCTCCGAATAAAGTTGTTCTTCACTCGACGACTTTTCACTCCACGGGCATCAGAAATAGGCAACATTCCTTTGACTCGAAGGTTCTGACAACCAAGGTGACGATGAAACTCTGAACAATCCCTTCGATGTCTAATTCTACTACTTGACGTCACTCATCTCCGGATTTACCATGGGTGTGAAGTATCCACTATAGTACGCGACTAGTCTGCACCACGCTCGATTCGTTATCCACCACTGTACAAAAACCAACGTCACTCTAATGATGAAGCAGAGCTTCCACTTATATTAGAGCAAATCTCAGCCCGTACATATCCCTTCCTTTCCCACCGACCAACTGGCTATTGTCCGCCGCTAATTGCCTCCTCGCAAACAAACATATTACTAATTGGCCATTACCTTATTTGCCAGATGCAACCTCATTCCTTGATTGGACATTGAGAAGCAGCAAGGCCTGACCATGGCAGAGAACCACGCGCCATGTAATCAAAAGATAATCAAGTTATATTGAATAATACGAATAATCCGGGCACTCCATTAGAAGAACTTTATTAAGTGAATTCAGCACTGTTTAATGATGGACCAAGTAATGGAATATTGAAAAGCACTTAAAATCGGTGTCTCATTTCTTGAAATCATGGGTCATTAAGCGATACTATAAAAACCAATATATTTTTTACACACCCGGTGCATGTGAAACGAGTCATTAAGTTTAACATTAAGTTATTGGAGATAAAAGTGTGGTGACCCGGTCTTTACAATGTTTATAATGTCCGAGGAGGGGTGTGGTCTCTATTTAATGGTCCATTAACAGTGGCCATGACCCTCCGAGGTCCTCATTGTCAGGTATGGACCGATTCATCACACTTGTACTCCCATTCATAAATGCCTTCTTAAACAACTCAAAGCCAATATTACACAAAATATTTAAGCACATCCACGAGACAGGCTGTCGATTTATAGGAATAGTGAAACCGTCTCATGCATTTATAAAATAATGTCGACTTGTTTTACTTGCTAAAACACTCCATTAGCTTCGCTACACCATGTGGTCCATGACGAATCTACTGATATATTATCTTTAATCATGTTCCTATTAAATATTAAAATTTTACTTTTTTTGTCTCACTGTCTTTATGTCTCATATTTGCCCGTATTTCGCCATAGTCTATCTGTCATAGGAGCAGTATTAATACCAACTTATAGCTCATGCTTTCGGAAATGACAGTGAAACCGTTTCAATTGTACGTTATAGCATTACGACGGCAACAAAAAGCTCAAAGGATTATAAAAACGCATCTGAAGTTGTACATCTACAGAAGCAATGGGATACATTTGTAATGTACTAACGATAGTATTACACAATATATAGGTTGTATCGTAAAATTGGGTGTGATCCCTGGCTATAGGGCATTCTGGGTTTCTGACTTCTGACTAGCGCCCACCCGAACAAAGATAGTGCCAATTTGGGAGAGCGCCAACATAGGGCAAGATAGCTCAGTTGGTAGAGCGCCGGTACGGTAACCTGGAGGTCGCAGGTTCGAATCCCGCTCCTGCCAGTTTCTTTGTTCACTTTGAAAACAACATATAGAGATTTTGTTTAGCCTATCGATCCTTTTTTGCCAACATATATAATAAATGTGCGCGTGTACGTTCGCACACATAAGCCTAAGGTCCATGATAAACCGTGAATGCGCTTACAATAAGCGTACAAATTTCTTGTTAGTGTAACTAGCGTTTCTTCGCTTACGGTAAGCAGACTCATGACATGTCGGGTTCAAGTCAGCTAGACTCGGACCAAAGTCGTCCTTGGTGCTGCCTTTCTCTAAGCGGCGACGCGGGCGACTGCAGAGGGGGCCGTTCGATCCAATCAACGGCTGCAGGCAGCAGCATGGACACGGTCAAGTTCGGACCTTGCGGAAAAATGGCCCTTGGTTAAAGTCACACCTGTCCACATGGTCAAAATGACTAATGGCCACCTGCCAATCACGACTTGCTCTCGGTGATAAACGCGATCAAAACGTATTGCACAATACAATTACACTAGCCACCTGCCAGCCTCATATGGCCTTGACTTTATTGAAAGATCAGCCCGTATTTTGTACATATACACACGAGCTATATTGTAGTTATTGTTGCTTAACAATTATGCATTAATCCCATATGTTTTTATTTTATTTTATTTTATTGTATTTATAATGTATTGTACTTGTACATGTGTGTAGTCATTTGTATAGTATGCAGGGCCCCAATGGAAACCAGTTTTAAACTGTTTGGGCATACCCTGGGTAAAGAAATGTAATAAATACATAAATAAATACATATATAAATAAATAAATAAATAAATAAATATTCGATCCGATCCAATCCGATCCGATCCAATTCAAGAAACATATAATGACTTTCACAACTGTCATATCAAATTGAATGCGAATCAAGAGTCATGTACAATCAAACTGAACTATAGGCGGTTTTGTACACGTTACCTTTCATGCACACCACCGACACGCTTCATCTCTCCTTTGGCATAATTGAAATGTATCTGACTATAAAAGAACCGATAGCTCGTGCTCCCTGAGTAGACATAATGTATCATTTGCAAGTGTAGCATTACAAGAATATTTGTAAAACATTATAGTCTCAGAACATATCAGAGAGAAACTCTATATACGCTCTAAATATCAATCCTATTACACAAATCAAACGATTTCTATATCAAGTCAGGGTATGCATGTGATGTGAAATCGGTGCTATTATATAACATGGCTTAAAAAGGCCGTCCTTTTGAAGAATTAATCCACTAGACTCAACCTACTTTACATCATCACTACATGAACTATACCGGTACACAAGGTTGAGCATATACCTCTGTCCTAAAAGACACGGCGGGTATGTTACTAATCTAGTTCATTAATTTAGTTCATCAGTGCGAAGCGCGTGGAACCAGATGTGCTGATGTCACTACATGTATATAGACTTGCTCCCATCCCACCCCAAAATGGCGCCGGATAGTTGGTACCACGGTCCATTGGTTACTATACCCAGCACGATATGGGGCAGAGGGGTACCCCCCTTTTGTCCCTATACCCTATACACTCTCCAGACTATTGTAACCTAACACATCCCCCCTAGACATCTCAAAAGAATTACTGAGATTCCGGGAACACATTTACCAACACAAAGGGGGGGGGGGGGGATGTCCCTCTGCCCCTCTGCATCATATGTTGGTTACGGTGTCTGACTTGTGTGGGGTGGTATGTGGGTTCGAACCCTGCCGGGGATTATGATGCTTGTGTACATGGGCAAGACATCTTTGCTTCTGTGAGACTAGAACACTATAGTCTGTGCTGAGTTAAGTGTGCGCGCCGAGTTAAAACACGTCTCAGAACCACGCAACTAAAAAGAGATAAATTTCACATGGTGTTTACCTTAAACCTACTTTGTTCATGTCCACCATGGAAAACTACAAACCTATCGATTTGCTGCATAACTGATCTCGTTGCTGGATAACCAATTAATAATTGCGAAGCGTTTTGAGACATTTGTATTGGGCACTATGTACCGGTAAAACAACTGCTATTATGATTAGATTTAATAGTACATGTACGAATAAAGCGCCTCTGATTGGCCTCGTGTAAGTACGTGTGAGCACGCGTTGTGCTATAATTACACATTTTTGAAGAGTTGGATGCTGAGTTTGCATTCTCGTTTATGATCGGAGTGTGAATGGGTGAGACATTTTCTGCACGTGTACTCTAAGTTTCTGCAACCGTTGTGAAGATCGCAGTGCATCATGGGTACACGTGGGGCGAATTTCATTGAGTTGCTAAGCAGAACAAAATTGCTTAGCATGAAAAGTTTTCCTCGGCAAAAACAGGATTACCAACCAACCAACCAACCAACCAACCAACCAACCAACCAACCAACCAACCAACCAACCAACCAACCAACCAACCAACCAACCAACCAACCAACCAACCAACCAACCAACCAACCAACCAACCAACCAACCAACCAACCAACCAACCAACCAACCAACCAACCAACCAACCAACCAACCAACCAACCAACCAACCAACCAACCAACCAACCAACCAACCAACCAACCAACCAACCAACCAACCAACCAACCAACCAACCAACCAACCAACCAACCAACCAACCAACCAACCAACCAACCAACCAACCAACCAACCAACCAACCAACCAACCAACCAACCAACCAACCAACCAACCAACCAACCAACCAACCAACCAACCAACCAACCAACCAACCAACCAACCAACCAACCAACCAATCAACCAAATTTCCATGTGGTGTATATTGCTTGTGACTGGTATTCAGCTGTTGTTCAGCTTAGCATACCTATTTTTTACTGACTAGCAAGTCTTTTTGTGTTAAGCAAATTTGTGTGCCTAAGCAGCTTAATGAAGTGGGCTCCTATAGGAATTCCGGAGGGGGAGTGACAACTACTATTACCTAGTAAGGGGGGAGGTAAGTTGGTCCAACTAACGGTAGAGGTTACCCTGCCTGGGTCTATAGGTCTGAACATTGGGATAATTTCTTTGGGATCTATTGAAGATGTATCCTCTATTTAGATTTGGACCCAGGAAAACCGTAAGGGTGGTAGGGCTGGCAACCTAAAATGTGCCCAACCACGCCACCTCTGTTGTAGCCCTTTACCTAGAGTGCATGGCTCTTAGTCTTGTATTGGGCGAATTCCATAAAAGACCCAAAGTTAGAATGGTAATGGAGGGATTGGGAGCCAGTCTATGACGTAGGCAGACACTTCATGCATGACATTGAAAACGTGCTGCCTCATTCACAGCGAACCATTCCGTCTGAATAATGTAGAGCTACCGCCGACCGCGCGAGGACGGAGAGAAATTGCAGGGCGGGGGAAAATTGCATTAGCGATGAAGCTGGTTGAATCAGTTGCTCTTTTCGCCGTTGCCAACCAGTGAAAAGGCCGCCATTGTGCACGCACACCGATGGGGAGTCATACATTAAGCATCCATGGTTCGCAAGACACGTTTTGTTATTATTAATTATTTGTAAGAATGGAACGTCAGTTAGCGAAGACCTTGAACAAAATGACCAAATTTGTTACATCCTATTAAACGAAATGATGGATACCACTATTCATGTGTAATATCTCTGACGTCTTAAAGTTGAGAATGTATTTAATAGGAAAAGTAATGTGATATGGAAGGCCGATATATTAGTCATTCTTGTAATAATATTATGTTAAAAATAAGAATACCAGTTAGTGAATGGCCGAATTTAGATACAAGCTTGATGTCCTACTATGAAATACATTGAACTCTATCTTTATTTTTAAATACAGTATAAACTGGAAATGTTCAAAACACGGCTAATATTTGATTTTTTTTGTAAGTTGTAAAAGAAGAATATCACTTAGCGAAGATTGGAATTTGGCTGAAATTAGATTCATCATTATCTCAACCGGGGTCTGATATTTTCATTATATAAAAGGAACACCACGACTATTTAAATATAGGTATAGTATCTTTACAAGCTAGAAATGGATTTAAAACACGAAATTTGATATTGAAGGTTTATATTTTATTATTTTTGTAATTTGTGAGAGTGCTTGTTAAAGATGAGCATCATTAAGCGAAGATCGTGTCCAAATTTATATACATTATTCTCTCAAGCGTAGCCTATCTTTCTATCAAATAAAATTATCAATATCTTTACAATCTGGAAGTGGATTATAAAACATGATGTCGATATTGACGGATCACATAAGGGAAGATTTGAATGAATGAACGAACGAACGAATTTAGTTACAAAATGACCAACAACACTATATAAATATATTATCTTTACAAAAAGAAACGGATTCAAGCAGACGTAATCTGATATTAAAGGCCTACAGTTATTCCTTATATCATCAGGGCACATGCCAGCGAAAACAAATCGACACGGTATTTCAAAGCTTTCTCATTTGCGAACGGACGGTTCTGTAAAGGAATGAGGCCCGCGGAAACTCGAGATAGTGGCGCAATCGGAGACACGCCAAACAATACAATCACTTTGCCCACTTGCAAATCATCGCCGCTGTCGTCTAAAATTTCATCCATCAAATAAGGCGAGAGAGAAAAAAATTTAAGCCCAACTCCCGTTGTGCTGATGTTGTGGTTCTCACATATCCCAGTGTCGTTTTCCGAGCCAGGCAGAGTATATACACGCAGGGCCGACAATCACATTATTATACACGGCCAATACTGTTAACCGCGCGAATCAACACAGGGACGCCATGATCGTGGTCAATACATGCTTCCAAAGATAGGTGGGGAGTAATTTGCGTTTAAAGAAACGGCTGCCGGGAGGAATTTGCGCGTGCAGCTGGGGCGAGCCGTCACATGGCGGGCTTGCTGACATTATAATTGTGACGTAGATTCCGTTACCTCGGTCGATTCTGATGCACCACACACTGCAATCGTCACACGCGCGGTCGTGCTCAAACGCGCCCGCCAAAATGAATTGGGTCTGTGCTGTGACACGAACACTACCAGATGGATTCTATAGATGCATTGAAAACATTGGTTTGGTTCCGATGTAGCGTGAATTTCACACTATGAAATACGGGCTCATAATGGAAAAGGAGTCTGATTTTCACAGGAGTCAGATTTTCATATGACACCGGGACCATTACACCCCATGCTGTGGTAATAATAATTTTGAAGCCCAAGTTTCCAAGATAATGAAGGCAGGTATATCGGGACTTTACGATCATTTCTTATGTGATTATGTGCGTTCCAAGCCCAAAAGTTTATTCTAACAAAAGTGTTAATGCGACCTCTCCTAGCAACCCAAAGATATAGGAGAGATTCTCACGAAAACATTTTATTTTTCCAGAGGCAACGTTTGTGGTGACAAACAATATTCAGAACAATTCGTCACCGTTTTCACGAAGAGACACACATGTGGATTTTGAAGAAAAAGCGTTTTCGAGATAATCGCAAGAGAAGTTTCTCCTATTTTAAAACTGCAAAAAGTACTACTTTGCAACAACTGTGTGCAGTAAGGAAACATTCACATGATTCTATGAGAGGTGAATTGTTACGTGAACCCAGTAATTAGAATTAACACGGTGGTAATTAGCCTAAATTAATTAGTAAAGATACGTGTCCCTTCGTGAAAACGAAATTTCAGGTTTTCTTACCTTGTGGCCCTTTCTGTTCAATGTGTTTTTCCATATGGAAGGGGCGCACGTGTTTACGTGCGCGCAGCTGAGAATGTAACAAAGATGTGTGTCTCTTCGTGAAAACGAAAATCTCGGTTGACCTACTTTTACGCCTTTCCATGCAATACGTTTTGTACGCGTTCAAGGGGCAGGCATCTTTGCGTCTCTTCGTGAAAACGCAAAATGCAATTATCGATGTGTCTGCCCTTTGCATAATTAATGTAATTTGGAAATTAATGATGTTTTGCTTACAGAAGCATGTCAAAATGGTTGAGTAGAGTGTTTTAAAGCAAAATAGTGAAAACAATCGAAATCGAAAAAATTGTCATTTTTTACATGTGGGTGTCTCTTCGTGAAAACGGTGACGAATTATGTAAACTTCTATTTCGTAAACCAAACATTATGAAGATTGTTTAAAGTTTACATCTAACAGTAAAAAAAAAAATGGATCAAACTCCAAGAACAGGACACAATGGACTCCCAAACCGGGCCAGCCTTCGACCAAAAGCTCGGCCGGTATCCAAACGCTTACTAAAACTAGCGACGGACTCTTTAGTCTGTCTTTACCTCATATCAATGTGAACGGTACCAAACACGGACTAGTCTAGCATCAGACTCGTTAGTCTGTCTTTACCTTATAGCAATGTGAACGGTACCAAACACTGACTAGTCTAGGGACGGACTCTTTAGTCTGTCTTTACCTTATGGCAATGTGAACGGTACCAAACACTGACTAGTCTAGGGACGGACTCTTTAGTCTGTCTTTACCTTATGGCAATGTGAACGGTACCAAACACTGACTAATCTAGCAACGGACTCTTTAGTCCGTCTTTACCTTATGGCAATGTGAACGGTACCAAACACTGACTTTAGTCTAGTGATGGACTCTTTAGTTTGTCTTACCCTGTGAATGACAGATTGATCAGAGGTACCGGTATATAAAGAGGTCACATTTTTCATCATTATTTTGGTCAGAAATGTACAGTATTTTAAATAAAATTAATATGCATCCTTGTTCTTTATAGGACCACGTCATTATAGTTTCTCAGTCAAGAAACAAAATAAGTTCATAGCACAGACCGCCGCACACGTTGTGGCTCCTGTATACGGTGTACCCGAAAGTACATAATCTCGTAAAATCTTCAATTTTGAGGTCAGTACCAAATAATGCCCCTTGGGTATTGCACTGCAGCCATAGATAAATAACGGCTGCAGCATGCAGCGTAGGTTTATGCTGCAACTTAACTTGAAGGTAGTTCCTTAGAAAGTTTCATCAGATTGTGACATTTTCAGCAACTGCACCAGCTGAATCTTATCGATCGCAGCAATTCAACCCATCATCAGACAGATAATGACATCATATAAAATGCTTCCATCTCCTCCAAGGCCACCGTTGGTTTGTATCTGACCTTAGCACGCTACACCGAAATGACCTCAAACTTGCCGCGTCTCCTTCGCCGTCGTCCGAGAAGATTTCCCGGTCAGCCCTGTGCCGTCCGGTACGGTGCAGGGTGCGGAACGGGAAATGAGATATCGCGGGTAACATCAATATTATAATTGGGTTAACCGGGCCTGATCCGTTCGAGAGGCAAAATAATCCATACGGGGAGCGGGGTGGCGGCAGAAATCCCCCCGTGTCGTAAGGATGGGACTCGGGGGTTGTCAAACAATGTCCGACGTTTGCGGAATAGCGATAAAATATCGAGGTTAGCATAATTGCTTTTTCCGAATAAGGCGCTAGAAATCAGTATTTTGGGACAGCTGGAGTTTTGTTCATGTTTACAGTGTTCATGTTAAAGCCTGCCTACGTTTGCATTGGACATCGACACATACATGTAATTGTTTACAGCTGCGTGTGTTAAAGTATTGAATTTGAAGTTCTGTTTGTTACTGCTGCCGCGGTACATTCAAAAAGGGAATATTTTTCAGAGTCGTTTAATATGTGATCATTTATGATGGTAAGTGCTGTATAAAGTGACCATGCATGAACGATAGACACAATATGTACATGTATTTTATGCGTTGTGCTTAGAAGATATAAAGTCACAAGAAACAAAATAAAGCTGAAAATTAAAATGCGACTTCGAGGTTTAACCTTAACCCAATTTACTTTTCTATGCGACTTTTCAGTTAAAATGAATGAAAAGGGTCTTCAGTGTTCATCGGGTCAAGAGTGCCATTTGCCGGGGGAGGACTGGGCGGTCACGTGGTACGTACCTTATAGAGACGCAATTTCATTTTAAAATATCAGTTTGCCGAAGGGGGGCGCCCCTCCGCCCGGTCCGGATCCGCCATGGAGGTTAAATTATGTTCAAAGCGGTTGTGGAAAACATCTAGCGCAAAGTAGATCTTTGGCATTACGGGCTCATAGAATTGTTCGCTTCATACAGTGATTTATATTTAAAAAATGAACGTTGTTTCCAGGTCAGGTTTTCAAAATTGGTTACCTTTCAAAAATAATCCAACCCATCCCAACAATATTCGACGGTCTATAACCAACACGCTTTGCTTAGGCATAGGTAGCAATTATTAGTGAGGAAGACATTTTCTGCATCAGAAGCTTCGAGGCGCTAATTTTCTTCGCGATCATGCACCGTGTCCCGGACTACCACCAATAACAAAAACTTCAACCTCACTTGATCAAAAGGCTCATCATATACCGACACAATTATGACTTGGAACGTTATAGTTACGGTTAGTAGCCTCGTTACCCGGGGGGGGGGGGGGGGGGGTGTGCTCGGGGAACTACGTATATGCTGGTGCATGCATACCTCGCGTGACTATAACACCGGTGATAAAAATTGTACTGTCTTCCCGCCAAGTATATAGAGAGAAAAAAATCGCCGGTTTACACCCGGGCAGCCTGTCGATCGGACGGCGGAGATTGCGCTGATTTCTCCCCCGAGGGTTTAGATATTCAGCAGGGAGGAAAATGAGAGAGAAATCGGTCAATGAAACGGTTCGCGTCTATATTTCATGGTCTGGTTAGACGGCGCTGGTTTCATCACTTTGGTCTGCGCTAGTCGAAAATAACTCAAACGAAATTACCTTGTGATTCAGTGGGATGGATTGACAACCCCGAAGTATGCATGGTTGATAATGAACATGGTTGGCTAAACCTGCTATAATAGACCTCCTAGCGGCCATATCTAAGGTGTGTCTTTGTCATTCAAATTCTGTAACAATGTAAGCACAAAAGGTCTATATACCCCTGCCTGTGCAACGGTAACAAAGACATAAAGCCTCGAATATAGCCGCTACGCATAAGGTCTACATTGACAAATTCTTGGTTGAAATCTACAAATAATAATCATTACTCTCAAACATTTCCCAAATGTATATTGTTCAAACGGAAGGAGCAACTTTGTGACTGCGCATGCGTGACTAGCGAGAACGATGGAAAAGGACCGGTATGTCTGCTGCCCCCAGCGTCTCAAAAGTCTCCCAATGACCAACAATGGTCACCTAAGGCCGTGTCCGAATTACTTGGCTACGGCTGGATGCTACACACATGTGTATGGTAGCGGCTGCAGCCACTTCCCATAGACTCGTGTGTAATTTCAAGCCGTAGCCTCAGCCTCAACAAGTTGTCCCAAAATGGCGGATGGTATGTGTTTTACACACGCTTCGGAGCGCGTTGCTTTTACATGCCGGGCTAGGCTATACTTGCAATAAATCCTACATCATTTGCCCTTTTTTGCCACTTTATCGTGGATTTGAATTTTGCCGTGCATTGGTGTGGAAAGAATTAGACTTGAAATGTCTCGACTCAACATTCCGCCGCGCCGAACTCAAGGAAGAGCACGTCCATACAAGCCTTGGGTGTATTTAATTAATCTCTTCTCGATGAACATTCGGCGGTGACGGAAAGGGGTCACCCGCGTCGAAAGGGTTTGAGGAATTTCCCCGACGATAGATCTTGAGAGGGACTCTAATAATTGGGCTCACACTACAAAAAGGCAACTGATTTATAGAAATGCCCGAAAGTCGTGTTGATTCAGTGTAGGTGTACGAAGTACGCGATTGTTGAAATCGAAATAAAGCCACGATGGATTTTTTGGAGGAATTCGGATGCAATTTTCTCGAAAATGACAACATTTCAGCCGAAAATATTTTCCAGGAGGATCAATACTGGTTACATCTTTAAACAGCTAGTAAGCTTTCAGAATGAACTTTTTTTTATCATTACTAAAAGCTTCATTCATGAAAACAAAATGAAGAAGATAACCTCTGTTTCAAAATACAGTCGCCATGTTCCTTTTTCAAGAGAGTTGGTGGCATTGTTTCAAGATTTTAAATGTCATTTTTCCTTCCTTTTTTGGCCAAATGCAAACTGTACAAGAAAAAGATTTCACTCACTCTTCCAGAAAATTCAGGTGTGGAGATACAACGAGTTCCTACCATTTTCCCTCAACACTCAGACATGTCCTACAATCCGTACTATTATCAGCAGGTATCATCAAGCATGCTAGTAATTCCTCGCGCACACCGAGGGCTAAATTCTTGAAATACCGGTAGTTCAACACAGAGTAATTTCTTTAAAAATCGGTACCACAAAACTGGGCCATTGTTTCGATGTACAGTGCAGAATTTGTTATTACAAGGTTCGTATTCAAATTTGCAATGCGTTGCTGCTGTCAAGGTCGCGTCAGTTTTTCGTGAACCGAAAGCTCGATACTGACGTCCTAAACAAAATCGATACCAGAAATGAGAAAGGAGGCAGCTGAACGGGTACGGAATCCCCGAGAGGACACTGGACTATTATTAATGACCAGATCGAAACTACGGTCGGAAGAAGCCGTTTACACCCTCGCAGACGCTGACATTTTCGTCCGTGGGGCGATCCAAGTTTTCATGCAAAAGAGTCCTCTTGCCTCATTTTATCTCTTTGAAATCAGTGACCGTTTTACTTCTTGGTGACATGGTTACCTATTCAATGTTTTTCCCAATGTTTGATTTCTCGATTCACCATCATGTCCTGACTCATAACTGTTTTTGTTTGTTCTTTGTTTTGTCGTTTATGTTTGTATTTGTTTGTTGTATTTTTAAGGAGCTGTTCCTCTGAAACCATCGGTTACCCAAACAGTCCGATGCTCTCTTGAAAACTATCGCTACTTCGCACATTGTTGAATTGATTCCCTCTATTTTCTATTTTTTTCAAACGTTAAAGTAACTTGTTTGTAGTTAGTGTTGCCTGACTGGATAGTTTTTTTGTGAACGTGTGAAATCTGTTTGAAATTGAAGAATTAAAAATTGAGCTTGGGGTGAATAGGGTTTAAAAAAATAGTTCTGCCGATTAACTCTGTGATCTAACTCTGTTTACCGCAAAATGGTTGAATTTTTGTTACTGGTGATGCGTGATGCAGTATTAAATGTTGCGTGCTGCGGTATTAGATGTTCGTTTTCTTACATCTGAGCGATTATCCAATGTTCAGCACAATCACCACCATGTGACGTCACCATCTTGAGCTTAGAAAAATTATCTTAAAAAACCCCAAAGAAAACTGGCAGGAGCGGAATGCGAACCTGCGACCTCCGAATACCGCACCGGCGCTTTACCAACTGAGCTATCTTACCCTATGTCGGCGGTCTCCCAAATTGTCAGTATTATTTAATCGGAGGGCGTTATCTTTACCAGTCTTAACGAAACTATAAACCAGTTGACCAACCCACTTGATATCAGTTTATAGATACATTTTGCTATGTTTTTGGGGTGGTTATTCTGGTTCAAAACAAACCATTCGATCTAACCTCTCTCAAATGTAAACACCATTTTCAACGATAGACCGGTCATATTTTGACAGACGCCATTAACCATAGCCCCCAACATGAACTTTGCACAGCTGCCCTATGTCACTGATTAAACAGCGGTTTATAAATCATTTGGCCGACTCTGTGTTTACATGTAGCCGATGTATTTATAAAACACCAGTTTCATGTTTAAACTAAAATTCTGGCCATGTGCGCTGCGTGCGTGCGTGCGGCATTAAATGTGCCTGCGAAAGATGACTGATCAAAGATTACGTTAAAGGAACACGCAAGATAGCTCAGGGCAAGATAGCTCAGTTGGTACAGCGCCGGTGCGGTATTCCGAAGGTTGCAGGTTCGAATCCCGCTCCTGTCAGTTTTCTTTGTTCACTTTGAAAATATATTAATGTTATTAAATAAATATTCCATTGCATGGTACCTTTAACTACGTGTGTAGGCCTGCAGACAATTATGCGTGAATCAGCAGTTTCGGTTCAAAACATTTCGTTACCAGGCGTCGGCATTGTTATTCTCACCCAGAAAACAACATACTCGATAAAATAACAAATGAGACAGCTCCCCCAGTGCCGTCTAGTTTTGACTTTGTTTCCGTTTGGCGTCCATTTATCACGGGAAAACGTGTTTTTTTCTCCTCAAGCAGTGGGTATAACAACACAAAAACACAAAAATGAGCGTAAATTGCGGGGCGATAACAGACGCGACAAGCTGTGGCAACATTGGACGGGAATGGAGTCACACGCAATTCAGACGGGCCGACGCGATCAAAGGTTGGTCTCGAGTAGCTGAAAGTTCACGAGGAAGTTGTAGAGAAGATAATGAGAAACATGCAGGTGAAGATCTAATAAGAGAGTTACTACGGGAAGTTTGGTTTTTCATTTCATTATTAAACTCCTCAAACAATAAATAAACAAACAAACAAACAAATAAAGAACAGATAATACAAATAAAGGAACTGATTTACAAAAACCAGTGCCCGAGGCATCGAATCTGTAAATTTCAATCCTCCTAATAGATAAAAGAAAAGTAGTGTAAATGTCAGAAGATTGAAATTGCGTGGGAATAATGTGAATGAAAATGTGATTTTTTTCCCTTCCCGACCTGCTATTAAATACAAATATACAGGTTGGGTGAAAATAATTGTGTTTTAAAGTTACATTGATGATCAATGCATTTACTTTATAATCAATCTATTGTGCCTGATTAAATCCAACATTTCTTCCTTATCGGTTTTCAGTATAAATGGAGATATTAAAAAAACCAATCAACCAAGCAAAGTTTAAACCACAATCTTTCTGAGTGAAGAACCATTTCATTAAGCAACGAAAAGTGAGCCCGTGTTGGCCAAATTGTCAAAGTTTCTTTCCAAAATTTCGTCTGCCAACTATTTATTATTTTTACCAACGTGGACTCATCAGTTGGCAATGTTCTCCCTGGGGCTCACTACTAATCAGAAAAAACAAACTAGATGTTTATTTTTTTAGAAGTCCTGTTACGCGGTTTTGTATATGGTGTAAATCGAGGACAGGAAACAACAGAATTACATATGAAGATAATAGGTCCTCGCACGATGGGCAAGGTGTCCTCGATTGCAAAATGTGTACAAAATCAATGAGAGGGGTTTCTGAAAAAAATGCAAACACAAAAAGGACAATGAAATGTCCTCTATTGACATAGGTGTTGAGGAGAATTGAGTAACGAAAAGTTGGCATGCTGAAGAGATTCAGAGGATTTCTGAAATCATTACAGATATCAGAAATCATCCCGACAGGATAAACATTCTCAGCTCCTAAGCCGGGATGGTAGACATTCTTGTCACAATGGCAGAGGGAATCGTGTAATTTAGTTAGCTTGATAAGTTTATCTTCTTATCAAATGGGAGGAATGGTATCGGGAAGTGGTCCAATTGTGTCAGCCTCCCAAAAAGTTTTAACGTCTGTATCCTATGCTATTTCGGATACATGTTGAAGAAACTAGAATTAATGTTGTAGTCGTTGGCAAGCTTCAAATTCACAGTGCTTCGAAGAAAAAATGTGATGAACGTGTGCGCCAGAGTAAAAAAAACAAAAACAGAAAGAGCAAAAAGCCACCCATGATGAGGCAGGAAAAAGTGATTGAGAGGGGCGAACAACATCCCGTCACCGTCTCCAAAGGCCTTGATCTTATTTTGTTTCTCCCATTAGTGCTAATCCTTCGGAGCGGTTAGCGTCTCCCATCCACTGCCTTTTGCCGAGAGTTTGCCCATTATTTTCCCATCAGATTTGCTGTCTGCCTTCAGGCAGCTCTTGATCTAGATGGCAGGCCCACTCAGTGAGAGAAGGTTTTCTCCGTCTCAAAGATTTACTCTCTTGTTTTTAAATGATCGCAGAGGAATTTGGCGCTTATTTAGCCTAAATATACTTGATTTATCCACTGGTTCTTCTCCCGCGCCTTTGGCAAATGGCTTTATTGGCGATGGAACAGAAGAGGCACCTTAAAAGGTAGTATACATCTTTGCAAACATCAAAAAACAAAACTACTGAATTATTCAGAAAAAACGTACTAGACTAAGTATAAAACAGCAGTCTCAAGCATCCTGTGAAATCATGGCATCCTGGTGTGCTATCGTTTTCGAGAAAAGTGGAAATTTATATCGTTTTCCAACGATTGTCGGCCGACAATCGTTGGAAATAGTCTAGTTCCCAAACCTGATAATTCCATAACATCTATAAATTGCTCCGTTTTGTCTAAAGTATGGTCAGGAAATCAGACTACTAGAACATATTTTTCTCACTCTGTTTTCCCAGCATCTATGCACACAAAACTTAAAACAGGTCAGTTAAAACAAATCCATCTATTTCTGAAAATTACAGCAAACGCAAATGGTGTATAGGCCTAGGCCTACTACCTTTAAGTTGGGAATCGAAATGTCACGCGTGAAGCTGATATGCTTTTACCCGTTCGTGGGTTTTAGATTTTGCAGCGATAAACCTGGCTTATTCGATCCAAATCGTCAATTATGAGCGGCAGATCGCCGATGTCACCCGCTCGTCGTCGGAGATGAGAGGAATATAAATGGTTCGGCTGAGCCGGCGAGATGTTATTAAGAATTAACGACGAGCCATTTGGCACAAAGTGGGCGACACTGGACTCCAACCCGGAGAACTATGTGCACGGGCCGCGCGTCAAGGGGCATTCAAGCTTTCCCTCGCCGAATGAGACGAAGAGGAAAAAGGAAGAGCGAATCTTCTTCTCTCAATTATTTGGTCTCTGCCACGGTCCTACGGACCATTTAACTCAATTACTCCCCAGTCAACGCTGCTTTACAACATTTATCAACCCCAAACGTTAAGGTTTCAGGTCTAAAGAGTGCAAGCGCCTCAGCGAGGTAACGTTCTGGGAAAGCCGCACCGAGAATGCCGAGAAACAGCCCAGGCGCACTTAATGTTGCAAAAGACATGGAGGCCATTAATCAGGCGGGACCATTATAATTGAAACAGGAAGGAATGAAACAGGAAGGAAGGAGTGACAGGAATGTGACACGATCCTTCAGACTGAACCGCCAAGAGTTGTGCGAGCACTTTAATGCTTAAAAACCACGCACTCGGCGACTGCAACATGAAACATGAATACCGGGCGGTCCCTTATAAAGGCCGGTTCATACTTCAAGCGAATTCGAGGGCGAAGCGAATTCTTCTGGGTAACGGCGTTCGTCACAATGGAATAACTATTGTTGACGTTACAAAATTCGCTTCGCTTTCGCATTCGCGTGAAGTATGGACCGGCCGTCGATGCGTGTTTCATGTCTGCTTTCATCCGTTTTTTGTTTGTTCGTAGACTGGTTCCCGGTCCCTCCAGTGGATAAATGTTTCTGCTACACTCGTATCACTTTGTACATAATTTTTTTTTTTTTCAGTTCTGCGCATGCACATTGTAATTCCCCTATTCACAAAATGACACTTTTTGTCTTGCATTCAAATTGTCATGTTTAACAGGCACACTGAGGATGTGATTTCCACCGCTGCTAATGCATAACCTACCATTATTTTATACATCACAGAATCTGTATTTGAAGGTCATTTTTTTTTTTTTTTAAAGCTGTAGCTGTTTACAGTGACAGATCAACTCTTTAATCCCCAACCTCTCCAGCTTAAATCTATTAATCCACCCGTAGGGGGTTATCCCCTCCCCCAAATACAGCCCAACTGTCAACAGTTAATTACATATCATTTGACAATTTCATTCAGCAGAGTTTTAAATCGTTTAAATCTTGTACACGCATTTCTATGCCTACGTACGTACCCCATCAGGCTGAAGTTGGAGCTAAAAACTTCGTTGTTTTAGCTAGACATACACAAATTCCACTTTTCTTGAAAATGACAGCACACCAGGTGCCATGATTTAACAGGATGTCCGAGACTCTTCTTTACTTACTTAATCAATCAAGTAAAGGTATTTCATAATAATTCAGTAGTTTTATTCTGGACACCGAAGATGTGACATGTGAGTGTGGCACTGAGCCACAAACCATGGAACACTTTAATACTGAGATGTCCTCTGCTTGAGCAACAATGCAAAGCTGAAGACCTTGCAGAATATAATGATAGTGCTAAGGATTGTGTTCAGCTCTAGCTGAAACACAACATCTAGCATGTGTGTGGACACGATAAAAAGAAGAAGTAGTTCTTTTTTTTATGTTTGCAAATTACCTTTAAGGATCCACTCTGCAGCGGCAACACTCGCCATTTGGAGTGTGCCAACCAGTGCAGGTAATTCGCTCTCTCCCTGCCGTTAAGCAATTAGAGCGTGGTCATTGTTGAATGGCCGCCTGAAGCTGGAGCACCCCCTCGAGGAGGTGTGTCTATACCTTCTCGTTCTCGGCAACAAAAACCGGGAATCAGTGTGGGGTTGACTTGTTTGACTACACTCGAGAAACTACTCGGCGCGCAGAGTGAAAACATCATGGCGGCCGTACACGCTCGCTCGTGTCGAGTGTTCATGTTTTGATTACGTATCTCCGTCCCAGTAGAAATGTCTACTCATTATACGGTTGCGTTCTGAAACTTGACGGCCCATACATTAAAAATAATCGTTGAGTGCAACCATCTATTGTGGCTTACTGGCGAAAAGTTTAGAGTCAACGGCGTGTCAAACTTTATTCATATTAAAGACGTTTTCTCATTAAAGGGTAGCCTTACATTTATATGTTTCATGCCCTTTTCTGACACACGAGGGCACTCTTCCAATGTATTCCTGTGACGTAATCAAGGGGGACTCAACAACACAGCAGCACTCTCACACAGAAACAAATCTATATGACCCAAACAGCAGCTTTGGCCAAGTTTTACTGACTGGTTACCGAACTCTTGATAAGTATAATACACAAGTGGCAGAAAGCATGCATGAAGAAAACCAAGAAAAAAGCATTTCCACCAATGAAGATAAAAAACTTCGATGACGTCACTGCTGAGCTCATGAATACAGGAAGTTCAACACTCCCGTAGCACACACTCTAAAAACCGTGTTTACCAATTGAACACAATCAGTTTCTAAACATTTTCAAAGTGAACAAAGATCCCTGGCTACACGGCATTATGGGTTTATGACTTCTGACTAGCGCCCACCCGAACAAAGATACTGACAATTTGGGAGAACGCCAACATAGGGCAAGATAGCTCAGTTGGTAGATAGAGCGCCGGTACGGTAGAGCGCCGGTACGGTAGAGCGCCGGTACGGTAGAGCGCCGGTACGGTAGAGCGCCGGTACGGTAGAGCGCCGGTACGGTAGAGCGCCGGTACGGTAGAGCGCCGGTACGGTAGAGCGCCGGTACGGTAGAGCGCCGGTACGGTAGAGCGCCGGTACGGCAGAGCGCCGGTACGGCAGAGCGCCGGTACGGCAGAGCGCCGGTACGGTAGAGCGCCGGTACGGTATAGAGCGCCGGTACGGTATAGAGCGCCGGTACGGTATAGAGCGCCGGTACGGTAGAGCGCCGGTACGGTAGAGCGGTACGGTAGAGCGCCGGTACGGTATAGAGCGCCGGTACGGTATAGAGCGCCGGTACGGTATAGAGCGCCGGTACGGTATAGAGCGCCGGTACGGTATAGAGCGCCGGTACGGTATAGAGCGCCGGTACGGTATAGAGCGCCGGTACGGTATAGAGCGCCGGTACGGTATAGAGCGCCGGTACGGTGTTCCGGAGGTCGCAGGTTCGAATCCCGCTACTGCCAGTTTCTTTGTTCACTTTGAGAATGTATTCAAAATGTACCTAGTCAGTTTCCCCTGTGGATTGTTTGACGAATTAGAAGTTAAAAAGTCGTATCCTCATTAAGTGATCCCCACAATGTCGCTTCCCAGGTTGTATCGTAAAATTGAGTGTGATTCCTGGCTACACGGCATTATTGGTTTATGACTTCTGACTAGCGCCCACCTGAACAAAGATACTGACAATTTGGGAGACCGCCAACATAGGGTAAGATAGCTCAGTTGGTAGAGCGCCGGTACGGTGTTCCGGAGGTCGCGGGTTCCCTTGTGGATTGTTTGACGAATTAGTTTTCTAAACATGCTTTAGAAGCTAAACAGTACGTGTCCAATTCCTAAACATCAGTGTTCAATGGCTCAAACACTACCCGTCAATACGCTAAACATGTTTAGTATGTAAACGTCGTGTTTACAAACTGATAGCAAGAAAGTGTTTAGAAAAGTGTTTACTTGCTAAACACCGTTTTAAATTTACAGTGCAGACACCAAGCATTTGCCCCAAATACGCAAAATCCCGTCCAGGTTTGTATAATGAGAAGTCGCGATTGAGGAGAGCAGCTTTTGCAAACCTGAATTATTCAAATATATCCTTTTGCGTGATCTTCTTTAGGCCTACATTCAAAACCATTAGGACCACATGCAACACAAATCACAGGTGAATTTACAATTGAAAAACTAAAATCTGGAAATCAACCAGTGCTCGCAACGGCACTGGGATCAGGGCATGAAGTTTCTAAAATATAGTTTGTAACTGTAACGCGCTAATCCCAGCAAGGTATTGTTAAAATACCCGGATGCCCGTTCAACAACGTGCAATGTAGTGTCCTTGCCCACGAGGAAAGACACGTGACGTCATACTCACGCCCGCTCGTTCTCAAGCACAAATTATTCCATGCATGAGGAAAATAGAAGTAGCTCTTCATTTTGATAACTCACTAAGATTTTCATCCTTATAAACACAGACACCATATTTTTAGATGAGCCCTTCGACAATTCCTTTTTTGGTTTCGCACTGTACAATTAGTTATGTATAAGAGGGCGGCACTTGCCTATACCAAACAACGTTAATGCAACCCGTCTGTAAGAGTATCCCTTTAACAGCACACCCTGTCACCAAATGATTGTATATATTAGGAGATTTGGGGAGAGCGCTTTGTCACAATTAATTCTGCACGGAGTCACTTGAGTGACAGTTTGAAAACCTCCGAAAAGGGATTTCTAGAGGCTTCGTTGGAAACTGGTGATCAGAACAATGATGGGAAAACTCAAGAATCAAAACGGATACAAAAGACTATATTTTGTTTAGCAAAGTAAAGACGAAATTATAGTATTTACTACTTTCTGTACAGCAATGTTTTGGCCTATGACACAATCCCAAAGCGGCACCGATTCAAGGTAATCTGGAAACGAAAATTCAATTTCAAATACATGTCTCACTGAATTGACAGTAACAACCACCTTCATTACCTGTGACAACGCCTTTAATTTATTTGAACTGCGTCCCTTAACATAACGTGACACGTCCGGTGGAGAAAGCCGGACAAGCAAAGCTTAATAGAGGAATCCCACAACGACGAGTTTAGCGCCGATCTGCGCACTTCCGCATTTGAAAACGAGGATCTCAATGTCACAGTAAACAACTTTATGCTGATCGTGCGCCTGCGCTTCCTTTTATGGCCTGATTAATTCATGCATGAATGAATGTGCTGAAAAGCGTTGTTTCGTTTGCCACAGACATTCTCGCTTTTAACCCGGAAGTGTGCAGAAGGGGCTAATGTGAAATTCCTCTATCAGTTGGCCATTTGGGAGGCCAATCAATTATGGTTATTCATCTTTCAAACCAACAAACCCCTTATCCGAAATTGGCGGGAGATGGCTGCGTGCGCGGGGCGCCAATTTACTCCAATTCCGTCCAATCATCAGCTGTGGTCGGTCTGAGCGGATGCCAACATGTTTGCTTTCCTGCCATTTCTCCCGCAATTGCTCCCGCTCTGCAATCCTCTGTATTTTTCAAGCCTCGCTCTTTTTCCCCTCTCACCATCCTCCCAACATTGTGTGTCTATTCATTCAGTTGCTGACCGCCTAATGCGGACGTGATTGAGGATCATGTCACGTAAATGAAACGGACGGAGGGTGTTTCGTAAACGCTTTTAACCGGGCGAAAATTTGCCTTTTATTTGGAGAAGCCTGCTCCGGGCACGCCTGCTCAAATTGAGTTCTGTCGCGGAGATTTGCTTTACAAATTACGCGGGGAAAAGCGCATGTAGGTCAATGTATTTGGCGAAATTATAGATACCGTGCCTTTTGGGACTCTCGTTAATTTAATTTGGGAAGTGGCATACTGCCAATTAAGCAGATTGTGGTCATTTTGTTAATACCTGATATCGGATAACTCCGTTGCCCCGTTTGACACGAATTTTTGTAATTTTGTTTGGTACATGCTGTTAGGCAACAAGATGACATTAGCGTTGTTGGTTAAAGAAACTCTGGAAACATTCAGGCGACCCGAATCAGACCCCTGACTCTCTCAAGCGAACTTTAAGCGGCGTTGGATGTACGTCATCAACACTAGTTTGTTTTTACAGCCTCGTTCAACAACTACTTGAACTGTCTGTTGCACACAGCAGCACACACAATGGGATACATTTTGGCCGACGTGTGACACGATTTGGGTAAACTGCGAGACAAATACGAAGGTTTGATGATCCGAAAGTATTTGGTATTCACCTCAGTTGTTTGAAGGGACGATATCAAATGTTTTTATGATGCAATTTTTTTACTGAATTTTACGACGAAAAACGAATGAACTACCGTCACTAAGAAGTACTAATTAGAACACAAAATGATCCAGCGTCCTTCAAACGAGAACCTCAGACACTTTTTTTCAATCGGGCATTTTGTGCGCTTGAATGGCATCGAATTGCATTATGAGCAATCTTTCCGCCAAAATCTGTACATTCCTTAGAAACAGCTTAAAATATCACAGTTTCAGAGTATTTTTTCTCTGCTCTCGTAACATTACAGTGTGCACGTTAAGATATTTTGCAGCAGCGCACGGAGCATGGCTGTGTAATAATACAGTGTCGGACATCACACCAAACGATTTTAACCTGGGCATTCGTTAGTAATGTAATAGAACTCCGGGGAAAAAACCATGAAGGTAAATTAAATTTTCCCCCGAAAACACCCGGCAATGCCACAATGTCTGTATCCATCTTGCTGTCCGCCCTCATCAAATATTTATGAGATTGTTCCAGGCACTTTGGACCACATAACGACGAAAGGAAATTGAAGATAGACCGGCAACCTCGAAATCGATCATCGAGAACGACAAAGTGGAATTACAGAGAGACCGTGAGAGAGTAAGAGAGTTGGAAAAAAGCCTCGATGGTGATTCCAACCATGCAGTTGGATACCAGTACTCTTTTACGAACTCATCGAGATTCATGAAGTCGTCGGCTCGCGTCTAGTCCAAGGTCAACCTTTTTCTTCCCAAGGGGAGCCGTGCACTCTTAATTCTATCAACTATTATACCGTAACTGTCCCGCGCACTTACCCGCCTTTGCGTGATTGTCTCGTTACCAGGATGCCAAGGTCGTGTGCTGAGCTTACCCTGTGTCGAGAAAACTCTTGGACAACACGCGCATGCGCTCACAAATGTTCATACTTCATCTTCAGTCTTGGACCATCCTTACCCGAGGGTGGGTACACCAATCCCAAAAACTCTCTGAACATTACACCAGAGAGGACATCAGTATTCATGGGTTGATTTTTGAAAGCAATATTTCTCTTCGTAAATCGTTTTCTGTCCTCATTTACACCTTTCTCTGACAAGGGAAGTCATTGGCTATGCCGGGCCACGAACCAAGCATGTTTCTACACACACCTGCGGGCCCGTAATATTGACGTTTGCGATGGCGGCTTCATCACCAACAAAGGCCCGAGCTACGAAGGTCTCGTCGGTGGGTCTATAACTCGCATCCTCTCCGCCTCTCTTTCTTATTTTTTAATTTCGCCCTTGGACTCGTATATCTTGACCGGTCTGATGAATAAGATGATTGCAAGAAGTGCATTCTAGTTTATGGAGACATGCGCCGCGGGTTGTTGGCGACTTTTGCGCGAATACCCGTATCGATCCGCCGCGACACATTGGAAGTGCCGAAGGAACTCGGGCCGCAAGCATGGCATCAAAACAACCGTTATGGTTCATGTTGACAAACACACAAACTGCGTTGGGTTTAGGAAATTGGTGTTCAAAGGGCAGTATTTGTACACTCTGAGAAAATGTGACCCATCGTAAGACTGAATAGGTGCTTTGGTTTGGGGATTTTTGTGTGTAGCTAACAAGCTTTGTTTTAGTACTTCAGTCTCATCCAAGGTGCAGTGTTGTGTGTTTAACACAACTGAAAGAGTGGTGGAATTTGTATTGCTTGCGTGCTATAAGGTCATAAATAATAGCTTGTAAATAACAGGGATTCTTGGTAAATTCAGCCTGGATTAGTGGAAAGTGGGTCACAAACTGCGCAAGAGGTAACCTGAAACTGGTACTATACATGTATATAGCAGTATTTTAGACATCGTCGACTCCGTATAGGCTGCCTGTGTTTTCACTTCAGTCGCGCAAGGCATAGTGGGAAACAACATGGCGCGGCAAGATCGTACCCAAGGTAACGAGGTTGCATTTGAGATGATTCACAATTCCTCTTTCGTATCGTTTTTGTTTACCTCTTATGCAGGGAAAGGGAAAAATCCCCCCTTGCTAGAGTTTACAGCTCTTGAGGACGGGATCAACAAAAGCATTGCCCTGAAGATGGCCGCAACATCCTGAACGAAACGTCGAGTTAAAGCCAAAGGTTTTTTAGCAGAAGTGTGTATACTGAAGAAGCAGATGCCACGAGCTAAATATAGGCCTCCGATATTATTATCGCTTGAATTTAATCTTTAATCTTATCTATCTAATATTCATGTGATTTTGATGACAACAGGGTTTTGTAGCTAAAAGGTCATGACCTTGGGTCAATGGAAGCGCCAATAGAACGATATCGTCAGGAGAAGATGGAAAGGATATCCCCTCCAAGCAATAAATCCCCAAAATTATCTTATTGGGATGAGTCCCCATGTTCTTATTTAAAATGGTAAACGGGTAAATAACTTCAGATGTGCCCTCTAACATGAACTCTACATCTATATTGAAATCACTGATCTCTATGTAAACTGGATAGCGCATGGGCTGGTCGCGTTGAGGCCACTGCCGCCATCATATCACTCCCAAAACTATAGGTTTCAAACCTTGTCCCCAGGGTCTCCTTTCATCCTCGTTCTCCTTACATAGCTATCAGTGGTAAATTGGGAGTGGTAATATGGCGGGTGCTGGCTTCAGTTGCTTGTACAGCGCGCAATGGCCAATGAGCTATCCAGTTTATATAGAGATCAGTGATTGAAATGTGCCCGGCGCAGGTCACATTTCACCTGACCCCCTTAATTGTCTCCTATGCGGTCATGCCTGAAAACTAATCCAGTGAAACTGGCACCAAAAGAAGCAGGAAGAGTTACTCAGTGCATGTGAAAGGATCACATATTGCTGCACTAAAAACAAGGAGCAATTCTAAAAGCGTCTAGTATTTTTTTACTTTTACTCTATAGTTACCACACGGGCTGAAGTTCCCCATACAATGAAGAAATCATATGAAGAGCAAACCCACAAACTGCATGCCACCAGTACTTTCATAAAAACCCCAAACAAAACACATTATACTCGTTTGACAGCAATATGAATATAGGCAATTAAATCGAACAATCTAATGAACTGAAACCTCTCAATGGGAACATTATTGGTGGCCACAATACAGTCGCAACACATACATTCCTGACGAATCGTGTGTCCTTGCGCGGTCGACATCAAATGCCACAGCAAAAATATACCTCCTCGATTTTTTTTTTTTAATTATAAAATTTTCATTAGCATAATCAAGGCGGCAGACGGCCGTTTCCCTTCAACGAGGCGCACAAAGAATCTTTAATTAATGGCCCAAGCGCCTGATTACATCCCATATTTATTGCCCCCGAGCGGTTATCAGGTGGTTTGGAAATGACCCTGGGTGACGAAAGGTCAAATCGAATTGGGACGATACTGGCGTTACTACTCGAAACGGACGGTACGAAGGCAACACAGTTACCATCAGGGGATTGAAATGGGGATGGAAATGGGGATGAATTATGAATTAAAGGCAAAATGTCGTTGGTAATGATCAAATAATTTTGATAAGTTCCAATCTGAAAGCTTAGCCTACTGTTTAGGCTAAGTTAAAAAAAAAAAAAAAAAAAAAAAAAACAATGGGCCAGTCTGGATTTTGTTTCTATTTTTACCAGTGCAAAATGAGGTGAAAAAAAAACCAGCATAAAATACAAGCTTACTACATTTATTAAAACCACTGTAAACATGCTCGATTCTGTTGTCCAACATGTCTCTTTCATTTGTGTGTCTTAGAACAGTTGAAAAACCTACGGTTGTAGGAAATTAATAAAAGATTGATTCCGGGAAGAACGAACTACAGACATTTTAATACAGTTGATGATCACGACTTGTTACGATGGGGTTATAATATTTTAACTGCGTTGGATTATAATTACAGTGATTTCAGACTGTAAAGTTGAATGTGTTGTTTCGTACTAAAAGTGATAGGGTTTGTTGTTGTTGCTGTTGTTGTTGCTGCTGCTGATCTTGCTGTTGCTGTTGCTGCTGCTGCTGCTGCTGTTGTTGCTGTTGCTGCTGTTGTTGCTGCTGCTGCCGCCGCTGCTTTTGCTGTTGTTGTTGTTGCTACTGCTGCTGCTGTTATTGTTATGACTACTGTTGCATTTACTACGTTTGAAGCTACTACTGCGATTGCAGGTCAAGATTTATCATCGGTTTCAAAATTTGATAGCATTTCTTCCACCCCATTTCATCATGGTGGTCACGCCCTCCCCTTCTTGTTAGCCGGATCTGGATCGGCTGTGTTGCCTTGTTTTCGCTGTATCTGAAGTAATTTTATTACTGCCGTTTTACCATCAGATACATCAAAGAAGAGACGCGTATCGATTGAACAACACTGCACCTTTCTTCCTATGCTCTCTAGGTACATGCCATAATGTATATTCACATCACAACAGTACCCCCACAATGGGCATTCCTTCACTATGAGATGAAATGACAATTGCAAATATGGGTCTGTTTGCAGTTTCCATGTATCTACCGTTTCTTTTACGCGGAGATCAATACGACCATGGAGGAAATTTCCTACGTACCTCCATGATACGACTGTCAAAACCGTGTATTATTACACAATGCGCGCGCGGCTGGGCAAGTACAAGGCATTGAATTAGACGATAACAATGAAACACCACCTCGGTCCAAATAAAATAAGAGCTATTAGGATGTGGTCCATTCTGGGAACAGTATGCAAGGCTAGCGTAATATTTATGTAACCTTTAATAGTAGACATCGTGATAATTGGACTGAGGCAGAAATAATATTGTCATGTATGAGGTTTTCAGCGAGGGGTTTAAAGGGGTCGTCTCGTCATGGGGGACCATGGACTCTTTACTTTACTCTTTACTTGAGGCGTCTTGCATGGGAGTCACGTGGGTGAAGGCTATAATGGGAGATGCTGTACAATTTTTCTGATGTCATCATTTTCTTTCTCAGTGTACTGCATCAACATTTGAATTTGTTCAGCTTACCCTATTTTTTTTCTCCCATTTGAATACCCGTGTAATTGAAGGGATACAAATAGGAGTATTATAGAGTTAAAGTTAAAGTCATTGTTGTTTGACTACTGCGAAAGGTAAAATTTACAGAAAAGCAGATTTCCGCCACCTGGATTCTTTATGGAATTATCATTGAAGGCATAAACATGTATCAATGACACTAAACTGAATTATAGTGTTATTTAATCTACCATTCTCTCAGCAAGCAACTATAGATGACACATTATGAGGTTGTGGGAGGCTTAAAACGAAAAGGTGTTTCCGCTTCCTTGCTTCTTTACAGAATTATCTTCGAAGGTACAGAAACGGTGTTAAATAGAACTGAATTGCAGTGTAATCTACCGGTACTGTTTGTAACCTTTCATTTCTATTTTCAGCATGTAACTAAAATGTCAGTCAGGTTGTGGGTAGCTTGCAACAGACACATAATGGCCAAAAAGTCACTTTTAATACAATATTTTGAACCAGCATGGCATGCTCGTTGGGGGCAAATTAATGCAGAGCTCGAGTAGAACACATGGAAACATGAATACACCTGCGATTTACATGGGCCAAACGAACAAGAGGAAATTGCTCCGAAGACCGGTGATGACACAACTCGCGCGAAATTCGCTGTGGCACATGCATGCCCAATACGTTCATAGAATTCTCGTCATCAATAAATAATTCCGGCGTGCGCTCGTTGCGCTGTTTCCATTAGTTTACAAGCACACAACCGTTTGATCATAGAACTACAGCGAGGAATACAACGAATACCTATTCTATTGAAAACTGATGGCTGACGTCGCCCATCTCCCCACGTGTAATTATCCAACCTTTCATAGTTTCGCATACAAGGATTTTTTTTTTCAAAGGATGGGAAATGAATGGGAAGCTTAATTCCGCCGGGCATTTTTATAACGTAGAAGATATATAGGTTTGGTAATTGTAACTTCAATTTCACTTACAAGCCCTGATATAATATCTGATTGATAATATCTGAATGGCCGTAAAAAAAAGAACCTCAAAAGTGCTGACGCAATCTCACGCGACTTAATTCCGGTTTGATTTTCAACCAACTCTGCATAGTTTTGTTTCTTATAAATAACCCGATTTTAGTGGTGTTTTTTGTAAATAGATATTTAAAAAGACTGCCTTTACATTTATGAAATAAAATCCAGGGCAGGGCTGTATAGCATCTTTTCTTTTAAGGGCTTCAGTGATCTTTAATTTGAATTACTTCAATTTAATCAGTCAATTTTATTCAATTTAATTCAAACTTTATTGTCAGATCAGGGGATTTTTTGGCCTCTTACATACTGACAGGCAACGGGTACACGCTTTTCGTGTACGCCTTGCGTAGTTTTTAATTAAACAGCCACATATTATGTTGCAATGCACAGCGGCTGATCAGATAGGATATTAAAGGCTGCACTTTTACCTCAATATAATAGGCAAAACACGTTCGATATCATTGTTGCGTTGAAGCGACTCAATCCATACACAATTTTACGCCACATTATCAATCATGTTTGACACAACTGGATCCCCGTGTCACACGCGTGTCATCAATAATAGGGTCAATCGCTGACATCGAGGTATTTTGAAAACCCAGCAAGAATGACCTCTGGGTAATTATATCTGGACAAGTGCAGGGGAAGTGTCACCGCCTCTGAACCTACTACTACTATTCCGCGAGGCAGGGAGCGTTGGCTATTAGACATGGCACCCTGAGAGTAGTCTTGATTAATAACATCATCCATCGCGCTCTGTTTGCTTACAGGAGTCTTGGAACCCTACTTGTCTCAGGCAGCCGAGACTATTGGGGCAGTGGACAGGGTTTGGATTGAGATCAATAACCGTTGGTTTAAGGCAAGTGGCACAGGTGAGGCAATGTATATTAAAGCCCTGACGCTTCGTTTCTTTGGAGCCAGATCTGGAGCAAAACCTGCTGCATAACTTTTGCCGATTACGAACATTCCGTTCATTTATGCCGGCGTTGCTATGGCAATTGGGATGCGTTTTTTTTCCTCCAGCCTGTTCTGAGGGAATGTCACTTGAATCACGATGCGAATACTATAGAATTTGAGTTGCTGTTTGTATAGCGAGCCTTTCATTCTGCAAAATTGCAACGGGAAAATATTTCTAGTGACACGTCCTGCATTTTACAAATTGCATTTTCCAGTTCGGGTTTAAATATATATATTCTTCGCACAATGTTTTGCTTCGGGGATGATGTCATGTGCCAGAATCATACACATTTGGCAGAGTTCGGAAACGATGAAATCTCTTACGACACATCAAAGTTCATGTTTAAACAGATCGGCTTGGGTTTGCGAAGATTCCCCACTTCCCCCAAACCAACTATTTTGCAAATTGCAATGTTTAGCTCTATCTACTTACTTCAAAGTTTAGTTTCAGACAAAAGCTACAAGTTAGAACAAATCGCAGAATCAAACTGTTTATTGCTGTACCGGACGTGTTGCAAGGGTTTTGGAAACATGGACCGATTAACTGTTCAATTTCCTCCGTTTTCAAGTCTACGTTACGGTCACTCCGAAAGAAAACTAACTTCTTCAAATTTGACATTCAATTATCTATTAATTGTCCATTTGCAAAGATAAAGGTAGAGGACATGAAGCTTCATGGAGTCTCTAAAAACAATGCCCGATTCCATTTGCAAGGTTACTAAAATCCGATGCGTGAGGAACTTGAGATAAATAGTGTCAAATACAGATGAGGAAAGTTGTTTGAATGACTGATCTCCATGTATAAATATTTGGATAGACCATTGGCTGTTCAAGTTGACGACACCGTCCGCCATCTTTCCACTTCAAGCGATACACGAACGTACGTATTAAACTACAGTACAAGCACGACGTATGCAGGCGCTAGGCTATAGGCAGCAATGATTTTATGGATGTTCCACGAGTGGTAATATGGCGGCTGCCGGCGACTAGTTGTTCGTACAGCGCGCAACGGCCAATGAGATATCCAGATTTGTCTACATTAAGATCAGTGATTTGAATCATCTCAATGCCCCCCGTACCAGATTTTACTTACTTCTTGCTCATAAAAATCAGAACAATTTTACAGTGTTTTCTGAAGACATACATTCGTGAAGCACTTCAACCTTCAGAATTTATTGGACGAACATATCTAAATGACGCAAGAAAGTACATTTTTTTAAAACCTACCCCAGTTGACCCCACATTGCTCGCATATAGACGTCTCCGGGAAGTCATCACAGATGTTGCAGTCCACACACGCCCTCATGTCCGCATCATACACCTCCCCCTCCGAGCAAAGTTCCTGGACAGAGGGGGCCGGAAGGAGACCCCTCACCCCACAGCCACCCAACAAGGCAAGGAAGACAGAGCTGACAGCCAGCAGACTTTCCATGGTGCTGGTGTCGTGGTTTGAAAACCCTCGATGGATGAGCGATGTAACCACAGGTTAGCAATGGTACATATTTCTGGAAAGACGAAATGTGTCGTTTGTTATGACTTCTTCAGGTCGGGAAGAAAGGCAGGAGATCTCATGTAAAACTACCTGAAGCAGTTGGGGCTGCCTATCAGAAGAAACTCAAAAGACGCACTTGCAAAACAACACTTGTAAGTGATACTTCAAGATTGATCCTGGCGAGTCTCGACGTGACGACGGGGTTGGAGGAGGTTCTAGTTCCTTCTTATGCAAATCCAACTCCTCACTGCCAATCGATCGCCAGATGAGGTCTGGATACTGTTACACCCTGATGACCACGAAAGAGGGGATAATCCGCTTTACCAAGAGGATACCAATGCAGCCTACCGTCTTCAGTATCCAGAGCACCGCCGGCTTCATCCTCTGAGACGCTGCTCCATGCCATCGCCTATCAACGCGGACTTATAAACACTGCGCTTGTACGGCTTCCTTTGGCATACAAATCGGCAGAGCAAGGCTAATCTATGCTGGGGGTCCCTTCAATAGCACACCGCGAACGTGACAACTCCAGCCGCCAGCATGCGTATTATGCTACTCTATAACCTCCACGCTGTGTTCGTCTGTACATTTACACCCGGTAGCCGTGTGTGCGTGGTGCGAATTGCGCAGAGAGTTCTAAAATTAAAAGTGGTGTGTGAGCTGAGCACACACAGCCTGAGGGGTTACCCGACTAATTCCAACGCGTCTCCTATGCTCAGCTAATCAGGTTCCTAATCTCCCCCTTTCCGTTCAGATCACACGTTTGCGGGATGGTCAACTTGCAAAGCAGGGAAGAATGTGGCATCTGCCAATGCCGCCAAACCATCGTCAAAGTCTGTCATCACAGAGCAAGCACGGTCGCCGACCAAGAGTGCGGTATCGACCGCGGAAAAGATAGACGGGCTCATACAGGAAGGCTCGGCGGACAGCTTTTCACCGCGCTGACTGCGCGTGGGCTACGCGCTTCGCTGCCGCACCGCCAAGTTCAAGTCTAGCGTGCTGATTTCACATACGTCCGAACAGTCACCACCTCTCGGTAATAAAAACAAAGACGAACAGGCAGTCATATTAAAAAAAAAATGCTTACCCACTCCCTCCCGCGGACATGGCCATGTTTGCTTTGGCCCTATACGCTCGATCTCCTATTTGCCTAATCGCTCGGGCAGATTTCATTTTCCGCACGTTTCATAATTGCATAATTATGTCAGTTGCCGATTCCTTTGCGTGATGTTAATAAAAACCAAGCCTCTCCTTAGGCCGCAAGTTTAGTAGCCCGACCGTCCAACGACATTTGCATTGTATTGGCATGCGAATGCCAGGCAGGACCCCCCATGCGTGCGTCAATGTCACAAGTACCATCCAGGCGCTCTGTCCCCGCCGGATATCATCTCCCAAGCACTCCCGTCCCTAGCTTCGTATGCTTGATTTGCAGCCGTGACGTCACTACTACGTCATCCCTGCACCTTCGGGTGCATAGAGGAGACCGCGGTTGGCGGCGAGGACTTGGCTCAGGTAAAGACGTCATGTCATGCTGTCAAGTCGAGCTACTCCGCACGGTAGTCACACTGGTCTGCTCACAGGTTCCTTCAGATTGTTGACAGTCTTATAATTGTCTGTGTTGATTGAGACTGATTCTAACGGCCCATTCGAGATTCCAAGTTGGGTCGATAATAACTTGAAGAAATCATTGCTGGTCGGTTGGCTCGGTCTTATTCTAACGGCTCATTGACGATTCCTATATGCAACGCGATAATAATTTCAAGAAATCTTTGTTGGTTGAGTGACTCGGTCCAATTCTAGCGGCTCCTTCAAGATTCCAAGTTGCGTGGGTAATAATCTGAAGGAATCTTTGTTGGTTTATTGGTTAAGTCTGATTGGCTAAGTCAAACTCGGCTCATTCAAGATTCCAAGTTGGGTTGGTGTAATATTTTCAAGTTGGGTCGGTAATACTTTTAAGGAACCTTTGTTGGTTCAGTCTATTTATCACAGCTTTTTCAGTCCAAGCTGCATGGTTTGGTAATAAATTCTTTTATACATTTTATTTAGTAAGTAAAAGGACTTTAATGCGATAAATCACGAAAAGGACGACAATTTTCATAGAGTTGTAGAAATACGCAAAGTGCTTAGGAAAAACGACGAGGCTTATACAAAACCTATAGCATCCAATGACCTATGGAGTCAAGCTAATATTCATAATGGGACATTATATCAACAACGTTCAGTTGAAAAGAAACAAAACTGACAACATTCATAAACAATGGAGGAAATCAAAATACAACCGAGAAAGAAACTGCGAGATGTTTTTCTAAGAAGCGCATTAAGAGGGGCGCTTTTTGCCTCCGAACAGCCTTGGTATAGGCTTTCTGAATCACGATATAAACAGCTTGACTGTCTTACGAGCCATATAAGCATTACAGTGTGATAATCAGCGGCCAATGTGACGTGCTGAGTTTGTCCCGTCCAGAAACTGATATACATGTACATTCAAATGCGCGAGCGCGAAAGCCCTGAGACCGCAAAACCATCTCCTGAGCAGTCCTGTGAAACAACGTATGTTTCTGTACTGATATTCAGCACGAGTAAAAAAACCAGTACGGGAACATACTCGGCACATCGCACCGGCTTTCATTGGCTATCCTTTACCTTCACACTACATCAACTTTCTGTTCAAGATATGGCCACCCGCTCAGTTCGCAATTAGAGGGAAGCATTCAAAATACAAGCAGCGGTTTTGAGAGTAGAGCCATAAGGTTATATAGATTATTTATCCAAACCTCGCCACAATAAATACCCCCGAATCTCGCTAAATCTCGCAAAACCTCGCTAGACCTTGCAAAATGGCAAATCCTTCAGGCGGGACACACAAAATATACACCCATTGCCCTGAAAATGCCACCTGACACGTGGTTAATCTCCCGTTTTCCCGTTAAAATGTTGCTAGCCAAGCGATCAAGCAAATGACGAAGCAGCAATGACGAAGTCAATCGTCAGCTGGTGCGTTTGACAGAATACATGCGTTGTACTATATTGCGCATTGCTGCGAGTGTGAGATGACGTCATTTAAAATGGGCGGCAATGTACTTTCTAGGCACTGACTTTTTCGCGCTCAAAGACCTCTCACTTTCAACGGGCAAGCTAGCTATATAGCTAATAATAAGCGATGGGGCAGATGTCATATTTCGCATCTTTATCTTTAGAACATGAGCGCGGGGTGCGCATGCTTCTTCGCGGCATCGGAAACGTCAAGTATTTTCGCTTTACTTAGTTGCGTAGTGGCTAACTCGATGACTTAAGGGTAGTATGCAAATACACCTACTTCTAAAACGCAGAAACGTTTCATTTCGGGATTGCTGATGAGCTTGTGAAGTTGGGCTTAAAGGAGGTATACAACATCTGCAAACATCAAAAAACAAAACTACTGAATTATTACGAAATACCATACTAGACTGTAAAGTAAATAGCAGTCTCAAGCATCCTGTGAAATCATGGCACCTGGTGTGCTGCCGTTTTCAAAAAAAGTGGACATTTATATCGTTTTCCAACGATTGTCGGCCGACAATCGTTGGAAATAGTCTAGATCCCCGACCTAATAATTCTCTGACTCTATAAATTGCTCCGTTTTGTCTGAAGTAGGCTCAGGGAACCAGACTACTAGAACAGCATTTTTTTCTCTGTTTACCCAGCATCTATGCACACAAAACTTTAAACAGGTCAGTGTTACAGCATTTGCTAGCACGCTATAAAATACTAACCCCCAAATCCATTTATTTCTGGAAATTACAGCAAAAGCAAATGTTGTATACTACCTTTAATCCAACGTCACAAGGTTGAAGGTTTTGATGGTATCATTCAGTCACAAGATACAATCGAAAGAGGCATTTCTTATTCATGCAAAATGCTGAATGTCCACTTATCGTGTAAATATTTAATAAAACAAGTACACATTTAGAATGAAGAAATGGGAGATCAATAGATCCACAATAGTCCCATAAACTACCTATAGAAGAATGGACAGAGCAACTTACGCAAGAATCACATAAAATATATACACCCCGTATATAGCCATAGCAACACCAACAATCTCTATGGCATCTTTGTATACAGGGTCGATTCAACTAATGATGCACCGTGCATTTAATCATTATTTCTTCAGATACACCACATTGTGCACGCAGCAACCCGTTCATACACGTACAAAGTAGATTTTCCAGCATTTTCGCCTTTTTTTACATACACAAGTACGAATGTAGGCTATTGAGACGTAGCGTTGTAAATTACATGTATGCATAATTGTAAGATTGGCGCCTGAGAAACGCGCGTATGCGCATGCCTTAACAATCCTGTCATTTACGCGCCAGTTGATGTTCATCATGAGCATGCAAGACTTATCCCATTAAGAGCTGTTACATGGTTTAACAGGCTTACGCATCTAACTCACTGAGCCATTTATAGGGCAGATTCTGCACTTTTTTCAAAGTGAAGAGGCCATCCTACAGAAGTGTCGTAATCGAATCTGCCTGACGTTGGTAAAGATTCTATATACGTGAAACACGGCAAATATCCGGGGAAGAATTCAAACGAAAGGTCAGTGCGAATATACGGCTCGGCAAACCAGCAGTTACCTTGTGCATTAAAATAGACATTAAGGCTATACTCTTTGTGCTTCCATAGTTACAGAATGTAAATAACAAAAATATATCTTGTAGATGGCCGCTACGCACTGGTGGTCTATTGTGGTGTGATTTTCTCTGGTACAATTGACTGACAGTCACAAGAGGGCGCTTTTACGGCTACTATTCGGACCGAGTACACCGTGTTCTCATTTGTATCTAGAAACGTAGGCCATATAACTATTATCATTTTGCACGTCTTTGGAACAGTCGTGTGAGGTAACACTTCGACAGATCACACATCTGCATTCCACCTCACACACATACACTTATACGTTGGGCTTGTGGGTACATTTTGCTTCCATTATCCCTCATCTTTAGAATTTCTCCTGTGGGGTACTGTTACACAAAAACTAAACACGTGGGGTACCATTGTTCCCACTGTGTGAGTACCCCACAAAGCTTTTCCTACAGGAACACCTCTACACAAGCACGTCTTTGTCGCAGTATCAGAAACACTCCGAAACACACTGTCATGTTGGCCAAGACTTCCTGTCCTTGTCAGCTTTCTTTCCACAAGTTTCTTCAGTCTTTCGAACTACAGTGCAATAATGCACTTTGGTGTTGGTTTTCATTACCAGAATGGATACAAAAATAAATAAAGAAATAATAAACAAGTGAATTAAGTAACTCTGAGCCTCACCTGAGGTGTGCAGCGGTGTAGCTATTAAGGGAGGGGGCGCACGCCAGTCTCCCCCTCCCGCTGTAAATTTCGCAAATGCAAAAAATAATAGTATTATTAAGAAAATACTGTGGGCGCCCCCACTGTAACGTCCAGCCCCCCCTACTCGCAACCCCCCCCCCCCCCCCCCCACAATGGAGACAGCCCTGGCTACGCCGTTGGAGGTGTGTGTGGGTTTGTTTTTGCAAGGTCCCCGGTTGAGAAAGGTCCCCGGTTGAAAACTGTACAAAACCAATGAGGGTCCTTGCCAAAAGTTAAGGTATGAACAATATAAGGACAATAGGAGGTCCCCGATTGAATGTGTGTGCACACACCACGCACCACACCTTAATTTCAAAAAGCACCTCATGTGTGTACACATCACGGCCCATACATAATACATGATATGCGTACGTATTTTAGTACACTGCAAAATTGTGTACAAGCGTCACACATTACGATGCAAGTTCAAAGAAGACTAACCCTTGGCAAACAGATAGGGCGTCGATCTGGTGGAAATTCCTCCTAAATTGTCCCAGTCGGGAGCTGTCTGCCCCCTGGGCGCGATCTAATCATTCTTTGCGCCTGGGTCCCAAACAGACGTGTGTCAATCAAGTTTCACAAAAATAAAGGTCAGAGTTCGTGACTGAATTGACCGGCGAGGTGTCTGTCAGTCAGGGCCGACATGATATTGCACCCCCAACTATGACCGAGAGGAACCACAAATCTCTAATGCGTTTCCAAGCAACGCTACGTGCCGTCACCTAAATTCACTGCAACTCTCTACATGCGCGGGATTTCGCGCCCTTTTGTGGTGGCTGGTTGAGTTTGGTCAAGTGTGGGCGCTGTTCATGAAAAATACCACTTTAATTAACCGAGCGGGATGGATTGTATCCCAATACCAATTGCCATTACCATCCGTCACCAGAATGGATGACTGCAACATTTCCCAGTACATTATTTACGCCGGGGATTCCAACATTTCATTTCCACAATACAAAGTGCTATTCGCGTTGTGAATATATTAAGATGAACTTAGGAAAGGATTAAATCTAGCTCATTTAGGATGGTGACAAGAAAATTTGGCAATTTTTCCTTTTTTCGGCAAGTAATTTCTTCCGCAGGTAATAGGCTGGCACAATTCATGAATGACATGAGCTATTGTGTTCTGCGTATAATTCTGAGGCGATTTTAGGCTTTGCATTAGTTGAGAGTCATTATCATCATCCTTCGGCTGCGGAGCAGGCGACTACAAGCTTCTTCCATTTACTGCAATCTTGGGCAAGTGTTGCTATTTGGTCTGGTTGCAGCATGCCGTCGCAATCTCTAAGCAAACGTTTGTTACGGCCCATTATGTCCGCATGGCCCATTATGTCCGCACACTTTTTCAGGCCCATTATGTCCGCCCCATTATGTCCGCAGGCCCATTATGTCCGCCCCATTATGTCCGCAGGCCTATTATGTCCGCCCCATTGTGTCCGCAGGCCCATTATGTCCGCCCCATTGTGTCCGCAGGCCCATTATGTCCGCCCCATTGTGTCCGCAGGCCTATTATGTCCGCCCCATTGTGTCCGCAGGCCCATTATGTCCGCCCCATTGTGTCCGCAGGCCCATTATGTCCGCAGGCCCATTAGTCCGCCCATTATGTCCGCAGGCACATTATGTCCGCCCCATTGTGTCCGCAGGCCCATTATGTCCGCCCCATTGTGTCCGCGGGCCCATTATGTCTGCACCCTTAACGCAGGAGTATTAGTCCTAACTGCTGGTATTTCGATATGGTTGAGGGGTTCGAGTCTGTCGCAAATCCTTCATTTTCATGCACAAGTAAGTTTAATGGTAAATATTTTTTTAAAAAGATTATACTGTCCGTACTCTTTGAAGATGTTTTACTCTGAGATGTTTTCATTTGGTTATTTTAAATATTCATTTTTTTTATGAGACATTGAACGGAAAGAAATCCTTAAGTTCAGTTATCGAATATATTGGTTTTCCCGCACATTCCAAAACGGTTAACTTCAATTTCGTCTCAAAAATTCCTGACCTTGCATATCCCATGTTCAATTTCGTCTTTGGTCGCGATCGCTCATGTTCGCACTTTGTCCAAACAATTTCATACATTTGCCATACATGTTTCCGTGAAATTTAATTTCGTCGTCCGCAGTTGCCGGGATATGCAAGGTCATGAATTTTTGAGACAAAATTGAAGTTAACCGTTTAGGAATTTGAATGAAAACAGTTTTAAAATGTGCGGGAAAACCTATATTTACTTTACAAATGTCCAATTATGTCTGGCCTGACAATAATTGTTACCAAGGGTGGATCTGCTATGCGTTAGAGGCGCGAAAGCAACCAATACTAAACTTTATTTTTATTCAGAGGGTTGCAGATGCTCAAAATTAAAGTTGTTTTATTGAAATAAAATATAAAATTTCGAAATCCGTTGCAAGAAAAAAAGAAAAAAATGGGATCTTTTTCTTTAATCTTCTCAATCGTCTATAAAACCTTCATTTGTAATTGGCTTGGTAGTCCTAGATGCATTAATTGGGGCAAGGATTATCACAAACTTGGAGGGCGGTCTTCAAAAATGTACACCATAATGTACATATGCAGCTGTAAACATGGTCGTGCAGCCTACGATACAAATGATTTATCACATGAGTTTATGTTTTGCAAATTGTGTCACAAAATACGCCTATTTTTTTCATGAGACAGGAAAATCTGGGGGGGGGGGGGGGGGGGGAGAGATTCTATGGGCCATGCCCCCGGCCGAAAGTGCGGCGGGGGATATTTACCCAGGGATTTACGCCCATGAGGACGACCATGGTAAGACTAGAGCCAACGACACCAAACAGTCAAGTTTCTGACAAGAAATAAACGAATTTCTCTTTTATCCTTCCTCCAAATTTTAGTCTTCAATTTTTCTAGGCGGGTTTCTTTATTGCATGGGTGAAAAATAGAGAAAAGAAAAATGTTCACCATGTTCAGTGTCATTGCAAAATCGACCAACATTGTCAAAATAAGTTTGTTCGGTACCGAGGAAAACCATGAGAAATAGATTTTTAGTCTGGTTTTGACTATCCTGAAAGTGCACCGAAATGAGGCAGTAATCAGATACGCAAAGGCCCTAGACGTCTTGGATATGGACATTAACATAACGCAAAATGTTCGAATAAAACTGTGATTTGTTGGACAGGTCAATTTTCAGATGTTTTTCACGTTTTTAAGGAACAAGATGTTAATGAATGGGAATAAAAGTGTGTTGGAGCGTGTATAAACATGTAGTCTATAACCGGTGAGGGGCGTCGCCGATAATGGCCCTAGCCGACCAGGCTCCTCACCGGTTATAAATCAGGAGTTTCAGATGCTTCGGGATCCATCCATTCTTCCACCATAGGATTTGCCTGAGCCTCTTCCTGTACCAGGTCTGTCACACCATAAGCATAAAGTTGTGTACTGCAGATTCAAGAGGCATCACAAGTCCAGCTCCCACACGAGTAGAACCGGAGCCAGAAATTCAATCTTCATCAAATAATTCTTCTGACGAGAATATACCGCTTGCCAAGATTTCATTTTTGAAATGACCTAAAACTACAAAGACATGAATGTTCATATTGCTTTCTAATTATATTAATTTGTTTTACACAGACAATGTTGGTACAGTTTCGATTCTATTCAATAAACCGTTTATTTTCAAACACCAGCAAATGAAGTAAAGCAGATAAGCATGGATAACCAAGAGAGTAATAAAGCAAAATTGTAAAAAAACATATTGCCAAAATAGGGCAAGATTACAGGATAGTCATAATAAAGCATTATTTTCTTAATGCCTCAAATTAAACAAAAAGTGCAATTACTACTACTGCTGCTGCTGCTGCTGCTGCTGCTGCTGTTTCTGCTGCTACTATTTTATATGCTAGTGAAAATATCTTACCTATCGGACCTACCATTATATGTGTTTTTAAAAAGCACATTTTTGATGACGTCATCATGACGTCACACATTTTCCACAATCACATTGAAGTATATATGACCTAACAAACGTATTGCAAAAATAATTTCAAAATTAGCATGTTCCATTGAAGAGATATGGCTTAAAGGTTCGAAAATTAAAAAATGATATAAAATGATATGATGACGTCATCGTGACGTCACATAAATTTTCATCTGTAACGCTAGCCGGCCTACCAGCATACCAAGATTGGATGCAATCGAAAGTACAGTTCTCCAGATGCAGGATCTAAAAATGTGCACCTTTAAGATGACGTCACGTGGCCCATGATGACGTCATCACGACGGCACTTGTCAAAGGAAACATTTGCAACGTGGTCTTGGGTATGTCAAGATTAGATTCAATCTGATCAACAACAGTGTAAAATGTTCAGGAGAACGAAATTTCAAACATTTACAAATTCATAGAAAATCATCATGACGTCACTTCGGATTTTGCGTACTAGTAACAATATCTACCTGCCCACCGATTTCGGACCTACTCTTATGTTTGTTTCAAAAAAGCACATTTTTGATGACGTCATCACGACGTCACACTTTTTTCACATTTATATATAAGTACCGATGACCTAACAAACCTATCACAAAAAGAATTTTGAAATTAACATGTTCTGTTGACAAGATATGGCTTAAAGGTTAAAAACGTAAACAACCATATAAAAATTGTATAATAACGTCATCATGAGGTCACCTCAATTTTCATCGACAACACATGCTAGCCTACCAACATACCTACGGTCCTCTAGATATAGGCCCTTCAAAAATGCACCTTTAAGATGACGTCACGTGACGTGATGACGTCATCATGACATCACTCTTCGCGGCAAGACTTTGCATTAGGGTGTATGCCTCTGTTACACGTAACTTGAAATGAATAAAGAAGTTACTTTTGAGGGCTGATTTTATCAAGTCCCGTCTAGCGCGCTGATGCAATTTGTCTAAAAGTCGTCGCTGGGGGAAGCAAACAAATATGACGTCATGTTACGGTTTCTCCTTTTATACTTTTATACTTATAAAGGGGAAGCTGTAACACGACGTCATATTTTAAAAGTTTTGTTTGGTGCCCCCAGCGACGACTTTTAGACAAATGACATAAGTGGGACTTGATAAACCGTGATAAAAAAAAGCTCTCAAAAGTAACTTACTATTTCATGGCAGAAATAATTTTGTTTTATTGTAATTAAATTGGAGCTTGGTTCTCACATCCTTTGTATTTTTAATTAATGTTATTGTTATTGTTATTTTCATTGTGGTTGTTATTCTTGTTGTTGTTGTTGTCGTCGTTGTCGTTATTTATTTTATTTTTTATATAAGATATTAGCACTCGTCCCCATAATAATGTACGCGATGGCATGAACTACATGCTATACATGTATTTACAGTATGAGTACAATATATCCAACCAGAAAATACCACTTTTCCGTGTTACAGCTTCATTAATTTTTTGCCACGGCGCCGTGAAACGCGCCGTGATCTGCTGCTGCTTATGCCTCAGTCACATATCCACTGGGCCCCGTACGAATTGTTCTACCTACGGCGGATTTCTAAGATTTTTGGAAATCGGGGGTATCGCAGGGGTCTGCGGCATCCGTGTGTAGCAGTCACATATTGGCGGGGCCCGCGCGGTGCCCTTTGAAGTTTTCTCGACTCCAATCGCGAGGTGCCCGAGGTGTAAGCCGCAAGGGTACCACAAGATATTCCTGCGGACGCCGCCCGAAAAAAACACGGCCGCGAGGGCGCCGCGCCAGGTCCGCAAGGGAATCTTAGACGCCGCGCGGCAGTCGGACGGGAGTCGGACGGGAGCCGTGAGATACCCGTACGATTTTTATACATCGTATGGGGCTCATGAGCGACTCGCACAGACATCGTTGATACTCGTACGGTAATCTTGGAAATAGTACCCGTGCCGTACGATTTGAGGGGCCCGAAATTACTTTCCAAAATCTTACGGCATCCGTACGAATGCTGCGGGGGCCGTACTGGGTCCGTGTGGTGCCCGTGCGATGCTGTCTACGACGCATCTACGGGCTTACGGCCAGCAAAAGTTTCTACGACACATTTTAACTCCGCGCTAATAGCTCCCGATGCTCCCTACGGCGAGGAAAGAACGCCAAGGCGCCCGCAGGATAGCCACGGCACCCTTGCGGACGCTTTGAGATTTTGCAAATTTTCCACGAAATTTGGGCCCGTACGGGCGCCTTATCCCGAATCGGTGGATATGTGACTGAGCTATTATGTTGGTGGTTGGTAAGTGGGTGTGTTGGTGAGTTTGTATATGACGGCAATCGTGGACCTAGGACAAAAGAATTCGGGCGTAGACAAAGGGGTCCATGTTTGACCTAACGTCCACGATTGAAAATCGTGTACAAAACCAATGGGAGGCCTTCCGAAAAAGTTAGAGTATAAACAAAAGAGGAACAATGGGAGGTCCACGATTGCACCCGTTTACATGACTGGGTGGGTAGGTGGACGGTTTACTCGGGTGTATATGTTTCCATGCCACGCTTTGCTAATAAGTCGGGAACCGGTGTTTTCGTAACACTGATGCGCATGCGCAATCTGCATATTAGATCACCCCCCATTGCATTGCAAAATTCGCGGTTGTACGGTTCGTGTACCGATTGAAGTTTTAACGCGTATTCCCGCCGTGGGCTGTACCACTTGGTACTTGTTAAAATATTGAAATGACTAAAAACAAATAATTTGAACTAGTTTGTCATGTTGGGTGGATAGGTGGTGGTAAGTCATCCCTTTTAAGTTCTGTAGAAATCATTTCATTTCATTATTTTCATAATGAATTAAGCTCTATGTCACGGTACAGAAAAGTGGTTTTCTCTAGTATGACATACACACAGTCGTACTTTCCCTACACTACCGAGGACAATGCTTTGTGTTTCTTATTGTTCCTTTAATATAACCCAATCCCATAGACTAAGCACTATTTTTACGTCCGAGGACCGATTTTAACAAAAGACCAACTTCCGAGAACAAGAATGGTTCTTTTGTATTTTCTTTCTCCTCTTGTCCTCGAACGTATGTACAGAACCTGTTATGTGCACAGGTATCCGTACATGCAAATGCACAGTGTACTCATTCATACATATACTATGTCGTCAACATTGTGTGTACTCCTAAAGGGCCCAATGCCAATATAGGCCAGAACAAGAAAGCAACTAAATATAGAGAAAGTGAGAACCAAACTTTATTGTTTGGTGCAAACTGAATTTACATTATGTATCTTTGAACTGTTAAAATTTGAAAACTGACGTTCTGGAAAATCTGTAAATGTTGGTGATTTTTCTCATTGGACCTTATTTGTCCCATCTGTAAAATTTACAGATATTTAATATGCTGATAGCTCTTTCGACAAATTGGGGTTTGCCTACGGGGACTAAGATGTGATGCAGCCTCAAATTTAGTGTAAACAGACATTTCTGATATTATGTGTGGATATAAGGGGTGGGGGTGGGGGGGGGGGGGTTAAGAATTAATCTGTTTTGGTAACCTGTGTGGTTTTGACAATTTTGGTGATTTGACATGATATGCATGTATATGTGTAAATGTAAAGTATGACTTAAAAAAAAATCAGCTAACCATGAAGGAAACAAGAAAACAAACTGAATTTAAATAGCTGAAGATATGTAAGTTTCAGTCATGTGGGTAGTGGCCTATTGGGTCATCTGGCCATCAGAAGGGGGGGGGGGGGGGGGTAATTTTGTCATTTTTTCTGTGGACCTATCTTCAGACCCTGACCACGCCCCCAAAGGGTTGCGATTGGTCCGTCCTTGCTAAGAAGCAAACACATGCATCTAGTGTGTATGCATATAAAATATAAAACCCATTTGAGCTGATCATCCATGAGGGCACGGGGGGTGGTGGGTGAAAATATACACAAGTTATTTGATCATCTCCAATAAGGGTGTTGAGGGGCCCATATCTTAAAATGGAAACATGGTATAGTATTTCTGACTGCAGATTTTTGCAGATTGGATGTCATTCAACCTGGCAAATATCCCGAAGCAAATATGAATGAGAAAAAGGGGGCGGGGCACTAATTTTCAGGGGGTCATATCTCAGAAACGACTTTGACGGAGTTGGGCCCTAAAATTTTGAATGTGTTAGTTCACGGCACATGTGGAGGTATTTTTAGAAAAACAGTTTCACCAAAACCCGAGTCGGACCCCTGGCAACCTCTAGGTGATTTGGCACGGAATGATCCTGAAGGAATATTAGACATTAATTTTATTTTGTTTTTTAAAGACAAATTATTGTAATCAACTTAAAACTAATACAGAGATACCATGGGAAATATAGGCTGATGTTAAAGATTTCCATTTCTTTCTTTTTATGGGTATTTTTTTTTGGGGGGGGGGGGGGCTGTTGACCTGGAATCCCTAATTATGAGTGGGATTGGGGCACTACAATAACAGTTGGCATTGCCGAGTAGCTAGTACTGTTAGGCGCGATCGGTGGATCTGCGCGATCCCGCGGTAGCGCTGCGCCAAGCATCGGTCGATCGCGCAAGGGCAAGATGTTGCAAGATCGTGCAAGATCTAGCAAATTCTACACTGCGCGATCGGTTGATCGCGAACCCATTCATTTACGATCGACCGATGCGCAAACCTATTCCTGCGTGATCGATAGATGGCGCAAAATCTACCTTGCGCGATCTACCGTTGCGCGAACGATAGAACGAGTGAAAGCGCAGCGCCATCGCCCAACAGCGCCGATCCACCGCTCGCGTATAACACAAGGGCGGCGGAAGCTGATTTTTATTGAGGTGGCAAATCAGGCGCAGTTCCAGGAATTTTGTAGACGAGGGTCACCAGTGGCGTAGCCAGGCTCTTCCTAGAGGGGGGGGGGGGGGGGGGGGGGGGACGGGAGAATGGCTATTTTCAAGGGGGGAAATTCGCTATAGTCACGCATATAGTAACGCATATCCCAATTTTCCAGAGGGGGGGAAGAGGGGGAGGGGCAAGTGTTTCCACAGAGGGGGGGGGGGAGTTGACCCCCCTACCCCCTCCCCCCCTTGGCTACGCCACTGGGGGCACACCCAAAACGGACAAAATGCGATCGCAAAGCGCGAAGCCCAAAGCCCATACGGCGTGGGGGTCCGTAAGGGCTTTGAATTCTGGATGCTCCGTGGTGCAATCTGAGGCGATTCCTGATGGCCACTTTCAACCTGACTTTTTTTAGCAAAAGTTGTGAAGATTATATGGGGAATATATATATAATTATTTTAGCCATTATTTTTAGCCATTATTTTAGCCATGTCATGGCTACAAAAAACCAAGTTTCTCCCTCCCCCATTTTTTTGGCGTTTAATTTTCAGTTTTTGCCGTTCATTTCTAATTGGGATCGCGAAGTCCTTACGGCGTGGGGTGCGGGGCCCGCTGAAGGGCCCCGGAAAATTTTGGATTCTGGATGCTCCGTGGTGCAATCTGAGGCGATTCCTTACCACATTCACCTGACTTTTTTTTCGCAAAAGTTGTTAAGATTATATGTATAATATTATATATCATTAGTTTAGCTATTATTTTTAGCCATTATTTTAGCCATGTCATAACTACAAAAAAACTAAGTTTGTCCCTCCCCCATTTTGGGCATTTAATTTTCAGTTTTTGTCCATCATTTATAATTGGGATCGCGAAGGGCCCGGAAAATGTTGGATTCTGGATGCTCCATGGTGCAATCTGAGGGGTTTCCTGGCCACTTTCACCTGACTTTTTTTTTAGCAAAAGTTGTTAAGATTATATGGAGAATATATATATATCATTATTTTAGCCATTATTTTTAGCCACTATTTTAGCCATTATTTTTAGCCATTATTTTAGCCATGTTTGTGCACCAATTTCAACGATCAAAAAAATACATGGTTTCATTACTGGACATGAACAAATATGGTACTGAATATTATTTTTATTGAAAACAAATGTGTGCGTTTAGGCCACTCAGAAAGGATTTGGGCACATTCAGTACATTTGTGTATGTCATTCAGTGATCAATTGTTTCCTGCTTGTTGTGGCCATTTAACCTGTAATAAACTTCCCACAAGGGGATTAGATGTTGAGATGGAGAGAGTTGAAATCCCCGGCTCCGGGAAATATTCCGGTTTTTCTCTTAAAAGAGGGTTTCAGTTCTATGACATGATTCATAATCTTTTTTTTTCTTATTGCATTTTTCAGTATAATTTTTATGCCAAAAAGTAGACACAGCAGATGTTTAATATCGGCGCCGGTATTTTTTTTTAGGAGGTTGCGCTCCCTCTCCTTTTTTTTCACCTCTTTTTTTGACTCGATTTACCAGAATGCACCTCCGCGGCGCAATCCCCCCCCCCCCCCCACCCCCCGGATCCGCGCCTGCAAATAAATCGTGACCCGAAGTCTAACGGCGTGGGGCCGGGGACGCATGCCTGGAATGCTATGCGAAACAAAGGTTTCTTTTTTGTTTTTAAATGTTTGTCACCCAACCAAAGACAGAATGTGGAAACAAACGAAACTCAAATGTTACTGCTTAAAACTGCTGAAAGCGTATTGGGGTGGCACTGCCACCCCAATACGCTCCACAAGTTTATTTTGGGGTGGCAACTGCCACCCCTGCCACCCCTGTTCCGCCGCCCTTGTAACATAATCGCTAACTTCTGTGACAGTTATCAGTACCGGTACCAATATTTTAGCCGTATATCTCTGTCGTCTCTATTGGCATTACTTTTGAAGTCTGCGTCATGATCTGTGTCATTAGGCTACCAGTGTCTGAATTCAGGTTAACTTATAACAGATTTACGACTTCTTTTCGCGTTAATCGAGTACATACGTTCGTTCTCACGGAGGACGCCATCTTGAAATACCGTATCAGGTTTCGCGCAGGCAAGGATTCACCTTATTTCCAAACTAGTTGGGACTCTTCGGTCGGATTATTAATATTAATAAGAAAGAAAGAGACATTTGTTATCTCCACGTGACCATGTTGTCGCCAACCAAGATAAAGAACCAGCAGAGGTGTGTCTTAGATCCCCACGGCTACGATAAGCTGATGACGCACATGGCAGCGCACACTGTTTGGGCTTGTTTTGGCAACTGAAAACTAGTTCTATCCAATGGAACACCAGTGTTAAGTTCTGGCCCCTAACTTCGTATAAGTGCGATGTTGTTATAAGTTACACACACCACGCCTACCTAGTGCAGTCAAGCATAATAGCACAAGAGTAGGGCCTAACAATTAAAAGGTTGCAGTACATCCAATCTTACCATAAAACATGAGGCCATAGGAAAACACAATCTAAGCATGTTCTAACGAAACAGATGAATTTGTGGGGGCTGGGCGGAGGGATACATTTTGGCGGAATCGAGGAGGGAACCCAGCGGCACAACTACAGTCCAGTTTGCAGGGGGAAGTTAGGGGAACCCCGGGGTGCACAATTTTTTCTAGGGAGCACTTCAGGGAGAAAACACAATAGGCTGATATTTTTGGTTCACAAGTTCTATTGCCAGCGGGGAGGGGGGCACACAGGCCTCGGCTGGGGGGCACACAGGCCTCGGCTGGGGGCACGTGCCCCCCACGCCCCCCCCCCCCCCACCGTAATTACGCAACCGAGGGACCTCATAACGAACCAATGAGAAGGATCGTTGGGCTAATACTCTCATTAAAAAATTATTCAATTTCGAGCAACACTGAAACCAAATAACTACGAAAGGCGGCATTTCCCGATGTGTTGTGCAGATTTGGGGTATGGTAACACACTTTGCAAACGTGTTTGCTCAAATATTAGCCATTACTTTATTTCAAACATATACAAAATTTGTTTAATTATGCATTTACGGAACATTTCGCAATACGGAAATTAATTCTGACCGCACCCATAAACGGTCCAAATAGGCTAAACTGGAATTATAAATATGACTGCAGCGCGCATGTTAAGTACACTCTAAAAACACCCGGGTCAGATTTGACCCGGAAAGGGTCAGATCTGACCCGGATTCCGGGTCCCAGGGGGCCTGACCCATTCCGGGTTGGTATGACCCGGAATTCCGGGTCAGAAATTCCTGACCCGGAAAAGGGTCGCTTTTGAACGACCCGGAAAAATGGTTTCCGGGTCAAATAATACTGACCCGGGATTCCGGGTCAAAAGTTTTATGACCCGGAATCTGGGTTTCCGGGTCAATAATTTCTAACCCGAGACCCGGGTCACGCACACATTGACCCGGAAGCTAGGATGAATTCATGAGATCCGGGTCAAAATCTGATCAGTGAAACTACACACAATATCGATACGAAATCACACATAATGGGCCTGCGGACACAATGGGGCGGACATAATGGGCCTGCGGACACAATGGGGCGGACATAATGGGCCTGCGGACACAATGTGGCGGACATAATGGGCCTGCGGACATAATGGGGCGGACATAATGGGGCGGACATAATGGGCCTGAAAAAGCGTGCGGACATAATGGGCCTGCGGACATAATGGGCCGTAACAAACGTTAAACGTAAGTCAGGAATGATGTGCGTTGTCTACCTGGCCTCTTTTTCCCGTAGGGTGGTGTATAAAGGGCATATAATTTTGCAGGCTCATCATCTGGCATGCGGAGTATATGCCCAAGTAACTTGAGCTGCCGAGTTCTTACAAGCTCCACAAGAGGGCTTGTGTTGGTCATAGCGTAGATGGAGGCATTAGTGACATGGTCAGTACGCTTGACTCACATCCATAGAGGAGAACAGTGACGCACGTTGTGTTGAAAAACATCGTTTTGGTGGTGATTGGTAAAGAGGAGCTTCTCAACAGCTTTTCTAGCTTCCAAAAAGCCGTCCAGGCCAGTGCCTTGCGTCGTTTGAGGTCGGTTGCACAGAATGCCACCATGGATCCAAGATATTTGAAATCAGTCACATGTTTGATCAGGCTGCCATGGACTTGAAGTGTGGGGTAAGGCTCGCAGTATGATGTAATGTACTCAGTCTTATAGGTACACTAATAATGAGTCCAACATCTTCTGCTGCTGAAGCTGTGCTGGATAACTGTGCCTGGGCCCGAGGAAGGGTAGACTCTAGTAGGGCGATATCATCGGCAAAGTTAGATCATTAAGCAGCTTTGCCTGATATCTCCTAGAACGACGTGGGTGTGTTACGACTCCAGAATCCAAACCAGTGGTGGCTTCCTTTAGGAGGTAGTCAACAGCTATGATGAACACAAAAGGAGCACGTACATCTTCTTGCAAAACTCCCGTAGATACGGTAAAAGGCTCAGAGATGTTTCCACCCACCATAACAGCACTTTGAGAGTTGACGTACATGGCTTGGATGGCGTCGACCACTGTTTCGGGTATGCCATAGTGGCGTAATATAGAAAACATGACAGCTCTATTGATGGAATCAAAGGCCTTCCTGAAATCAATAAAGGAGACAATAAGAGGAAGTTGGTGATCTTTAAAACCCTCCATTATCCTACGAAGGATGTGGATCTGCTGCGTACAGCTGCGACCCTGACGGAAGCCAGCTTGGTTGAGAGTACATTACTGGAGATTTTGTTTGCGGACGCATCATTAGAAATAATTGAAAATCGTCCTGATGACGGTCAGAGCATACTGATCAAAACGTCGAGTTTATTTTTTTTTTTCAATACAAGCCAATAAATGCCTGCAACAGAAGTGGTGGGGTTGACCACATTTTAGGTTGCCAGCATTACCACCCTTACGATTTTCCCTGGGCCCAGATCTAAATAGAGGAGAAATCTTCAATAGATACCAAAGAAACTATCCTAATTTTAAGACCTACAGACCCATTGTACTACTCTTTCTTATTCAGTTACCTCACATGGTATCTGAAACACTCTAGCGTCTACTTTAATTAGCACGGCACAAAATGGTCATTATTCCTCAGTCCTGCCTAGTACGTACGAAAACTGGAAAGCATCTCACTGAGAAGAAATGTTCTCTTGAAGGTCAGGTTTAAGATTTGCATCAGGCCTTAGCGTTACACACAAATGCCAGATGTCATCAGGACTCACAACATACATGAAAGACCTTTGATGTCTAGTTTGTATTTCTTTCTCTCCCTCATAGAATGGTATCATACAGTAATGTCTGCAAAAAAATATAGAAGAAAGCTAGATAAGCATACTTCAACTAGTTATATTACCAAGATGTTGGGTTGACGATAGATTACTTCACCAATAATTCAAATGTATTCACGCGTAGCGCGCCTAGTGAGGCAGAAGCCGCAGCTCACCATTGGAAATTGACATGGGGTGTACATTTCGCTGCAATTCCTCGAATTTGGTCTGTATTTTGTTGAAAAGGAAAACTTGCAGAATCAATCAAGCTATCAAGCTACTGTATGAATTTGTGTTCGGCGGGGCAAGATAAGGAGTTAGAGGAGAACATTTTTGTCCCCACCGCCAGATGTTGCCTGCATGATTGTATACAGAGAAACTTTTGTCTGAGACGTCGGGCTACTAGTTTGCATGCGCGTGCAGTCAGGCGATTTGTACTTTTTGTGCCAATGCACGTGCATCCGAACTAGTATCCCGACAACTCGGACATGTTTCTGTGGAAAGATTGTACAGAGATTGTTTTTTTTATCATAGTAAAATGTTGTATCTTCACCAACGCCACGAACTGACACTCTCTAGCGCGTGAGTGCCCGCACGCGCGCGTATATACAGAACCGAGTAATTTTCGTTTTGCACGAACTGACACCCAAATAGGGGAGCGCGCGCTAACCACATTTTGATTTTCACGAACTGGAACCATTCTTAATTTCACGAGTTTAGAGGTTTTCAGTTCAATGTTTCTGTAACCCCCACAAGTATACAGATGGAGTAGATTCGTGTCAAAGCTTTTAAAGCGTTTTTCTTGGAATGGTATTTCCGCTACATGCTTGCGTGTCAATTCGTGAAAACACAAATTCCTCTCTAGCGAGTCAGTGCCCGATGTGCGCGCGCACACCTGGGTGTCAGTTCGTGAAAACGGCGACGGTTTGATTGGCGAAGAATCGTTTCACAAAGAGGATGTGTTCAAATCAACAAAGCCATTCAGTTATTGAAGTCTAATTAACACTGAACCCCCAGGATGCTGCAAAATCATATTAAAATTTGGGGATTTGGGAATGTTAGGGTTCATATCAAAACTGCATTGAGGTTTATTCTTATGGTGATGCACAACTAACCAAAAGACAAACTTTATAATAAACTTTTTTGTAATGGGCGTTGGAACGGGGGGGATGTGGCGGGGGCACCCTCCCCCCACACTTTTTCCACTTGGAGGAAATTCCCCCCACTTTTGGCAGTTCCGCACAAGAAAAACATAGAAAAAGGGGCATCAGCCGGGTCGGCACCGGCGCTGCTTTGGGCCCCCACTTTCGCCCCCCCCCCCCTCCCCCTGACTTTTGTGCATAATCATAGAAATCATGAAGACCCGAAAAGAGTTCCAACGACTTCTGGATTTTAAGAGAGATGGTTATTGAATTACAAGGCACGTATTTGATGCCACTTACATGTGATATAAAGTAATATCATACAGTGCATTCGGTCACTGCGCCGACAAGGGACCACATCTCACACCCATAATGTGACGAGTTTGTCGCCTATTGTGTCCCGTCGCCGCATGGTCACACAACCAGTAAACTCCTCGTTGAAAAAGAAAATGGCTGCTCGGCAGTAGGCCTACTATAACTGACGAGACAGGGTCACGTGCGCGTCTAGAATTCAATCAGAATCTCACGGAACGATGCATAGGATTGTTTATGACTTAAACACGCTTTCTTTCCATGTTGCTATGAATTTCTACCTCGTGGGGAGTAATTTCAACGTATTTGTTTTATGCTAATGAAAATATTTACTGCCTCCATAGCTTTGTGTGCCTCCATACCTCTGTGTGCAAAACAGTAAAATTGTTTTGCATTGCTTGAAGTAGGTTCTGATAACTTGAGTTTCGTGTTGAATAGCTTATGCGGACTTCATCGATAGCCAGTACTTCTCTAAAACTTTGTCAAAGGACTTATTTTGGTACTGTTTTTATGATCTTTTGACGAGGAGTTCCTTGTATAACCCTTGTATACAGCGCCCTCTGCATTTTACAAGATTTGTTTTTTCTTTATTGGAAAAACCACCTTCTTTTCACTTCCAATAAAAGAAAAGCGCTTAGGCCTATACCACGTTTGAATTTTGGCAACATGTGGTAATATGCGTTAAAAGAACTTGAACTGAATATGATACAGTATTGATAGAGCTTACAAAACAGTTGTAGGCAGTGTTCATGTTTTGTGTGATTCATCGTAAAATAAACCTGTGAAAGTTTGAGCTCAATCCGTCATCCAAGTCGAGAGAAAATACTGAAAAGACGTTAGTTTTAACAGCGATTTTCATGCATGTTCATATTACATTATTTCGATTCTTAAAATCGAAATTAGCCTGACCGTTTTTCAGAGGTCTTCAGACAACATTTTCTGGAAGATAACAGCATTTCAGATGGAAATATTTATCAGGAGGATCGGTCATTGTACAATTTTTATAAACAGTAAGCGTGGCCTTGTGATTTGGAGCATTCAATTCGTGGTCTGCGGGTAATTCTGCAAGTTGTGGGTTCGAGCCCAGTCCTGGGCTATAGCACTCCTACGCCAAATACGGGTAGAGGCATTATTAATGCCCAGTGGACTATAGTTCCCAACCCTATGAACATATCAGATTATTTTGTCTTGTTTCAGTGTGAGGGGCTGGTTCTTCCACACTTTCCTCTGTATCCCACACCTCGTGTGGCCTTTGGCCTTGTAATGGCGATTTGCATAAAAAGAGAAAAACACTAATCATTTTTATCGTTTATTATTACCAAGGCTATTATCGTATCTTGAATTAGGTCACGCAAATTCCATTTCGATGGTCAAGATAATTCGGCACACGCTTCCCTCGTTTGGAGCTATATATTATAGACGGGGCATCATTTTGGCAAGACTATTTGTCCCACAATATCGGGAGAACAACATTATGTTTAAGGTTGGAGCTAACTCGGTGTCACTTTATGTTCACGCTCCCGCGCGCACGTACAATTTCATCATTGGAAATTTAATCTCAGCAGCAAATCGCCCGTGACACTCGTCATTGTCAAACAAGGCGCGTGCGCGGGCAAAAGTGGGTTTATTTTCATGAAAAACAATCTCCTCATATACAAAAACCTTCGCGCGCTCTTGTTGATAGAGAAAACAACTGGATGGATTCACCATTTGCCTCTCTACGCAGCTTCCATCTCGAAAAATATTAAATTACAGCCCCGATGATAATATTTGTGGTACTGAGATTACACTCAGCCTGCATTCCCATGCTGTGCTAAGAAAATTCAATGGTCGCCCGATTGTTCGGTGACATAATAGCAATGTTTTCACATGCTTGGCAAATAAAAAAAAACACTGTTATTCGCCGATTCAATCTGGAACTTATGTTGCTATCATTATTATAAGAACTAATTGCATTTAATTTAAACGCCACATGGAACATATAAGCCAAATCGAAGTTACAAATACGACTACGGCGCATGTACAGTAGGCCACAAACAAACACGGTGCACATTTCAATGGGGAAACTGGTAACTTTACAATGAAAAAAAATTTCTAACCGCAATCAGAAACAAACTGTTTCAATAAATGTCATCAGTACATTTTGATTTTCACAGTTTTCTCAGGAAATACTTAGAAAAAGGCAGAGTTGTAATCGAGTCAGTCACAAGTCAGTCGCATGTCAGATTAAAAGGCAGATCATATTCTACATAGGATGAACAATCATGGCAAAGGAATGCTTTTGTTATATAGTGTGTTTGAATAGCTTGTTTAATACAGGGCTTGAGACCAGAATTGTGAGGTGCCTTGTGAGGTGCCTTGTGAGGTGCCTTGTGAGGTGCCTTGTGAGGTGCCTTGTGAGGTGCCTTGTGAGGTGCCCTGTGAGGTGCCCTGTGAGGTGCCCTGTGAGGTGCCCTGTGAGGTGCCTTGTGAGGTGCCTTGTGATGACTCGATTAACAACTCTGAAAAAAGGTCTTTTGTGCTATAGTCCCAAGCATTCCCTGTAACCTGCAGCGCTAGTATGAGCTGCATGTCTCCAAGTGGCTTAAAAATACCTCGTGTGATAAGGCCTATATCAGGCCTATTTGACCATTGCGCCTTTTGATAATATCTTTAAGTTCTTGATAATTTCTTCGTAGTTGTGTTCTATCTCAGTTGAGAGACACTAAGGACGTTAAGCCCCTGGGTAAAGTTGTTCAGTCCGACACGTCATCTTGACGGAAAAACAACACTGCGAGGAAAGATACATCTGTGATGCTCCCGATCCCATCGAGAGTCGTTCACAAACACAGCTGTGCATTTCAAATCCAAGGAAGTGTACAGCACATTTTATACAGAGCGACTTGACGTCCTGGGAGGTTTCAGTAAAATGGATGATTTTCCTGTAATAATCTTTGTGCAGATCTCAATCTAAAGAGTAGAGGCCTCAGATATATTCATGGTGTCAACTTTACACGATTTTTCTGTGAGATATAGCACCTAACTTTCGACGTGACGTACCGGTAACAATCTGTATAATTATATCTATCTCTTTTACACCAGAAGGTGTAGAATAATTGAATCCACAAAAATCGAAAAAATCGAAAAAAGACCCCAAAACACACGACAAAACAGGTAAAAAAGATTGCTCTCAGTTTAAAGGCGCCAATATAAGTTCAATTCGAAATTCTGAATCTTAAATTTTGCCTGTAAATATCTAATTGGTAAGAACGAAATTCCCCAACTTGAAATTAGAGACAAAATCTTATGCTCTGTCTGTAGTTTCAACCAGTTTGAGTGCATTTTACCCCTTAAACATTGGAGAGAAAACAAAATATTTTGTCCAGTTTATTGTAGTTCATAAGCTGACGTGCCAAGGCATTAATCTGCAATTTACAACACGCCCGTTACATTGACCTCGCTCCGACTAAACATCGAAGACGGCTGGTACGTCTTTAAATGTGCGCCGGTCACTTTTTTTCCTCAAAATGCGCGTAATTCCCAACCCAAAAGACAGCTGGAATTTGATTTTCTGGCCAAGCGTGGTTGAGCACCGAGCTTCCCTATTGTGAATGTTCACACGAAGCTGCCCCCCTGGGCAATTTTCTTTAGCTAATGAAAATATATCCCATGTATCACAAAGCTCAATTGCAGTCTGAATAACGCTGGTCTAAAAAGCAGAATGTCATTTCTGGTAAAATCTTGCAGCCTCTATTGAAGATACACGCTCGAAGGTCTAAAGAGCGCACTTGTAGTGTAAGCGATACACTACTACTCACAAAAGCAAAGATCATAATTCAAAGATAAACGGTTCATTGTTTTGCTTTACTGGTTGCTGAATTTGAACTTGTCATTTTTTTTAAATGATTGACAAAATATATGAACACATATATCCTACGCACTATTTCATAACGAAGAGCGGATTTGAAGATAATTATATGGTTTCAATGGAATGCTATTATTTGCCATTTTTAAAGAGGTAATCCTGATAAGAAGCGTTTATGCTCTCAACGTTTCGAGCAAAATGCTGCAGTCGTCTTCTGAATGGGGAGAAGTATGGTTTGTTAAATGGGGACCACATGGGCTTGGGGCGTTGCTATTTACGCAACAGTGACACCTTCAGAGAAGGTGGGATTTATTTCTTTAATGGCGTAAAGAGCAACTGAATGAACATGTTCTATTTTTACGCCCTGCATTATGCATGCTACAGGCCATGTGCTCAAAATTCCGCATGTAAAGGGACAGAGTGTGTGCGGTGGTAATTTCATCGCCTTCCGCCCACGGCGGCCCGGGTGCGAATCTCGCCCGGATCAATGTGTGAATTGGGTTCCAGTCCCTGCCTCCCACCTCTAAAAATGTCTTCGGCTTCTACCTTCGGGTTTCTTCAGGCTTTCGAGCTACAGTGTGATTTGCAATTGTGAGGAATCCCTTTTTTACCAGAGTCAATTAAAACGCAAGAGATCCCTAATGAAGATCTTTTCACAAACATACCAATAACCGTTAATTTGCAGTGCAAGGACATTTAGCAATGCTTCTATATGTTAAAAAGTGCACTCAACTTGAAATTCATTAATACAACAGTACCACTAATCGATTCCATCACAAGAACACCAAAGCACAAAGGGCTTAATTAATTAAGTAGTGGTTCAAGCTCACCGCCAGCATGAAGGACAATCCGAAGGTTGACAATTGTAGTAAATAACGAGGGCAATGAAATAATGACGCAGGGGAGTTTCGAATTGTAATTTCCTTTCTTCGCGGACTGACCTTGGCCCGTGTGTATCGCGGTTGATCTTACATCGATCTGCTCCTTAAGCAAATAAATTAATAAAAATATATGTTTAGCGTCCCGCACAAAGGGCTTAATTAATTAAGTAGTGGTTCAAGCTCACCGCCAGCATGAAGGACAATCCGAAGGTTGACAATTGTAGTAAATAACGACGGCAATGAAATAATGACGTAGGGGAGTTTCGAATCTTAATTTCCTTTCTTCTAAGACTGACCTTGGCCCGTGTGTATCGCGGTTGATCTTACATCGATCTGCTTCTTAAGCAAACAAATAAATACAAATAAATGTTTAGCGTCCCGCCCGCTTCCTTCTTCGAGGCCACCCCCCCCCCCCCCCCCATTCTCTGAAATAATCTATATTAGTGCAAAAAGAACACTGGAAATACATCCCAATAAGCCAGTTCGGTATCTCAAAGGTCAAAGGTTATTCGGGATAAAATTGCTGACGTAATGTCACGCCATGTTACGCGAACGCCCATTCGGATTGAATTTAACACGTGCGCGTTGTGCGACCACCTTTTGCGTTCACACGCGCGCGTTACGTCACGCAGGTCATTCGGGATAAAATGTCATTGTGCACATGCGCAGTTGAAATACCGAACTGGCTTATTCGCATGTTTTGTATCCATTTAGGGTACCTGGTTGTAAATAGTTCAAAAATTAACTGTGGCGAGCTGTTCGCATTTTGCCTGCCCTGGATATACTTTTAAGGAGTGTTTTGAGGACCATGCAGTTGAGGGATTTTAAATGTACAAGGATTGAGAGTGTATAATTCTGCGAAATGTGGATAAAATGGCCATGCGGATGGGCCCTATTTAGCCATAGAGTTAAGGGATCTTTACTCAAAATGGATGCACTGCAGGGTGGGATAAAGCACTACTTTTTAGGGGTGATGATTTTCTTTGGAGGGGAATATTACGCAAAAGTTATCGGTGGACCCCCTGATTTTTTTTAAAATAAATAAATTAATTAATTAATAAATAAATTAATTAATAAATAAATAAGAAAGAAAAATTACAATAAATTATAATAAAAACAAGAAAGAAGTAATAGTAAAGAAACTGAAAGTTGAAATAAGTCAAGCTTTATTTTGCTGAATCAGCTTAGTCACCAGTGAGAGTATTTTTGCCCAAGTTGGGGTTTTTTACAACTGATGTCAATGGAAGTTTACCGAAGGTGTGCACCTGTAGGCAGAAGCCATCTTGAAACAAAAAATGTGAATGACCATCTTGGTAAACATTACCTGGGAGTTGGGTTTTTTTCTTCGGTTTTTAAGACATGACACGCTTACAAAAAAAATGTTTTGTCTTGGGCAGCGCCCATCTAATGGGAGACACAATCCAATATTGTTTTACCCACATGGTTTCCTGTAATTATACTTTCCTCATTCAAGTTGGTGCACGCCGCGTAATGAGTCGATAGCCGGCCCGCCAGACTTCGGGAAAAGCACGGCTGGGCCGGCCGGGCTCATGAAAAATTAAATGGCGGAGTTTATAATGCGTGCACTTATGTTCGCATAGGTATAAAGAATCAAAATCGCTAAGTGGGTCACAAGTTTGTCTCGACTGCAGAACATAAAACTACATATCATCGTCAAAAGGCATTTCATTTTCGTAGAGTACCGGTATGGTTTTATTAAGCTTCAAGATATTCTGCGTATGTTTTTTTTTCTACAAAGGGCGAGATAGCTTAGTTGGTAGAACGCCGGGACGGTAACCCATAGGTCTTGCGTTATCCCGCTCCTGCAATTAAATCTTGCTTCTTCACTTTGAGAAATTAGTTTTTAGATACAAGACCAAAAGCCAGTGGATTGAAATCCTTGCGGAATGTGATTTCGAGCGCTTGAAACGCAAGGAAACAAGTACTGCACAAATCGAACACATGAGAACTTTCTTAATTCTGAAGAGTGAAATTCACTCATCGCTTGAAACGAGGGATAAAATTGAACAATTTATTCCTACAGTTTCCATCGGTTAACGCGAATTTCAACTCCCAGAGGGAAAGGTAGCTGGCCATATTCAAAACAAAAATTTACAAGAAAAATTACAACTTACCGAACTCATTCGAAAGGCCGTCGGAGCCGGCAGGTAGCACTAGTAAACAAACGATACACACAAATGGCGCAGCATTCCACATGATGTGTGGTTGACGAAGAAGTCCGCTGATAAACGCCTCAGTCATCACATCTGTGAAAATAAGGCATAAATGCTATATATTTACACAAACGCCACAGGTTGTCACATGTGATGTTCCGCTCTTTTAAAGAGAGATCAAACACCGGAATGTAGCAAACATAGACCTTATACGAAGCGGGCATTATTCGAGGTAGGCCTATGGTCGTGCAAATTATGTAAACAGATTTGTAAAGTGAACAAAGAAAACTGGCAGGGGCGGGATTCGAACCTGCGACATCCGGAATACCAACTGAGCTTGCCCCATGTTGGCGGTATATAGTAGCCTTGAAAATGGCCGCTATGGATAAGGTCTATATGATGTTGCGTAATTTTAAAGTGCATCTTCTGCCGTCAGATGAAATTGATAAACATCCACATGCCATAGTTTATAGAGTACCGAAGTGATGACGTCAATGCAATGTTTGGAACCAGAATACTGGCTGTTAACAAAGGAACAGTCGAAATCTCCATTTGTTTGGAGCCAGTTGCGCCAACTGACGTCAGACTTCGGTATGATCACTTCACTCTAAAACGGAACGGTTGTAAGTATAGTTTGGGAAATGTACCGAGTATTTCTACCAATTATGTGATTTCAACCAAGCTGTTTCCCGTGTGATGGAAACCACTTTTGAAGCTCACAGAATGCTGGTTTGAAGACGCGTGTGCACAAAATGCACCATTGTTGATGCTTTTAATATATATAACCTCTAATTTTAAATCTGTGTAAATTTTTTACTTTATCACTTCAATGGGATTGGCTGGCGTTGGCCGTGGAATTAATCAAACAAATTAGGTTATTTCCGGTCACTTACAACAACCATCAGTAAGAGAATGATGGTAAAATCCCGTTTAGCGGGTGGCAAAAGGGACACTCTATTTCTATAAAATTGTGTGAAAGGTCCTCAATGAAGCTAAGAAATATTTAAATAAAATGCACGCGTATCAAATTTTGCATTTGAAGAGTTCACGGCCCATGGAAATCGGTGGAATTATTTATTGTTATAAAATATACACAGTCAACCTAAAAAAAAAAGTTTAAACCTAGATTTGTTATTCAATATTTGTAGGGTATGGAAAATGTATTTGATTTGTTTTACACGAAGAAAATTCATCTCCCAAAGGGTTGCGAATGTTCAGAAAGATGCCTCCGACAGATTCGCAGACATTAATGGCACATCGATGTCATTTTTGTTTACTGAAGACGTCAGAGCTTTCTCGTCGAGGCCTCGAGTTTGCTGTTCTTTCAACGTTTGCTGGCCATGGGAAACCAATTCGAAGGGCAGGGTGCTAGACCACGGGTTATCGACAACTGAATTTTTTTTCCATATTTATACCGAAAGCTTAATACAATGGTGTTGCGAAATTGTGCTCACATTGTGGAAAACACAATGAAATGTATTAATCAGAGTTGTTTTGGTAGTTACATCACCCCACTACGATTTCTTTTAAATCGAGTCCCTACTGCTACCGGTATACTACAATCATTTCTCAGGTTGTAATCTCGCTATGGGAGTCTCAGATCCTTTGAGGAAAATATTTCGCCCTTCGGAGGCAAACACGACGACCTTTCAGAAGGTGAAGATGTATAATTTATTTCCGTTTTTCCGCCCGTTATCTGCTGGGGTCCTCTGACAGCGAAAACGTGGAACGGCCGAAGAGGAACCGTTTGTGAGAAGTGTCGATGTTATCAGGGAACACCGTGGTATTTATCTTCGTCTAGAATCACCCTTGCCTCGCATCTAAAGTAGGGTCTAGTCTCAATTTATCAACGGAGGCAAATACTCGGGGAGTATGCCTCCGAACAAAACGAGCCACGGGTGCCCATTAAAAAAAAACGCGCAAAATGGACACCGTTGATGGTTCCACTTTACACAAATCACAGATGGAAGGGTCAAAGGTTATACGCGAGAGAACGATTTAAGCATTAGCATGGAGAATTTTCTTTTTAGCAGAACGAACCATTTGTGACCAACCTAACACAATGATTCACCAGTCTTCAGAGCTACTTTTGAGTTACAGGTCGTTAAAGGTAGTAAAAAGCATTTGCAAACATCAAAAAACAAAACTTCTGAATTACTATGAAATACCTTACTTGACTGTCGGTAAATAATAGTCTCAAGCATCCTGTGAAATCATGTGCTGTCATTTTTAAGAAATTAAAGTTGGTTTTTAATTGGACATGTTCTCGCCGTGAATATGACCCTGGTTGTCGGCACGGCGTTAAACCAAAAACTCACTCTCTCACTCACTTTTTAAGAAAAGTGGAATTTTCAGCGATTGGTCTGCCGACCATCACTGAATAGTCTAGTTCCCCGAAGTGATAATTCCCGGCCGTATATAAATTCCTCCGTTTGGTCAGGGAACCAGACTACAAAACACATTCTCTTTTTTTCCCCAGCAGCTACGCACACAAAACATTAAACAGGTCAGTGTCACAGTATTTGCTATAAGATACTAACCCCCAAATCCATACATTTCTGAAAATTACCACTGAGCAAACGTGACTTACACAAAGAAAGTCAAAACAAACTGTCGAAGGTTTCGTTCACAACCAGGATGTAATACTGAGTGGTATAAAACAAAATGAATAGTTCATACTCTTTCTAATGCATGCAAACAGTCGACAAATCAAAAAAATATCTAAGACTCATTTATCAGGGAGCCCGTATCATTAACCATATTAACCTGGCACAACAAAATGGGTGGAAAGTATATGCAATAAGGTTTAATGTTTATGCATTGTGTGTTGCTGTAGGTCATTCCTGGGCCAAACTACAATCTCTTGAAACTGTAAGACCCCTTCTTATGAGAAAACGAAGCTCACATTTTGTGACCTGTGCACACTCCTATAACTTGATTGCAAAAAAAATATCATCCGCAAAGAATATTTTGAGACTGAATTAAGTTTTTAAACTTTGGGATGTGATAGAATATAGGGCTTTTCAAAATGAAAAAAATGTTTCTGCTTGCAACCCAGAAAGCCATGTTGCGACTTTCAGCTCATTCTGTTCCGTCAGGTCACATTTTATAGTTCTATCTTAATAAGCCGCACTTCCTCGAGAGAAGAACCCGTATTGGCGTCACCGTGTTTTGGTCGAGGAACGAAAACACTAAAATACGCTTCGCGGCTGCTCGGACATGATCACATTAATAAAACAAGGTCACATCTTCTGTCGAATTCGCCAGCCAACATCCATTCACACCATTATAAATAGTCATGTATAGGAGCAGTCTTCAGCGGTTCGATGATGGGGAGAGAGGGGGTGTGAATATGCCTCACTGATTTAATGAGAAAGACTGGTCCACGAGTCAGACGCCCAATCTCCTTTTCCCAAAATGTGTTTTCTATTCTATGATTACAACTATTTCTATTTCTCCTCTCAAAGAATATTGATGAGGAAGGAAATCTATATGCAGCTGTGTGGCTACTGGAAAAGGCCCGTGCTGTATAGGGCAGGTTGAAGCTGGTGTTCCCCAGAAGCAAGTTGCAGTATTATTAGGAGTGAGCCCTGATACTATCTCAAAACTGAAGGCTATGTTCCGTGAAACTGCCCAGCAAACATTTCACAATTGGCCCAATGCTGGCCCAGTATCGGCTGGTGAATTGGCCCAATGCTGGCTGCCAGTAACGGGCCAGTACAGTTTTGCACATTGGCGTTATATTGGCCCAGTACCGTGTGCCTTAATTGGCCCAATACCGAACCGTAACGGCCCAGTACAGGCCCAATGGTTATCTGCCTGTACTGGGCCAATACCGTTATGCCAAAATTGGCCCAGTAAACGAACCGTAATGGCCCAGTACAGGCCCAATGGTTATCTGCCTGTACTGGGCCAATACCGTTATGCCAATATTGGCCCAGTAAACGAACCGTAACGGCCCAGTACAGGCCCAATGGTTATCTGCCTGTACTGGACCAATACCGTTATGCCAATATTGGCCCAGTAAACGAACCATAATGGCCCAGTACTGGGCCAGTATAAAACTGCCACTATTAATGGGGCCCCTCCTGGCAACGCTAGTATTATGTAATTTTTTTTTTTTTTTTTGGGGGGGGGGGGCACGAAAGGACAATCGAGTGCCTACAAGTATTACATGTATTTAATAGCCACATGTATTTTGATGTACCCACACAAGGACTTCAAGTGGGAAAACCATCCACACAATTACAGAGGTTGACAAACACAACCAACATGCATGTAAAAAACTCAAACAGCAAGTAAAGTTTGTAAATAATTAACTATTTTATTAAAAAATAGAGCAACATTATACATGTACTCCTACACTTAAAAGTAAACTAAGTGCTCCTAACCTTTTCAAACCCATTTCAATATTTAGAGGAACAAATTAGTAATTCGCTCAGAAAATTTCGTATTTTTATCACAATTTAAACGAACTAAAAATCTGTTGTTTTTTCCCACAGCTTACACATCGTTGACACGGCAATGGTTCTCAATACATAGAAGAATGAAATCCAGCATACTGACATGAAGCTCCTAAAAAAACAATATATGGGAAAAGCGTTATCTCTTCTGTTAAAGCTCAAGTTGCATCTTTTTGGTTGGCATAATGAGCCAGTACATGCGTAGTATAATAGCATAATATGAATGGCAAAACATTGTGGTGGTTAGATTTTATGAAGAAAAATCCACGAAAAACTGGCAGACATTTGATTTGTATGGCATTACTGAAGAAAAGTGCACTGTTTACTAAAATATATACATGTTTCAGGTTGGAAGGTGAGGTCATTTTGGAATAATAGAAACAATTTAAGGAACAATATCATGGGAATTCCCAAAGGAAAAAGAAATAATCCCCAAGATTGAGTATCGGGTTGTCCAGCAAGTCCTGCCAATAGTGAGAATGAAATACTTGCATGGATCTCCTCAGAAAAATATTGGAAAAGGGTTAGATCTTATATGTTAAAGCTAAAGTTGCATCTATTCAGTTGGGATGAGCTAGCACACGCATTGAATAGCATAATATGGATGAAAAAACATTGGGGTCGGATTTTACAAAATCCGTATTAACAAAATTCAGGGATGAGATTTGGGGAAAATGAAATATCCACGAAACATTTGGAGACGTTTGATTTGAATGGCATTAATGAAAAATGCATCTGTGCACTCTTTGCCAGAAATTTAAAAAACTTCCAAAAAATCTTGAGAATTCTTACAAAAAATACCGAAATCGGGCAAAGTCCGGAGAAATCTCACCCCTGAAAAATATATACGGGAAAAAATCTAAAGATCTGTACTGAATAATTACAGACATATTTTGTCCAAATTTTAATTGCCATTCTCTTGGTGTTGCTTGGCCATCTCTCTGCTTTTCCTTCCTCCGTTGCGATCTCCAGCATTCCGCAGCCACACCATAACCTCATTTTTAACATCAGCAGCTGTCCCCGACAGCGATGGAATCCTATTAATTGCATCTGAAATTGCAATTGCACAAACAAAGAGAAAGTAAATTACAATAACACAAGACTCAACTGGCACTATTCCATAATCACTACGGTGAACAAGTGATTATGGAATAAGGAAAATATATTTCTGTGTTCCCACTAGACACCTTTTCACACCATGCAAAGAAACTCGCAACAATTGAGAGATTATCTCAATAATTGAGAAATGTCACAAAGGCCCAGCGTGTGGAAGGAGAGATTTTGGAGGCCAAGACCTACGACAATATCCCCGCTAGCAGAAGATTTTGTCGTGGGCATCGCGTGAATATGGTGGACCAAAAGACCCATTTGATTATTAGAGGGAATATTTTGCAGGAGGGCGGTGATCGAGACTGAGGATATTTTTTTAGATCCTCTTGAGCTGGATGTTTCACTTGTTGCCATGCATGCTGGGATTACAACATTTTGCACGCTGAGCAAATAATGAGCCGCTATATTTTACAAAACGTAGTCTACATAAAACCAAAAAATGACAGACTTTTCTATGATTGGTCATTGTTGCAATTTTCAGAAATGGGCGGATTTGGGGGTTAGATTTTTATAGGCCTAGGCCCTAATGTTACAGGTAGAGTGACCAAGGTAATTCAATTATTTGTTTTTTTCCCTAAAACCTGAAAACTGTCAATTGCAACTCAAAAAAAAAGGCAAAAGGCAGAAATAAAGACAATTCAAGAACATGTACCAATAACGAATTTTTTTAACAGTAGGCTAGGCTGCAATGACAATTTATTTTTTAAACAATTTTTCAGAAACTATTTTGTGCCTCCAATTGGAAAATTAAGTCTAGGCATTGGCCTGTTATGGCATGCAGTGTGCATTAATACGTACGAGCCCCACCAAATTCACGAAGAAATAGAAGCGTACTGAAATGCACTCTTATCAGCTGAAATGATTTACAAGTATAAAAACTCACCAGTGTATACAATACGTACTTTGGCCTTCCACTCCAGCTACTTGGCAAGTAAAATGCAGCTTAAAAAATCGAGAAAACGTGACCGCTAACTGCACACTGTCTCCGGTTGCGTGTTGTAAATGTTGCACACGTGTTAAAATGGCGACGAGTCGATAGCATGCGCGCGCAAACGAACACGATGCGGTTTCCCACAATGCTTTGCGTGCTATCCCACAAGTCTGTGCGCGCGATGTCGTACCGTGCGCCGGAATCGGTCCACTGTCGGCCCAATTATGACTGCGGAGATGTTGGCATGGTAGCGGCTGCCAGAATAAAGCCAGCATTGGCTGACTTAAGGCCGTGTACCGTCAGCCGTAAACGGTACTGCCGTTACCAGCCAGTACACTGCCAATATTGGGCCAATGGTGTGATGTTTGCTGGGTGGTGATGTCAAAGACAGACCGCGAAGTGGGCGTCCCAAGAAGACAACACCCCATGCAAGAATACCGGTTCATCACCCTTAGGCCTACATCACTGACGAACCGCAGGCTGTCTTCCAGAGATTTGCAGGCAGATTGGATAAACGCTAATACTTAGAACAGACACCAAATGGCCACTGTGGTAAACACTGGCCAGTCTCACAAACAGTGCCATTCAAATCACATCCAACCCCCACACAAATCAAGACAATATAGTCAATACCAACAGGAATACACTGTTTGACATTGGCAGGGAAATTCGTAACATTTCACTTGGGACCCACCCACACAATCAGCTGTGCCGCCCATCCCACAAATTCACGATCATTACAAATGGGACATCATTGTAAAGGGAAATGAACAGGCTTTCCAATGATATAACATACAATGCTAATAATGCAGTAACAACAGAGATACGATCGACCACACACAAACTGCCACAGTTTAAGGGGTTTATACGTGTACGTCTGTGCCTAGGCCTGCAGAGCGTTCAAGCCTCGCGACTTCACGATCACTTTTTACATGAACGTCTTGGAACCAAACACTGACTAGTCTGGCGACGGATTCTTTTATTCTGTTGTTACCCTATATATCGATGCCAATGATAATTTGATCGGAAGTTGAGGTCAACTGTTTCTTTATTTTGTTGGTCATTATTTTGTTAACCAATTCCTGTATCAGCTGGAACGAGCTGACTTCCAAGGCCTACCGCTTTTCAAGGATATCTTCTTGTATGTCCATGCTACTTTTAAATGATAAAGACAGGTGCATCTGTGGCATGCTACTCCCCGAGTTCCCGCTTCCCAAAGCCCTGTCATATAAACTGAAATTCTTATTTCCGGAGATCGGGTGTGACGCCATCGTTCTGATCGACTTGTATTTTGTTTTGAAAAATTGCTTTTCTGTACGGATGTTGTAATTACTGTACGGTCCACCCGGTATACAATCGCAAAACCTTTTCCCGGATATGTTAACAAACCCCGATGATATGAGATGAGATGAGATGAGATGCCCGATGAGATGTGCTAAATATAATCGTGACCCACCGCCTCCAAACTAGGCTAAAGTAAGCATAAATCTCGTTTAGCCTATCTTTGTGTGCCAACAATCTTTGTTTTAGTATGTCAGTCGCACCCAAGTACAAAAAGCTGTTGGCGAATGTGGACTAACGGAATGGTTGAATTTGTATTTCTTGTGTGTCAATTTCACGTGCTCCTGGTAACTTCAGCCTGGTTTTAATGTGTCACTGTTTCCGTGAAGACAAAAACATTTTTTTAAGCAGGGCCGGATTAAGTGTTTCGCAGGCCCTATAGGCACCAGTGTTCAGTAGGCCCTCTGCCCAAGGCACGTCGACACCAATTTCTAACGCTTGAAAGCACTGGGGCCTCACTGGGTTGCGGTCAGGGGTTAGCTACATGTACATACTAGCAAATTTAAAGCTTTCCCAAAATCGAAAATGCAGAAATCGACGCCAAAAACTTGTTAAAACTTTTCTTGCCTGTTTCGTTGCGTGCGCGTTCGTTGGTCTGGGTGTATTTTTTGTACGCCCCCTAATTTTGTGTGGGCCCTACACTGCAAAAACTGAGGTGTTAAAAATAACACCAACGGTGTCAAATTTGATTCTTTCCCGGATTCTATCCCATGGTGGTAATTGACACCAAAGGTTGGTGTTAATTTATTCCAACACCAAACATGGTGTAACTGTATACACCAGAAATCGGTGTTAACTTGTAGTATACTTGGTGTTACATGTACTCTAAAAAAAATAGAGGCGTATTTCTGTTGGAAATTCCAGGCAGAAAGTAATTTCAAATTTATAGAATATGAATTCAGTGGGAACCAGACTAATTGGAATACACTTATTATACATTACTACGGTAGAGTGTACAAATGCTACGGTAACTTACACTACAAAGTGGATATTGTCGTAATTTAGTTTTAAATTTAGCATTTTTCTGCCATGCTGAAGTCATGGTTTCCATGAACAGTTTCAATATTTGAATACGAAAGCGATGTAATGCGATTCTTTATTTATTTTTACACAAAATCTAAATTTTGTTGTGGAATATTGTTTGAATAATAATTACACATTATGGTCAAGAAATTGTGTTTTTGGACGAAACACCACAATTTAACGTGATTTTTGTGAACATAAATTTCCTCACCATAATAAGCGAAGAAGTGATGCCGTCCAATCGGATTGCTGGATCTTCGAGCATGCGCACGTTGTGTAACCTTTTATCACCAGAATTTTTTAACACCAAGTTATTCAAGTTTCTGCCCGCACGTTTGAATAAATTGGTGTTATTTTAACACCAAAAGAATCACCAAAACTTTTACACCAGTTTAGTGTTAGCAATTTAACACCAGAGTCTTTGCAGTGTAGACACAGTGCCTATACTGCCTATTGGATATCCGGCCCTGTAACACAGTGCTAAGCATCGTGATCGCATACAGATTAGGCAAGGAAAACAAAATTCATATCCCTCATCATTCAGAAATGCGTTTCGGTGTGTTAACATGGATCAAAGAAAACCTCGATCCAACGAATGAGCGACCCTATCATCACTCCAGCGCATTGGTCTCCCATTACGTTTTGAAGTGAGGGGAACGAGGAACGCAATGACGAACCACATGAATTGTATATAGAAAGAGGATTATGAAAATGTAGGCGATTTGAAATTGGCGCACAAGTTGACAAATTTTAATACTGTCGTGATTGGACAGTATCTCACAAGCTGCGTTGGCGCGGTCATTAAGCCCCGCCCCTTTGACTTATTGACGAATCACAGCCACGGTATTCTCCACAGGGGTGTGGCTTGCGCTGCTCTGATTGGACAATGCGTCAAGGTGTGGGACTAAATGGGTCGGTCTGTTGAATTTTGACGGCAGGCTCGACACCCTCCCCCTCTCTCCGGCCGAAGGCACTCGCTTGACTAACTACAATCGTCGCCCCAGACAATTCCCACACAGTCTGCGCGAAAGGTTATCGGTGTTTAACGAGCCGTGGGACCTCTGCTCGTCCGAGCGTGTTGCACGTGGCCAAATAACAAGCAATTACATCATGTTTCTATTTTTGAACTGGATAGCCATTGCATGTTTTCTTTCAAGCTTGTACACAAAGCTTGGGTCTATATAGCAGAACATTTGGGCGTCTTTTCATACGTACTCCTGTTGAAGATTTATCTTCTATTTAGATGCGGGCCCACAGAAACAGTCTGGTGGTCGAGTTAGCAACCTTAATAGCTCAGTTGATAACCATTAGGCTTTTAGCCTTGTAATGGACGACCTCATACCAAAACTACGACGACCTGTGCCTACTTATTAAGCAACATCCATGCACTCTTACCTTTAAGAACATAACATCCGAGATCTTCCTGGGCAGATGCTTCTTTATGGGCAGCTTTCCTTGCTATCTGTCAGCAGGGACAGGCACATGAGTTCCCGACTGCGATTCAGATTACTTGCAAACAGTAATCTACGGTTATTTGAAGTTGCAGTTATAAAGAAATGTACACCGCGCAAAGTCAATGAGGCACATTAAAGTAAACGCTTACACAGTATCTGTAGTCTGGCTGCCTTGCACGTAAGACACCGTTCACAGCGAGTCACTCTGCCAGCGAGAGTAACAGTGCGATCAGACATCGCCGATCAACCGATCTCGAGACAGGTGAAGAGTACAACGCTCGGGAATGTGGCAAGCCATACGGCCGCCGCGCGGGAATAAAAGGTGGAGAGAGAGAAAAAACTAGCCAGCCAAAAATGAGCATTGATTATATTAAACACGTGCACAGCTGCCGCAGATTCCACGGTCCGTGAACGCGGGGCGCGTGACTTCGAAGCCTGTTCGTTTCGTCGGCGGAGGGGGAAAGACGATATTTTCAGGACAACGTGCGGTTGGTGCAGTATCGGGTGTAAACCGCCGACCCATGGTATTAGATGGTAATTGAATGGGCTAATATCAAGCCACTAGATTATCCTACCGGTATGCAATTAAATAGAAAGTAGTATTAATGTATTATAAAGTAGTTTTCATTAGTTTGTGTTAGTAGATGCAACTATTTGTCAACTGCCTGATAGTTTGCGTCAATACATGTCAATGTGATACACGTTCCATTAACTTAAAGTTACATTTTTTTTATCATTTCCATATAATACCATGAACTATCGAAACATCAGTAGAATATATATATGGCCAATGTTCTTCGTATTACATATCCGTATATAATAGAGTACCGAAGTGATGACGTCAATCAATGCAATGTTTGGAACCAGAATACATTCTAAACCGCATGTCTTTGGAACCATTGCCGCGGCAACTGACGTCAGACTTCAGTACTCTATACCTATATATCAGTATACATTACCGGTACCTGGCAGAGTTGTAATCAAGTCAATCACAAGTCAATCATAAGTCAGATCAAAAGAAAGATCACAAGTCAATCACAAGTCAGCTCACAAGCTGCATGGGATGAACAATGACAAAGTGTGTTTGAATAGCAGAGTTGTATTCGAGTCCCTGCAGGTCCTTTCACAAGTCCCTGCAAGTCCCTGCAAGTCCACCACAAGCCCTCCAGTCCTAATCCTAATCACAAGCTATTCAAATGAGCTTTGACAAAGGCATTCTTTTGTCATTGTTCATCCAGTTACTTGTGACCGGCTTTATGAAAGGACTTCTGACTGGGCTTGCGAAAGGACTTGTGAAAAGACTTGCAGGGACTCGAATACAACTCTGTTGAATAGCTTGTTACATGGCTTGAGACCAGAATTGTGAAGTGACTTGTGAAGTGACTTGTGAAGTGACTTGTGAAGTGACTTGTGAAGTGACTTGTGAAGTGACTTGTGTGATGACTTGTGAAGTGACTTGTGAAGTGACTTGTGATTGACTTGAGATTGACCTGATTACAACTTTGCTGGTCTTTGTATTATGTTCCATCATTTTTATATATGACGGGATTAATGTCATCAAATTGTGTATCTCACAATATTTTTTTTCCTTCTGTCTAATACACTTTTCACCTTGACAAAATGCACGGGTCTGCGAGGTTGCGAATACGTACAGTGCGCGCGAATACGCTTTTGGGGAATCCTTAGTTTCAGTATATACTGGAAATACATAACACCAGTCACTTTCTTTAGCGTAGAAGCTACAATGGAGAAATCAGCAAATTCGCATCCACATGAGTTTAATGAGCGTGACGCTTTCATTATTTTTCTTTTCGTCAATTCTGAGTGTTTATACAAAAAACCAGCGTGTTCAAATTTCACCTCCCGCCAAAAGCATATGAAACAAAATACAACCGTCCCCACTTGTATACTTTATTTGTTCCATGGTGCATGCATTAATTTTAATGGCGATTTTACACAAATTTATTCAACACAAGGTTGACATTAATTAAAGTAACCACGACCACAAAATCTCAAACCTACAGGAGCCATTCATTTAGGTGTGCGTATGGTATTACCACGTTAATTGTCCAATCAATATTGATGATGTATCCCCCAATAAATGAGCGACCTGATAGATTTCATTTCATGGGACAGCAGGTTTGCAAGACGGAGTCTGAATGAGTTATGGGGACGGAGAAGGTCCTCCGGAGTCCCAGAGGCACCGAATGCAACATCCCTTCAGGGAGAGGATGCCTGGGCTTGCATCCCAACGAAACACGACTCGATCATCCCACATCGGGACTTACAAGTCATTTTACGAAACAAAAACAAATGACAAGAAAATAGTAATTAAATAAGGTGGAATTCCGTACAGAAACACAGCGGCGCACCTAGGATTTGTCTGGGGGTGGCTCACAATTTGTTGTGTTCAAAATCGAAAAGTTTCCTCTAGAAAAAATTTCAAAAAGGGAGGTACAATTCCTTGTACCTAACCTTTGAAACCGAAAAGACTAAACAATTAGCCAGAGAGCTTCGTTATACGTACCACCGCACACACAAAAATAGTTAAATTTTAATCTTATACACTTTGAAGTGAAAACGGTAGCTATTTTAGTTTTGTTGGTTAACTTTTTTTCGTTTTGACTCCTCCCACTATTTTCCAAATCCTAGTCACGCACGCCCATACTTTGTGTGCTCACGAGAAAGGCGCCTGTAGAGGAATCCCACAACGACGAGTTTAGCGCCGATCTGCGCACTTCCGCGTTTGAAAACGAGGATCTCAATGTCCAGGCGCGGATCCGGGGGGGGGGGGGGGTCGAAACCCCCCCCCCCCCCCCCCCCCGCTCGTTGCCAATTATTTTATTTATTTATAATTTTTTTTATTTATTTTTTATTTTTGCTTTTGCTTGTAGGGGCCTACGCCTTGCAAATACAGGTCATATTTTGCCTATGGGTAAGAACCAAACAGAGGTTAAATGGCGCTACCAACGGTGAGAAAGTGTATCAGCCCTCCCCCCCCCCCCCCCCCCCCCCCCCCTCGCTTGTAATTTTTTTTTGCAGGCGGGACATTTTGGGATTTCTGGGCAAATTTCAGAAACCCCCCCTGCAAAAATTCCTGGATCCGCCCCTGATGTAACAGTAAACAACTTTATGCTGATCGTGCGCCTGCGCTGCCTTATATGGCCTGATTAATTCATGCATGAATGAATGTGCTGAAAAGCGTTGTTTTGTTTGCCACTGACATTCTCGCTTTCAACCCGGACGTGCGAAGAAGGGGCTAATGTGAAATTCCCTTATAGTCTAGTCTGGTTCTCGAGCCCAAAACATACAAAGATCGGCTGGTAGCATGAGCATCTCGCTTTTTAATGCACACGTATTTAACACAGGTTTTTGCAAAGGGCGGGAACATTTCAATGCATAATTATCAATATACCTGGCAAAAAGCCTCCAGTCTGCAGGGAGTCGAATTAGCCAATACGGTCCCTTCTTTCAATGAAAGACGGTAATGGAGGAGCCGGGACCAGTCTAAAATTCGTGTTAATAAATTGTACAGAAAATCGGAGATTAAAACCCCATTGGGTGCATGCCAAATCATATTAAAAGTGTTTGATTTATAGCAGGGTTTTGGTAAAACTCGTATTGCTCTCCATTGACCAGACGAGACATCGAATTTTGAAGCCCAAGTCCTATGGTTGTCTGCCCAAGAGTATTTCTTGGTAAACTGTTTGTCCCCATATTGACGGTGTGCCCGTGTGCCCGTGTACACTAAATCACATGTCACAGTCTCTATTTCGTCGCAGGCCTTTCAGCCCCACATTTTATGGAATGTGATGTGGCGCCAGAATTCCAATGAGGAGCCTTTCTTTGCGAGATAGAGCAAAGTATTCGCCTCATGTTGGCCTACTTATCAGTGGGCCACTAAAATGGACGAACGTTTCCCTCTGAGACGTATTTTACTTGGACAATTATTCGGTACTAGCAGCCTTTTCGCGAAAGCAGCTTCGTTTTCGTGAGCCAAAGATGCAAATATCCTTACAACACAAGTGGAACGTTGAACCTTGAACACCATGATATATCCAAATTGCCATCACAGATGCATGTAACTGACAAAATAATTACTCCGCACATTCAGTTCAGACGTACGTAGGCCCACCACAAAATGATACTTGCCACATTCTTGTCATGCAGCCGAAACCACACCCAGCTCCTTTATTGATTTTTCTATTCAGTGTCAAAAGTTGGTAATCCTCCAATTTGTATTTACTGAATTATTACAAAATACCTTACTGTATAAAGTTAATAGTAGTCTCAATCATCCTGTGAAATGATGGCACCAGGTGTGCTGTCGTTGTCAAGAAAGGTGCAAATTGATATCGATTTCCGGCTGGAAATCGTTTACCTAGCATTAAAAAGGGCTGGTAACCTGTTTTTGCGCTAAGCATACTTTTTCGCTGAGCAGCTCCATGTAATGACAAATTTCGAAGCTTTTTCAGAAGAGGGAATTTTAAGTTATTCCGGAATTGCCTAGGGAAACCACTGTGATTCCAGGGGGACGTCGAGGGTGTATTCGAAACTCCGTTCTCGGGTAACCCGCGAACAGTGTTCTCTGGTTGCCGAAGTTACGAACACCAAAGTGTCGTGTAGAGTGCATTTAGGCAAAAATTCAAAATGACAGCCACCGTATTAATACTTCGAACGAAAAGGAAAAATCTGGAACAGCAATAAAAATTGGCTAAGAAAATCCCACTCCTATGATCACGTACAGTTCTATTTTCTTATATAATTTACACTGTTCCTGGACTGAATGAATGCTTCCAATTTCACAAAAATTAGCGCAAGTTCCGGAAGGGCCTAAGTCCGCCATCTTTGTTCTTGACGTTCTTCATCTATACTCCCCAATAAGCGAGGAGTGAAAATCCTGTTCACGAACACCGTTCGCGTGTTAGTTCTCGTCATTCGAAACTCTGTTCGCGTCTTCATTCAACACGAGAACGGGGTTTCTAATACGCCACCTACAAGTCAAACGTGTTTTGTTAAACAAAATAGAAGAGCCTGGTGAAGATTATATTGCCAGCGCATGTGACAATTTCAAGTTTGGAGATGGCAGCACGGCAGCAAGGGATAGTAAAATATTCAGTAGTATAGTCGTCCTGTCTGCTTATTAGGCCGACTGATCATTTTACCAGACCATAGACAGGTTAAGCCACTGTGAATTAAAGCCATTTGTGCTGAATTGAAACCGATGAACGTTCACAGACACGTCGTTGAGAACATCCATCATGTTATTGGACCGTTTTCGGATGCGAAATGGCGTACGTTAACACAAAAAGCAAGAACTTGCCTTTGTACCCGTTATGGTGTTCAATGGTTTTGTGGTGACGAATAATGTCCATAATTTCTATAATAATACAGTGCATAAGACACATCATTTTTTAAGCAAAACAGTTGGGAAGTTAAATAAGGGAGTAAATATGTGCTGGACCGGTTTTAAACAAGTACGTTTAATACCGCCTTGCGGCCTGGACACTGATAATGACCCGAGCCAGCATTAAAACCGGGCCCAGCACAAGTCATATTTATTCCCATTCTAAATACCTTTTTGTGTAATGCAGCAAAAATCCCCGAATTCAGCAAAACTCCCCGAAATTTCAAGTTGTCGTAAGTAATCTTTGCCGTTCCGCCATTTGTTGTGCTTTTTCCCTATCCATGTTCAGGGTCTCCTACATTGTTTCTGTCTCTTCTACAATATGACAATACAAACAACCCGAACCAGACTAAGCAGGGAATTATTATTGCCGTTGGTGATCCAGAGGGGTGGGAAAGGAAAAGAAACAAAACACGTCCTTTGTGAACACCTGAAAATCCTATAAAAAAACACCCACAAATCACAATTCTGGACTAGAAATGCAAATGAATTCAACTTGACAATTTTGAACTTTAAAAACAACTTATTTTGATAATCTGTGTTCTTTTTTACTAAGTTGGCACATCAAACAGCCGTTTATTTTACGCAAGCGCACATGCATTGCGCGCGCGGCATCTTATAATAACTGGACGAGCCGTCTGGCATATACCTTATAAAAGCTGGGCGCAAGGGACAAAGCGATGGGCCATTCGTCTGTAAAGAATGTCTGTGTGACAGGAATTTGCTAGTGTTATGAGAAACCCGATACCTCTGACAGACGAATTTTCTACAACAATTAAACTACTCTTGTGACGTCACTCCATTCAGAAAAGTGTCGATTCTTTTTCAAGAATGTACAGTTAACTCATACCTCAAAGCATAGTAAGAATGGACACTTTTGTTCCCTTGAAATCTTGACAATGGGTGTGAAAGGGACGTAGTTTAAGTCTCAAAAGGTGGACATTCTTTGATTCGAATGGGCGAGGACGCTTCGCGTCCTCGCCCATTTCAATCAAAGAAATAATGATCCCAAATTAAAAACGCCGTTCTAACACGTCAACCGCGCGGCCATTTATTTCATTTTGAACATAACAACAATCCGCATATTTCGAGTTGTTTTGTTGTTTTTTCTCAGAAATATTTTCTTGAAATAGCGCGTACCCAAATCCGTATCATTTCTGAACCAAATTCCCCCCGATTGTCTGCCCTCAAAAAACATTCATTATTCAAAACCTCAGTGTTCGGTAGAAGCCAGACGGGCGCCCGCTGGTCCCTACGGGGCCCCCTGCGGGCGTAAAAAGGCGCCATGTTTAGACTTAAGTTGGGACTCAGACGACGCTGAAAAGCGCGCGAAAGGAATAACAATTGAAAGAGTTCTCCCCTGGGCAAATCTCGCGAGATTTCACCTAAATCAACAACTCGACCAAACAAAAAAATACGTACTGCGGGACCTCGGTCCAGTTTTGTATCACTAACATCTTGATGATTAATGAAAACAAAAATCATCGGTTGAACTATTGACTTTTAAAGAATATTCCAACGTCGAAATGTTTGTATCGTGTGCAGAAATTTGTTCTGTCACGTGAGAACTGAACTTATAGTTTAAAGGTATGCCGATATTACACAATATTTGCTTTTTGCTGTAATTTTCAGAAATGAATGGATTTGGGGGTTAGTATTTTATAGCAAATACTGTAACACTGACCTGTTTAAAGTTTTGCGTGCATACGCCTAGATGCCGGGAAAACAAAGAGAAAAAAAGGCAGTTGTTTTAGTCTGGTTCGCTGACCCTCTACTTCGGACAAAACGGAGCAATTTATAGACGTCGGGGAATTATCAGGTCGGGGAACTAGACTAATTCCAACGATGGTCGGCCGGCCATTGCTGGAAATTGATACAAAAATTCCACTTTTCTTGAAAATAACAGCACACCAGGTGCCATGATTTTACAGGATGCTTGAGACTTTTATTAACTTACAGTCAATTAAGATACACCACAATAATTTCAGTAGTTTTGTTTTTTTATGTTTGGAAATGTTATATCTTTTTAACAGCCACACTTGAATTCTTATATGCAGTTTGTGAATCACTGCAATAAATGGAAGTGTGATCCGGAATCATCTGTCTATTAAACCGAAAACTAGAATTTCCATCTACATCTGCGGAACACCTAGCACCTATTGTGATTGTCTAATTTCAAATTCATATGTGAAAATTACCTAGCACTCTTAAGTACGTGACGTGAGAGTGTGTAAGCCCTTGCTGACTATGTGTAACTCCATGTTTAATGAGAGCTCGAATACCATGAAGTTCAAATTCAGGCATATCATTTTTGGCAAGATCTGGATGTATTTTTTCTCCTTCGAGGTAAAGTTTGATCCTTAATTATAATTCGTTTAAATATGAATTGTTTTGAGGCTTGGCCTCCGAGAAAAAGATATGCCTCTAGGGAAGGATTGCCCAAGCTTCGAAAAAATATATAATGGGCTGAATGATTTATTGATTTGCCATACAAATTATTGATAGCAGACACCTGAGTTTAATATTGAGCTTAACATCTAAAGAACGTATAAAATTCAACGGAATAATATCTTAAAATTATAATCTGCATGGAGAGAAAGATTTTGTTCATTGCCGGTATGCCAAAGCTGCTACAAGAACTTTATGTCGACAGTTATGAACGGAGCTATGCAGTATACACTGCAAAAACTGTAGTGTTAAATTACCACCATGTGGTGTTTATATTGGGCGAATGGTTTAATATAGAGACCACATGGTGTAGGAAAAGGCTGTAGAAGATGACCTCTAAAAACAAATCCTTCTCACACTATTGAAAGTCTGTCTTGTACACTGCACAGATGTGGTGCTGGTGTTTACTCAACTAATGCGGTTTCTATATTGAGCCGTTCGCTCAGCGCAGATAACGTATAAATGGTGTTAATCTAACACCCGTTTTTACAATGTAGTGCTTGTGGTACTGCCATTAATTGCACTGTTTTCGTTACAAGTATCACTAACATCCTTTTGAGTTGAGCTTTTTGCGTTTCGTTTTGTTTTAAAAGCATGTACGGTACATGTACCAAACTTTTCTTAAACCTCACATCTACTGCTGATAGCAAATGTAATAGCTGGTAAATGGAAGTGGTGGCAAGGCATACTGTCCTCAGGCCATTTTACGCCTGTCCATGAAATTCTAATTGTCTACATATCAATTTCAATTTTGAGACATTGACTTCCTCTTCGTTGTTAACTTCAGAATAAAAAGTAGGTGGGACTCTATGGACAGCGCATGAAGCTATACACGCATGCTATACACGTTTGCACTTTTTGGCATTGTACTTGGGATCCACGGTGGCGTGGAAGCTGTGTCAGGAAAACCGGAATTTTAGACCCCATTGTCGTTATAACTCTACAATCAGTTTCTTCCCCTTGAGCAAGATCTTGTTATAGGGGAAGAAAAACCTCAAAAAATGGAAATCCGTGGTAAAGCCTAGCCGGACTTTACTCTGATTTATTCCCGTCTAGCATTTCGCGAGGTTTCGCCTGAGTGATAACGAGGTGTCATCTCCTTATACACAACGTAGTCGCCACGCTGCGCACCGCGAAGCTGCCACCTGCGTCTCGCAAAAGGCCTCGCTATTATACCAGCGCCGGGCTCCTCTGCAAAGACTTCAAGAAATCATCCTTCTTTTTCACATTGTACGAATAAAGTGTCTCTGTATGACCGTCCTTGACATTATCGGAGGATTCACAAAAGCCATTATTGTTAAACCCGACCTGGATTATTTTTTTCTGTTCTCGTGAAACACTCTGGCAGGTCTGAATCTTTGTCGGTTCGCAAGAACGAAGAACTTGGTTCAATGTAAGTAGATTATTTTCCTCTTTTGAGGTCTTCGTCTTTCAAAGGTAGATTACAACATTGGCAGTTATCTTACAACCAACCCAGAGAACTATAGCTGTCAAAGGCTTATTTGGTTACATAGATAGGTCCTAGTACTTATAGTGCCAGTGATATGGCATGTTGTCATTTTAGAGAAAGAATTGTTAGTGATCTCCAAAGATGAGTGAAGGTGATTCATTTTTGTAGATTGAATTGCATGTTTTCAAACCGTATTTTCTGAGAGCAAAAATAAGTAGCGGTTTTGCCCAAAAGTCGAGCGCCAGCATGCGCCTAATGCTGTGTATGCATCTTTCTTCTGTAAGCAACGAGGAAAACATAATGCCGTATATATTGTCTTCAACTGTTTTATGTTGAACACATCTTCATTAGAAATGTATAATGCAACAATCTCAGTTGAAAAGACTTTGTCAAGTGATCAAACTAGAGAAAACATGGCGGAAGAATTGTATGCATCAGAAGTGGAAGTCATCCTAATTCTAACAATTGGGGCAAACAATTTGTTTTTATTGTTATGACGAACTACGACGCTAAACTCATATTTTATTATTTTCATAATGAAGACGGTAACTCATCGAAGAGGTAACCCTGACTTCAACGGGGCGTGATCCAAAGCTATGGGAGAATAATTATACAAGGACTAGAGTAAGGTAATCGCTCTTTTGATTGGCCGTGGAATATCACGAGGTACAGTTTTCTTTAGATCGATTGGCTTATGTGGCAGGCTACCGCGTTAACAGAAATTGGTATGATGGACGAGCTGTAGGTACACCTATTGCACTATAGTCAGGGTCGCGTACGCGGGAATTGTCATTAACTCTTCTCCCCTATGTGTGTAATTTGCAAAGACTATAAACTGTTTCACCTTCATGGAGTGTAGACAAGAACTTCCCCCTGAAAGGGAATGCAATATCGATATATTTGATCCAAGTGCATGCGATATCATGATATTTGCAATTGGGCAACATTCCAAACCGTGACACCAAGTAATTTATACTGTTGCGTTCACAATACTGGATACTTGAAGCTTATAGAGTTCCAGTCTTTATTCACAAGCTTGCACCACATCATAGCCACTTATAATCATGCTTTGACAATCAAGATATTTGTTACGGTATCACTACAAAATTAATGGAAAATTATATACGTCAAGTTGTGATTAAATGCGGCATACTCGACAATGCATGATATAAAACTGTTGTAGTTGCTGTGACGCTATTATTACTCCTGAATAATCCCCAATTCGAAGTTTGAAGTACCTCCCTTTGTCGACTGGAAATACTGTGTAAAAAAATCGCCAATTACAAACATTCACCAAAATGTGTAAAGTTTTACAAGTGTAAGCTAAATTTACAAAAAGGCCGATTCACACTTAAAAGTCATCTAGATCACTCCAATTTCGTTTGTATGTACACATTTAACATTGGCAGCAGAGGAAGGGAGGTGTCATATGAATATCCGACTCCCATGAACTTCCGACTCCTTGCCCATGATGCATTGCAACACAATTGTGCTTTTATAATGAACACAATCATTCTTAGCTTCAAACTCTTAACCTCACCCAACCCTAACCGTAACCTTAACCTTAACCTAAACCCCAACCCTAACCCTATTTCTCACCTCAATCCGCACCCTCACCTTTGACCTGTGTTTCTCATTGTTTTGGCCTATGTACAGGGCCTACTGAGCATGCGCATTATAATCAACAAGTCGGATTTCCAGGGAGTCTGATATTTATACGAAAGCGGCATGCGATTTCTTTTTTCGTAGGAGGGTGTATCAATTTGTATGACTAATTCAGTGGTTGCATTGATCACGGCACAGCTAGCACTTAGGTTCTCGGTCTCTTTTTCCCCTTAAATAAAAAATATCCCAAATATATCACAGTAAAGACAAAATGGGTACAAGTGGATTCGAACCGAGGACATTTTGATCCATAGCCCATCCCACTATCCACTAGACTAGTCTGTAGCAGCTCGACAACGGCCGTTCTTTAAAAGGATTTAATGTAACTAGTTGACTAAACAATAACAATGCTGTGACGTTCCGTTCTATTATAATAAATAAACCTGCTTTCTCATAAAAACTCATAATTGAATTATTCCTGAATTGATACACCCACCTATACGGAAAAATAATTGCCAGCGGCATGGAGTACCGAAGTCCGACGTCAGTTGGCGCGACAATTGGCTCCCGCAAACAAATGTAGATTTCGACTGTTCCTTTGTTAACAGCCAGTCATGCAATTCGCAAGTAGTAGATTCAACCTGATTACCCCGTCCCCCTTTACACTTTTCTAGTACCTCGATTGTATAATATAAGGTTATCAGTACAGTAATCATCAATAGTATTGGACAAGTGCATCACAGTGGAGGATTTTCCGACTCAATGATTTGTTGAAAGAGTCCTTTTTGCTCTTATACTTCGGGGTTCCTACCAGACAGAAATGGAATGAAGGGCATTATGAGGTTGAATCTGCTCTGTAGTTTCTCTTTAACGTGCTAAAACACATGTATATCACATCAAAATACAGATCACATTAAAATACAATCTTTTTAAGTTTTATAAAAATGAGAACATAACATTCACGCATGCGATTTTGTTACCCTGGCTATTTCTACAAGCCGGCAAACACCCAAATACTGATGGAAACGGAAACAAAATGCTCGTATGCATGTAAGTTTACAATTATTAAGATAAGATCAATTTTAAAAAGCTGCCAAATTGTTACATACAAAGTTTTTCGATTACAGGTTGATCTTGAATGTACTGCGCATGTAGTTGCTAGACGTCAAGGAAAAGGTTACTATATCTAGATTTTAGATGAATCGTAAAATTTGAAAATCATATTCAATACATTTTTTAGAAGTCGCCCAATCGGAAAGAGTTCCATATCCGGACATCACTTATTTTCCCTTAATATGACTTAAAAACTACCAAAAAGTGTAAATCTGATGAAGAAACACGAATTTAGGAGGGAAACAATTTCAACTTATTCTTTGAAAATACTTTGACTTTTTCTGTCATGGCCCATAGACTTTGTGCACGAGGTATAAGTGATGTCCGGATATGGAACTCTTTCCGTTTTCCTGATGGGGGCAATTCTAAATAGACTTCTTCCGGTACAAGAATTAACAAATACAGATTTTCACAGTGTAGTTTAAAAAGTGCTTGGTATAACTTTGCAAGCAACACTTCACAAACGTTTACAAAATTGACAGTAAATGACCTCATCAAATATTTTAATATACACATATCTATAAATATACAAGATAGATGAAGGTAGTTTTACGTTTGTCTTCGCATGAGATACAATCTTAGTGGCGTTCCTTCTGATCAAATAATATTTGACCCATAAAAACATATTGAAGAATGTCTCTCCCAAGTTTGACTTTTCGAGATTATCACGTCGAAATGTAGATGAACTAATAAGCTAATGATACCAAATTGTACCTTCTAATGATACCAATCATTGTATTCTATTCCGATCCGGGAAAAAACGACGTGAGAAAGCCGACACCGCACTATACCGTGCAGAGATCGCTTCACGGAGTAAAACGAATTTGAACAAATCACGTGGCGCGGGCGGTGCCAACGTCACCATAAAAAAGGTAAATTTTTCAACTTTATCCCTCGAGAGATTTAATGGTGCCGGTACTACAGCTTTCCCCAAAAAAATCTCAAAAATGACTCTGCCAAGTACAAGACTTCAAGCGATGATTACTCGAAAACTACTCTCGGGGAACATTCGTCATTACGCCCCAGAGGGTCGCGTATGTATTTATGAATACTTAATTAAAAAGAACCGAGTATGAATGAAGAAATTGTATTTTTAATTTGAAGTTTGCCAAGCTCTGAAAATGTAAGGTTTCATCTGCAAAAGGTAACTGAAATTGGGTATATTTTAAGTATTTTTGGTAACTAAAATCAGGTATACTTTTCTACGTTTTTTTCAGATAAAATTTGAACATTTTACAGTGTGCACTCAAAATCGCCACATTCCGTGCACAAAAGTTAACGAAAATCTGTACTTGAGGCACCAATGATAATAAGAAAAATATCAAATTCAGCATATTTTAAACATATCAAGTGATCAAGTAACATATTTTTGTTATATTTTGTGCACGAAATCTGATTTTTGTTTTTACGGGGTATAATTCTGAACAGATTTGATTTGAAAAAGAAAATCAGTAAAAGAATTTCGTCGTCGCAGAAAATGTGGGACAGCGCCATCTTGTGACAAGAAAAGTCAACAGCCAAATGACCGATGTTATGTGGCCGCAATGGACAGGTCATTCAATCACATTTTCTTTGAGACGGCTATACAGGCTGGCCCCTTCAGGCATGTCATCTCCCTGTCGTATTGGCAACAGTCACGCGCTTGCCCGACGTCAGATTTGGCTGTTCCTTTTCCGGGGCAAAGGTATGCTGCTCTATTTTTCCGTCCTCCTGTACAAATCACCAGAGCCTGCAGGGCTCTTCCCGTACCATAGGGCTGTCCTGTTTGCATTGGTAGGCTTCTGCGAAGTACTCCGAATTAGACAGAGTGCCGAGTACTCTAACAAAATAAACAAAGTAGGCGCTGTTACACTTCATACTTTAACCGTACGGAAGGAAAACCAAGAGTTGGAGACTTTAAAACGCTTAGTGGCAGCATAGCAGTTTTCTACTGTCACGTGATTTGGGAAACGGACACCATCTCCGTTAGTAAAGTCGGGAAAACGAGGAATGGCGTTTGTGCGGCACCTAAATGTAGCCCGAACGCTAAATGTAGCCCGAACGCTAAATGTAGCCCGTATCTAAATGTAGCCCCAACCATGTACCCACATGTAGCCCGAACCCTAACTGTTGCCCGAACCAATACCTCAATGTAACCCGAACCCTTAATATAGCCCCAACGATGTACCTAAATGTAGGACGAACGCTAAATGTTGCCCCGAACCTGCATGGACCTAAATATAGCCCGAGAGGTCTGGGCTATATTTAGTGTTTGGGCTACATTGAGGTACCTTTAGGAAGCCATTATTACCTTCTGCGATAAGACTTGCAATTTAAATGATGAATTGGTGAGGGTTTTCTTTTTCGTTTTTCCTTACGAAAAGAAAATACGATAAAACGCAAGAGGGCGCTATATAGAGGGCGCTGTTCTGAGTTGTTCCTGGTTATAAACTCAACTACTCAATAATTATTTACATTTGCGCTGGGATCGCAACATACCTATATTTTTCTGGAGGATGTTCCTCAGCTCGAACCACAAACTCCAGGTTTTCTTTGCGGTGAAGGCCGCACCACAACTGCGTTAATATCGAGAGAAAAAGTAATGCGCATTTTGTAAGTTTTCTAAATTCAGGTGCGAATCTGTTTTCCCACACAAGGTTTTTGTTTTCATTGGACAGACAGAGCGCATACCTGTGCAAAGTTTAGAAAGAAGAGTTGGTCGTGGTTCAAATTGACACCTGGTAGCGTTTCGCCTGGGTCACCTACTCGCTCTACCCACCGTTTGTAACCCTAAAAGAATGAGGAGAAACAGGACAAATCGGAATTAACCTATTGAAGACGGTTGGCAGCCATAGCCGCGGTTTGAAAAGGGACCACATGGCCGGTTGGCGATATTTTTTTCCGTACCACATATTCGCATGAGTACCGGTACTTTTGTGTACTTGGCTATGTGAGCTGCAAGCTCAGATAGATATGTTTTCCCTTGAAATAAAATCCTCAATGCCACCAATTAGAAAAGGAAAAACAAACGCAACAGAGGATTCGAACCCAAGCCTCGTGGTCCAAAGCCTTAAGCTCTACCAATATAGCCACAACAGCAGCTCGAACGAATCGGTTTACTGCAACCTTAAGTAGCTGTCTGAGTGACGTCACTATCTATCACCCTCTATTGATAGCTTCAATAACAAAGCTTTTATTTACATGAAAATGTGGGGGGGGGGGGCTCCAAATGTGAGGGAAAAGGACCACTTTAATTCAGTGCGGTGACTATTCTTTGCGTTTACGCTTTCTGCACAACCCGTTCTTGGCATACCAGCCCCCATCATATCAATAGCAGCCGGACATGCGGGGTTAATAACATGTCAGATAACAGAGTTTGCGTCGTTGGTGTATATTCAAACGGGATTTTTGCTTGTCCTAAGTAGTGTTCGGCACTGTATGCTTAGTGTTTTCTGAGATACTTTGGGGAAAAAACTTCACAGGCTTGCTCGGGCTGGACTCGACGTCTACACTATTAATTATAGTGGGTAAGGTTTCGAATCCCGGAAACTGGGCCTTTGACAGCACTGAGCAGACTGTGCTAAATACCCTGTCAGACGTTCCTTAATTAACAGCCCGTTTAAACAGAATCAATGGCACCTTCAGAACATAAAAAAGACTGAGGAACACGGGTGCTTCCAATGTGAAAAAAACCTCCAAAAAGGGTGGCCGTACAATTTACTTTTTTTTAATCAGGTGCCGTTTAACAACAATAAACAAGAAAATTAATTAATTAATTAATTAATTAATTAATTAATTTAATTACCTACTTAATTAATTAATTATTACTTAATTAATGAATGAATTTAATGTTTATGTAGTTGTGATTTTTTTGTAAAGCGTTTCGATAATTTTAATGTAAAACGCTGTATTAGGAATCAATGATATTATTAGTGTTATTATTACCTCGCGAACATTATAGCAAATTGAAACAGGGTGATTCATTATGGAATAAGTCAAATAAAACTAGTGATACAATCGTGACAATATATAAGTACATGGCAAGGCTGGTGTGTCCCTAGTTTTACTCGTAACTTTTTTTAATTTCTTTTGCGAAATTTAAAATAATTGATTAAATAATTGATAACTAGTGATCAACGCGAATACAAGTTTCCCAAATCTGCCAAATCCAGTATCGCAAGTGTTGCTAACTTACCAGATATGCCTCTTTGATGCCACCGTTGTCTGCTAATACTTCCCCTTGCATCTTCTCTCCATTTAGCTGAGGAAATTCAGATATATTAAATGGTTTGGAAATTACTATGGGCATGGCCGGCATTTTAGAGAGACGTTTTTAGGAGTTAGAGTCTGCACGGAGTCCATAACGAAAAAAGGGACTAAAAGAGTGAAATGTGAGAAAAATAAAGAAAAAACTAAGCCAGTTGGGGCGAATATCGTGCGGGGGGGGGGGGGGGGGGAGGGACACCCCTGTGTTGGGTCGACAGTATAAGTTGGTAACAAATACCAGGGATGTAGTCGAGTCCATCACAAATCCCTGTAAGTCCCTGCAAGTCCATCACAATCCCTCCAGTCCTAATTCCAATCACAAGCTATTCAAATGAGCTTTAACAAAGGCATCCCTTTGCCATTGTTCATCCAGTCAATTGTGACTGGCTTTATGAAAGGACTTCTGACTGGACTTGCGAAAGGACTTGTGAAAGGACTTGCAGGGACTCGACTACAACTCCGACAAATACAACACAAAATGGCGCCACAAACGTCAGAAAGATTCCTACCAGCACTAATCTGGTTCCAAGACCAAAATATTCTGACTATTTCTGAATAATAATACGGTCCAGCAGCCGCCAATGTCACGTAAATTCCTCCCGTTTCCGAAAATATCCGAAGTTTTCCGAACTTGCTTTCGGTAACATTCGGCTGCTGACGTTGATGTTCGCAATAACAAAATGTCTGTCAGGCCCGTTACAGATCCTGGAATTTGAATTTCTCAATTATACATTTCTCAATTATACAATTATACTGAAAAATCAATGCCACACGTACCCTTTCAGTATTTTTCCGACCGGATTTTGGAAGAATATTAAATTTAAATGTTGCCAATGACGTCACTCGGACTAACACTGCACGTCATGATCTATTTTAAACCGTGGGTACCACCTGACCTGAGATTTATTAAGAGTCGTCAGGGAATCTTCAGGTCAGGGAACCAGACTATACCACCACCCCCTCCTTCCCATAATAACCTGGACCAGCAATGCGTCTATATACAGCCAGTTGAAGCCATATTACTGTGACTATAAACACAATGATTAACGAGAACTATTGAGAACGAAGATGAAATTATGATGCAAGTAAACCACGGGGACAAGGTTGTAAACGTATTGTATTCGGCACGGTAAGATGGATTCAACTGGCTTCAACTCCGTGGACGTATTAAGTGTCTGGGTTATTTATATACGTCCGTGCTCGTACGACAAGCATTCCCATTCGTGCGATGTACCGAGGTCCCCATATTACAACACCCTTAACTCCTTCTCTCGGTAATTTGAGAAACCGCCAAAACAAATATAAATATCCGAATCAAATTATCCCTAGATGATCTTTCCAACCAGCTGAATTTCACGAGAAGCGAGTTTTGCGGCTGAACGCGCTGAGTTAAAACTCTGTCTATTATATGTTTCACTTGGAAAGATTTGAAAACAGTAAAACGCATACACTATATACTAAACTGTGGTGTTAAATCAACGCTACGTTGTGTCTGTATTGAACCATTGGTCCAATATAGATACCACGTGGTGTTAATTAGCAACACTCTTTTTACAGTGTGTTATGGTTCAGCCAAAATACAATGATTGTTAATTTAACGGACTTTCTCTAGACTTACGTAAAGCTCAACCTCCGGAACATAGAAACTCGAATATTGGTCGATGAAGCACTGTTTCCGTTTCTGGTAGGCAATCGTTGAAGAATTAGAAAACCACTTGTTTATATTTCCATCCTCGTCAAATTGGCTCCCTGGGTTTATAAGAGAGGGAAAGGAAAATATTAAGAAGGAATCGTAATTTCCCCAAAGACATGCATCTATGAAAAAAACAAAGATGTTGAAAGCGAACGTGGAAGCGTGTAAGGCGGTGGTTAAAAACTTAATGGGGAACGGTGCGTTTTAATGAACCTTTAAGCTATACAAAAAAATGACTCATTGTTCAGCGGTAAGGTCTTGCTTGGAAGGGTAATGTTCGACACACATTTTCCTGGGAATTGCGATTTTTCTGAAAATGCTTGGAGACGGAGCTATCGGCGTCAATTTGGATGCAAAATTATGTGGGCACTCTTACAAGGGACCAGTCGGAAGTCGCATTCTTCCATTTTGAGCTGCAGGAAAAATCCATTGAGGGTCGAAATTTTCGATTTACTGCTTAAAATGCTAGTTTATGTAAAATAAAATCATACTATGTTTTCGTGTTGTCTTTTTTACAATAAAATTTTTAAAAAGGAGATTTTAGTAAGGTTTCACCTTAGTAAGGTTTCAAGATAATCACCTGAATTTGTGTTTAGTTTTCTTCATTTTTCGATTTGTGTACATCGCCATTTTGAATGCAATCGTAACAAACTTGGTATCAATTTAAAGCTTGTGATCTAAGCTCTTCATTGAATGGCCGATCTGACCGATATTTCCAAAATTAAGCAAATGAGAGACACTTTTAGGAGATACCCCCTAATCGTGAGCCGTTCAGCGGTGCGGAAATGAAGGACAAACTTTATCGCTTGATTTCTACAATAGTGCTGGATCATCTAATAAAACTTAAAGTGTCATAACTTTTTAAATACTGTTCCGATTTTAACAATTCTTTCATCATTTTAAAGCTTATGATTTGTTCTTTTTAATGGTATACAAATCTGGAAATTAATTGTTGCGATGAGAGAATGTTCTCTATTGAGATCGCCACACATACTTGAAGCCGCGTGGTTTACCTCGAATTATAACATTTACGACGTGTACACGCTGAAAATCAACATTATACATATGTACTGTTTCTTTGATTTCTTGCTTATTCTGATTTTCAAAAATAAATAGTTGAAATCATAATATTGACCTCTGACCTTTATCATCAAAGCCGTGCATGAGTTCATGGCCCATCACCATACCAATGCCTCCGTAATTCATGGCTCTGTGGAATTACAAAAAGGTATAAAGAAGGTAGAAAACAGTCACATTATCATATAATGATGGGATAAACCTTAGCATTCATCTTATATTGATAAATATTTTGAAGGTTTGACATTTTACTAGTTGGGGTGTGGTCTTTCTTTATATACTAATCCAGTTCGTTTTGCTCATTGTAAAGATCGTAAATGGTGAGATAAGGTTAGTTGTTTAATAAAAAAGGGGGGAAATTGTAAAAAGAATCAAAACAAAACAAATACAACCACAAACAAAGGAAAAACAAAATAAATCTAAGAAACTACTACATAGGTATTCCAGAGGTATTTCAAAATATTTTGAGGTATATGTTTTCCAAAAGGGAATAACCGCGCATGTAAATAATTATTGCCAGTATTAAAGCAAACTACACAATCTCATTCATTCTGTTGAAATAGAACTCCGAAAGTTGGCATTGGAGATATTGAGACTTATCATGATAAACAGACTTCCTTTAATTACAAACTTATAAAGGTTTCTTTTGGAGAAATAAGCAAACATATGGAAGTTATAACACGGGTTTGATTTGTTTTTATTTACATACTTTGGAAAACTGCTAGAGTAGAATGGAGGCTGAAATATCCCAGCAGGGAAAACTGTAAGAGAAAAAGAAATAAAATAACGATAGAATTTCTCAACAAAAATTTAATCAATTTTCAAATTATTTCGATCCGTGAAAGATGGTTCACAATACTCACTAATAGCGTTGTTTCGGTTGGTGTAATAAGCGTTGATATCAATCGGTGTTTTCTTCCATCTGTTGAGAAATAAACAAGGTCCGGATTAGTAGTTCATGTTTAGATTTCAAACTTTGTAAAGCAAACAGTTGATTTGGATTTCATTTATTGGCTTTGGAACAAATTTGTCACACACAAACAGCAACATGGTACTGGAACGAAAATCAGAATCCTCTTCGTCATCACAAATCATGCTTATCAACATTGTGATAATCAGTAGCATTATCATCACCACAATCGTTACCACAACTTCCATAGCATAGCCCAAATAAACCCCACACTCAACCCCATACCACACTCAACTCCATACCACACTCAACCCCATACCACACTCAACTCCATACCACACAAACCCCATACACAGACTCAACCCCATGCCACACCACAACGACCACCACTTTCGCCAATATATCTCCACCATTATAAACTTTACTTACATTTTTTCCTCCACACTCAACCCCATACCACACTTAACCCCATACCACACTCAACCCCATACCACACTCAACCCCATACCACACTCAATCCCATACACACACTCAACCCCATGCCATGCCACACCACCACCACCACCACCACCATCACGAATATATCGCCACCATCATCAACTTTACTTACATTTTTTCCTCCACACTCAACCCCATACCACACTCAACCCCATACCACACTCAACCCCATACCACACTCAACCCCATACCACACTCAACCCCATACTACACTCAACCCCATACCACACTCAACCCCATACCACACTCAATCCCATACACACACTCAACCCCATGCCATGCCACACCACCACCACCACCACCACCACCACCATCACGAATATATCGCCACCATCATCAACTTTACTTACATTTCTTCCTCCACATTTTTGCCGTAATGGGAGATTCCTTCTGTTGCATCATTTCTCCATATTGCCCAAACATTCTCGAAGTACTTGGTAGGGGACATTTCTATCTGCACAAAAAGCAATCAATATTAATATCTGTTGAATCGAAAATGTATTCTTTACAGTGGGTGAACCTAATTTGAGAAAGTGATAATAATGGTGAGTTTATTACTCGCCAGAGCAAAATAGAACACAACGTTAGAAAGAAGTGTTGCAACTTTTAAGGGTGTGCACATCTCTGCCACATTGTCTGAATGATGTCACTGAGAACTGACGAGTAACAGTCAACTACTTACTGAGCTGTAGACGTTATTAACCGCTTCTTCATCCTTGAGGATGTCGTCATACCCGATTTTCTCCACTGTTTTTGACGCCTGTAGAAAGAAATGTAGGAATATAATAATAATAATAATAATAATTAAGGCATTTATATAGCGTTTATATTACACAAGTGGTATCACAACGCTTTACATCGAGAAAAAAAACAACATAATTAATTAATAAGGTGCCTATAAAACAAATGACTGGTATAAGTGAGTTTTGAGTGATGTTTTGAATTGAGTAAGAGAATTGGCATGACGAATTGTATAAGGAAGACTGTTCCAAAGGTTTGGAGCAGCTGCATAAAAACCTTTTGCAGATGTGGATGATCGGGTTATGGGTTTTGTTAAAATCCTGGTATCTAAACTAGAACGAAGTGGACGATTGGGCTGATATGGAACGATAAGTTCAGTGAGGTAAGATGGGGCACTGTCACTCATACATTTATAGGTAATGGTTAACCATTTGAAATCAATACGTTGATGAATAGGAAGCCAGTGAAGCTGTTAAAGGAGGGGTGAGACGTGATCAAATTTTTTTGCCATAAAAATTTATTTTGCTGCCCTGTTTTGGAGACGTTGAAGTCGTTTTGTGTCTTTAATAGATAATCCTTGAAGGAGAGAGTTTCCGTAGTCAAGACGGGATGTGACAAGAGCACGAACCGCATGGTGACATGTGATTTCATCAATTAGGCTCCTAACACGTGATAAGTTTCGGAGATGAAAATTAACAGTTTTACAAATTGAGGAAACATGTTGAGACATAGTCATTTCACTATCGAACACTATACCAAGATTTTTTATAGTTGAGGATGGTTTGATCACAGTATTTCCAACTGTAAGAGAGATGTCGGATAATTTTTTTTAGAGTTCTTGGTCAGGGAGGAAGATTCTTTATTGATAACTTTACAAGGATTCACCTAATGACGGGCAGAGTTTACTGTCCGAAACTATTCCCTCCGGTTCTTCTCAGAACCCTACAAACTCACAAAAGAGTTCAAGATAAAACTCAGTCGAGAATGAAACCGGAGTGTTCAGCTGAACTTCATGCCAACTTGATCCGCTTCTGATCAGGAGTAAAACAAGCTTTAAACACTTGAATTTGAAAAACTGAGCCATGTTGGATCGCACAAATAAAGAGCAGGGTAGTTTGACCCTGGGTTGAGTCAAACGCTATCCGGGTCAGGATGAGTCTGATCGGATTGGTCTCACCTTTCTTGAAGCGGCAGCCTTCGTTTGGTCGTCCATCCATGGTACTTCATTTAGAGTATGTTTCAGTGTCTCTCGAATGTCTTCCAACATTTCTTGGGCCTGAAATGATTTCAATAACCGGATACTACATTGCCTTGAAATGAGAATAACATATAAGACGCATATCAGTTCCAAAGATGTAGACAAACCGTCAAAATGCGTTTTACTTTACTGTAATTATTTACACAAGAGGATTAGAGCTAACTCGGAAAACTCTCGAAATTGTAAAATGATTTTGGTGAACTGATGATTTTGCTAAGATTTTTAATTAAAGAGCATGAGTGTCAATCATGATTAGCATAACTATCCGTGGAAAATAGTGATACATCAGATTATGTTTCCAAAATGTGACTCGCTCTGAAATGGCGTAGCCACAGGGGTGGGGTGGGGAAGACACGACCTTCGACCCGAATTCAATCATTTCAGTGTGACCACTTAACCTAGTACAGCTATTTTTGTGTGACATGGGTCAAAGGGGAATCTAAGCCAAGCTTCACTTGCGCGGTTGGAAACAGGAAGACGCCTTCACGCAAACTCACGGCAGCTTTGCTGTCGTCATCGAAGTGTTTCTTGATGAACAGCGACCCCAAGGCAACGCCGAACATGCGGTTGGCGTTCCGGAAACAGGTCTTCCAGCGGCTCTGCTCTCTCTTCAGACCCTTGGTGGCTACCAAGAACTGATGCCCGATGTCCCTCAGCTCCGTGTGGAGGTACTCCACCATGGTGAAGACTATACGCCACATCAGGTAGTTGGCTACTGTCCTGATGGGTGATAAACATTGGGGAGAAATTATAAGAGATAGATAGAGTTAGATAAAATTATTCAACCAATGATTAAAAAAATCCACAGGAAATTGAATTGCTGGGCTCCCATAAAAAAACAATAATTAAAATTACAATATCAAATAAACGGCAATTAAAACAATCATTGCACAAATAAGTACAAATTAATGAATAATTACACAAATAAGTTCAAATGTATGTACAGCACGTGCGCGGTCAGAAAATCTATGATGGTCACAAAATCTGACCTGAGTATATACCTTTTCGGAGTCGAGCTGACATGGACCGCCATTTTTTCGAAATAGCCGGGGGAGCCGTTAATCATCTCCTCATCGGGCGCAAAGTCCCTGTGTATCAACCTGAAGTACCGTATCCAGTCTATCTGCACAGGGTCGGAACAATCAACTTTTAGAAGATTGTATCATTCTATTTCAATGGGACACGTTTGAGACGCGTGGCGGCAGCAGACAGACCGGTCCTTTTCCATTGTTCACACCAGTCTTGCGCATGCTCAGATCTACGCGCGCATGCTCATAACTAACAAAAAACGGACCGGTATGTCTGCTGCCACAAGCGTCTCAAAACTCTCACATTGCATTTACACGCGGTTAAGTGAAACTGGTTAAGTGTTATAATTATGCAATCCGAGGTGGATTTCTTTTCGTTTTCTTTTTGGGGCGGGTTCAGTTTAACCCCAAATTGAGTCTATTAATAACATGATATTAGTATCGTGTCCCTGAGCAAGATACTTGGCTGCAATATTGATTCTCTTCGTCCAGGAGCAAATGGCACACAAGCGACCACACTGCTTATCACGGCGTGAGGATTACAGCTGTCAAGAGCATCACATCTCAATCGAGTTGAGAAATAGTCCAAGTGTTTTTTATTTTACTTTAGTTCATGACAGTGTTTTATCTGTAAACAACTAGAATGAAAACTGATGTCTTCATTCAATAGAGGGCGGCACGAACCTGCGGCATGTCTGTCTCTAGCTTGGTCGCTGTGTATCTATTGTTGTACTTCGTTGGGTCCCGTCTTTCCGCATTCGATACAGAAAACTGAATAGGTATGGAAATACATCCTGTTTACAATTAAATCAATTTTAAGTTATTATCGATCGTGAACATCAATGTTCCCACAAGACAAGGGTTTTTATTGTTACTTTCATAGCCACTCGTTTCACCCTACACTAGGGATATGCACGCCTTCCTGTCTGGGGTGAACGGCGCCATGGCGCCAGTACACGCTGTGCAAAATTTAAAGTGAACATTTCCTTCCCTGGTTCCCATTTTTAAATGTTTTTTTACATAGCGCTAGCTCAACAAGAAAAGTACAAAGGACAAACCATGGCAACGCTTGCACTGAAAAATCGTGGGGGTTAAATTTACCCAATTGTTGGTGAAAACTGCAACTACCCAAAATTTGAACACAACCGGATGAGAGTTTGTTTACCCAAAATGTGGGTAGTTGCAACAATTGGGTATATTTAACCCCCATGATTTTTCAGTGTGGTAAACCATAAAGAGAAATAGCATCAACCCGACCAATTTGTGCCCCACACGCAGCGTGCAATGGCGCGTGTCGTCTTTGTGAACTACCGAACGAACCGCCATTTTTATCTCAATCTTGACTACTGCCATCACTAACTTCTTTTTTTATAAACATGGCTCTGCCGTAAGACAAAGATTGCTGACCTCAATGGTACCCAGCGGATGACTGCTGACCCTAGTTGGGTTTTAGAAAACGCAACAGAAACCATGTCTTGAGTTGAGAGGAATAACGTTATCAGGACCTGCAACCAAGTCCTAATAAAGTATGTCTCTTATCACTTGTTTGCAATGATATTCTCATCAACCAGGTAAAGTTGTTCCTGTTTTGGGGCCTCTATCGCGGGAAATCTATCCCTCAACATGTACCAGATTACTTCTGATGATGTTCCCTCATTAAGTCTATTTATTCACATTTGCAAGGGCGCATTCAAACTCCAGGACCTCCTCCATCTGTCGACTGGCTTCATCCCTGTCGTTGTCTAGCCGGAGAGCGGTGGCCACGTCTACCATGTACTCAAGGTACGCCGTTAGCGTCTGAACAAAAAAGTGGAACAAGAAGTGAAAAAATGCGACAAACAGAACCGTACTAAAACAGGTAGTTGGGTGGTCTCATGTGTATCTTCCATTCTTAAGTGCTACGTGTTGTACATTATGCTGCAGCTGTAGAACTATGTAAAATAATTGTGTGGCCACTGATGTCAGATCGTGTTCGATGTAGAAGTTGGCGGGAGTTTTGGCCACCTTTTTTTGAGCGTGCCGGTTCGCAAATGGGCGGTGTTCGAGTTTTTCCAGTGAGACGTCAACAGTGGACTTGTACGTCAAATTCTCACAGTTAGCACTTGTGTTGTTTGCGAGTCCATCGGGTGACTTTGATTTTTATATCCGGTATGTGGATTAAATATTTTCTTTGGCGGTAAAAAGAAATTAGAATAATTAATGATACTAATTCCTTTATTTCTGGAGATTTTAGGTGCATCGATCACCCCAGGCCTGTCCAAGTTGACTCACCTTGTCTGTTTTTTCTCTCAAGTAGAAGGACCGCTCCTTCAGTGATAAAGCCGGCTGGTCAATCTGTTAATAAAGTTTCATTATAAAGTTTCATAATAATAATAATTAGAAATCTCCTGGTTGCGGCAAATGGGCGACTCTGCCCGAAATAACCTCAAAGGGGCGACACGAGTGTCGCCCATTTAGAGCACCTTCCCCACGCGCCTTACTAAAAAGCACTCCAAAGGGGCGACTTTCACAATAGGGCGACAATTATGTGTCGCCCTATTCGATATATATATGTAGTCACCCAAACCCACTCTTTTATAGCATTATGTGTCGCCCTATCCGGCAATTGAGGAAAATAATAATAATAATTATTAAATAAAATGATTTTGTTTCTCTTCTCACGCACCTCATAATAGTGATATTATTCTGCAGGAATTTCGCAGCGACAGGAAGGGTAGGAATTTGTAACATTTTATAAATGGAAGCGAATGCAATACAGGGGCGTAAGGGGGTTTGGGGGGTCGACCCCCCCCCCCCCCCCCCCCCCCTATGCTTGTTGCCAATTATTATTGTTCTTATTATTTTTGTTTTTGCTCGTAAGGACCTACGCCTAAAAGTACCGTACTAGCAAACCAGAAAAGAAAAGCAAAACCATGTAAAGGTCTTATTTTGCGTGTACGAGTAAGAACAAAACAAAGAGGTCAAATGGCGCCACCAACGTTGAAAAAAGTGCCCCCCCCCCCCCTTCCCCCTCCCCTCTCCCGCTTGTATACTTTTGTTCGCAGGCGAAACATTTTCGAAGTCAACTTTTTGGGCAAATGCCTTCGACATAAAATTGCCGCACAATCCAACCTTACGCACATTATGTACTGGTATTTTATTATACTACTGACACTTAACACTCTCCCATAGACTAAGTACACATTTGTACCTCCGACGACCGTGTTCAACAAAAGACTTCTCTCAGAGGACAACAATGATTTCATTATTGTTTTTTTTTTATCCTTGTGTCCCCAGTAGTAATACATGTGCGACTGAACTGCACAAACTCTATCAGCTCCAACGACTGACACTCATAAATAGCGCGCTTTTTCAACAAACAAACAAACAAAGAGCGGAAATGTCAACGTCGACGCTTCGATCCCCCTTTCTTATAGAGGGCGCTCTTGCCACACCGTATCTCCACAGCTGTTGGTGACAATGGACGTTTTGAATTCGGTACATCAAATGTCCCTGCAACACGAAGGGCCCAGTTTAATTGCATGAAGCTGCTACTACGCAAAAACCATTGTGACGCAAAGTGACAGGCTCCGAAAAAAATCAGCTTACAACTAGTTACAAGCAATACACGCCTAACAGCATGTTGGGTGGTAGGCCTAACCTATTTTTGATTGGCAAATATCTGTTTAGCAAAATCTTGTGCTTAAAAGCTTCACTAAATTAGCTCTGGAGAAATAAAATACAAACAAATCAAGAACCATGGACCTATGCAAGCAGAAGCCATTTTGTGTCCAGATGTGTGGAGCACATTGTTACAACTCTACTGCGGCTCTGGCTGTGTCCGAATAGCATTTGTTTTGCCCAGGGCTTTGGCTAGTGAGACGGGAATGCAATGGCAGCTAGCCATAGCCACACAAATACGAAAAAAAAGGGTCTGCTCTGGACTCGGCGTCACTTACGACAATAACATAGTTGTCCGAGTTGATGAAGTCAGGGTACACGTCGTGAAAGAAGAGGAAATTGTAGTCGAGTTCTATTCGATTCTTAGACAGGACCTCGACCAAGTCCCAGGCATCCTCGTCCCAGGAATCACCGGCAACCACTGGCCAGCCGCCCAGGTAGTTCAGCAGGTCCATCAAGGGCTTGGCGCCATTTGCATCTATCACGGCTGTGGAGTTAAGATCAAAACGACAAACACTCAAACAATATTCGAATCAAAGGTTAATGCAACAAGGAGGGTTTTCGAAACCTTTGCCGCCGTCTTCGGCTTCGTCTTAGGATTTAGGAGATATTAGTTAAACCGACAACTTCAGGAACTGTAGCTACATTTTGGTGCATGTTCTGCTTTTAGGACCATTCATTCGGTTGATTATGAAAGCAAGAATATTTCCATTTGGTTTGCATCTCAGTTATTCAGAAGTCGGAGACGGAGACGAAGCTGAACTCGCCGTGAGCAAAGGTTTGGGACACGAAGCAATCGGAAAACAGCAAAAAATCGCAAATTGAACATGTAACAGTCGTTGACTTATAACCACACGAGGAAAGGGTCAATTCACGTAGAAAAGTAACGTGTCCCACCTTCGTCTGTGCAGGAGGCGTAAAACTCCTTCACCTTCGCCACGGCTTCTGAGTCATTGGAAGATTTTTCTTCCAGCATTCCTGTGAGGAGAAATGAATTCAGGTCAGAATATCAGAATAAATGCATTTTGTGCTGACATTATATCCGTTGACACTACGACTGTTTGCTGCCGTGCGTGTGGCACAAGGGATCGGTCAGCAAAATCAACCCAAAGAACAGACGATGACGTCAAAGTCAGTTCTGGCAACGGACGTATATTATAAATAACCAGACGTGCAATGCGTCAATACACAGCTGTATGACTTATTGAAGCCAGTTAGAGCCATATTACCGTGACTATAGTACACGGTGATTAACGTGTACCACTGAGAAGGCGGATGTATGTGAGGATGTATGGGTTAACGTTGCCAAACGTATTGTTTTCGGCACGGTAAGATGGGTTCAACTGGATTCAACTCTACCGACGTGTCACTGGCCCACATGCTTCTGCGCCCTGTCGTGAAATTTGAGGGACAATCTCATACGTAATTTATGTGCAGGAATCGCACTGTTTATTACAGTGCAGTCTAGAATGCTCAATTACGGATCTTTAAGTTATTTCTAGTCTTCGATATCCTAGCTGCGTGCTGTTTAAAACTAAACGAAGTGTCAAATAATATCAGTAAGTGTTATGGAGGCTTCGGTTTGAATTTCTTTCATAGCAGGTCTGTGGTTTTGATGGGCGTCGAGGGCATGTATTTGTTTCTATGCGAGGAGCATGGGTATTCGCTTTGTATCCGTTTTCAATTAGTTTAACTGGTTGCAATTGTTGTGGCTGATATTTGGGGTGCAAAAAAAGGTAGCCATTCTGAAAAAAAAGTAGCAGGCGTCTTGGAAAATTGGTCTAGAAGGTTTTTCATTTTTCAGTAGAAGGGTCCTTTTTTCATTTAACGAGGAAACAAGCCGGGTTTTGGGACTTTTAACTTGAAAGAAAAATAAATAATGAAACGGTTTCGTTTGGTTCCCTTACCACGACTCATTTCCATCAAGCGTTGGAGGATTTCATCGAAGACATTGTACTTGGCTAATTCGTCGGGGATGAAGTTGATCTGGTTCCAGCCTCCGCAGGCGAACTGGTAGAAATCCTGGCAAGGGTCTGCTGTAGGGTCCATGCTGGATAGTACGGTTCCGGCTGGTAGTTTAAATACAACATACTGATTGTTCATTGGATGGGTAAAGATGCGAGATAGATTAAAAGAATCCGAAATTGTTCTACAAAAGATAACCTTCAAAATGTTTTCAGACTAATTTGGATTTGAGATATAACTCTGCTTAATGTTTCACGCCCCTAGTGTTTGTATATGGAAGGAAGATCAAAACAATGTTAAATTATCTATAATGCAAAACACCATCTACGAACTTATACCACAAACTGTATGTACTGAAATGTGCAATTCACAGCCGTCATTGATCTGCTTACAACACCTCGATGAAGCAACTTGGTTGTCCAAAATGATGAAATTGACCATGTCTATGGTGATGCGTTAATTTGGGACACAACTCCTGCAAGTTCCTGCAAGTCCATCACAAGCCCTCCAGTCCTAATCCCAATCACAAGCTATTCAAATGAGCTTTGACAAAGGCATTCCAGTTACTTGTGACCGGCTTTATGAAAGGACTTCTGACTGGACTTGCGAAAGGACTTGTGAAAGGACTTGCAGGGACTCGACTACAACTCAGCCTGTACCTTGCAACACTGATCTCGATATAAACTGCATTAACAGTTCATTGGCCATTGCGCGCTGTACAGGCAACTGAAGCCAGCACCCGCCATATTGCCACTACCAATTTACCATTGATCGCTATGTAAGGAGAACGAGGATGAAAGGAGACCACAGGGACAAGGTTGGAAAACCTGTTGTATTGGGAGTGATAACATGGCGGACGGTGGCCTCAACTCGAACAGCCGGTGCGATATCCAGTTTACAAAGAGATCAGTGATTTGCAACCGGGCGATGACCATACACGACCTAGCTATGGACACAAGATTCGGACGCGGCTTTAGATGTACCTGCCATCACACACTCCGGAGTTGTACACACGCCCTCAGTCGTCTGGGGTGCACTTGAAGCCCCGCCAACCGCTGTGGATAAAAAGTACAAACAACCGAAGATGAATTCATTATGAATGTACAATTAATTTTGCAGAAGCATGATAACAAAGGGCTCAGAGTAATTTGTCTCTGGGATTGAGAGCCCATACCACCTGGCTTTTGACGTCACTGGTAAGCAAATTTCCGATCAAAACATCGGACACAAACCATGTTCTACAGGCTTCATAGGTCAGATTTTACTTATCTCTTGCCAGAGTTGTATTCGAGTCCCTGCAAGTCCTTTCACAAGTCCCTGCAAGTCCATCACAAGTCCTCCAGTCCTAATCCCAATCACAAGCTATTCAAATGAGCTGTGACAAAGGCATTCCTTTGTCATTGTTCATCCAGTTACTTGTGACTGGCTTTATGAAAGGACTTCTGACTGCGCTTGCGAAAGGACTTGTGAAAGGACTTGCAGGGACTCGAATACAACTCTGTCTCTTGCGCATGGAGATGACAACAATAAGCATTTGCGAGTTAAATTTGAATAACATCTGGTACACTGACTTGCTCCAAATGCTTGGCACATTTTAACTTTGAATTCTCCAGACCAAAGACACTGTTGTTATATCACGTGATTCGGGGCAAGCTCTTGCATAGTAAGAGACGTTCAGCACCAATACATTGTTCACAATGGGTGAGAATGGCACAATGACACCAGACCATTCCGGAGCTGGGGGTTGCTAGCATAATTCTTGCCCCGAATCATGTGATATAGTAACAGTCTCTTTGGTCTGGAGAATTCAAAGTTGAAATATGCAAAGCATTTTGAGCAAGTCAGTGTTAGGCCTATCCCTACCAGATGTTATTTAAGTTTAACTCGCATATGGCTTGTTCTTGATTTCTGTGGAGTTCTGTCTTTCTAACTATGTTCGCCTTTCAGAACTCCTCATTATACCCCCTTTACACAGGATGGCGACCTTTGGTCCTCCCTTGTGCGACCATAAAGCTGGCCAGGTCGCCGTTGGAGGCTCAAAGGAGACCGAATGGTTGCCTAGGTCGTTCAAAGGTGGTACACAGGATGTTCAAAACAGTCGCACAAAAGGTCGCCGAGGAGGTTGGTTGCTCAAAGGTGGCTCAAATGAGGCAGAAGGGAGGCACAAGCATTGCCGTGGTTGCAGAATGGTTGCAGAATGGATGCACAATGGTCGGCCAATGGTCGCCACGTAATAGATGCGTTCTGTTGCAAATTTTACCGTCAATCTGGGCGATGCTTCTGCCTGAAAATGCCCGAAACTTGCAGTTTTGGTGGTTCAAGGAAGGCACAAGGATCGCTGGAGCAGTTACATAGAAACGGGATTTTCTGGGTTTAGGCGACCATTGAGCGTCCTGGCCGTTTTTTGGTCGCTCATAGGTGGTACAAAGGTCGCAGCCCTGTGTAAAGGGGGCTTAAATTCCCTTAGGCCTAATGGGCGTGGAAACATGTTTGGAAATAATTGTCGAGCTGTAGGAGTACAGACTTTTTTCACATGTCGTCATGGACCGCAAGGTGTACTGATACCAGTGAAGTGCTTATTCCAAAGCAGTCAAGTCATTTACATTTTACGGTCACGTGAGTGAAAAGGGTATCTGGCATGATACTCGATCCTGGAATTGATTAAGATTAAGATTAAGATTGATGTACGATCACAACTTAAAAACTGGATCCCTCGCTACTCCCATTCTAAGCCAATTTGCGTATACGTTAAACAAGTCGTCACCGTTTTCACGAAGAGACACACATGTGGATTTTGAAGAAAAAGCGTTTTCGAGATAATCGCAAGAGAAGTTTCTCCTATTTTAAAACTGCAAAAAATACTACTTTGCAACAACTTTGTGCAGTAAGGAAACATTCACATGATTCTATGAGAGGTGAATTTTTACGTGAACCCAGTAATTAGAATTAACACGGTGGTTAATTAGCCTAAATTAATTAGTAAAGATGTGTGTCTCTTCGTGAAAACGAAAATCTCGGTTGACCTACTTTTACGCCTTTCCATGCAATACGTTTTGTACGCGTTCAAGGGGCAGGCATCTTTGCGTCTCTTCGTAAAAACGCAAAATGCAATTATCGATGTGTCTGCCCTTTGCATAATTAATGTAATTTGGAAATTAATGATGTTTTGCTTACAGAAGCATGTCAAAATGGTTGAGTAGAGTGTTTTAAAGCAAAATAGTGAGAGAAAAAAATCGAAATCGAAAAATTGTCACTTTTGACATGTGTGTCTCTTCGTGAAAACGGTGACGAAGTTTGTAGGGCAAAGTTTTGTTTTATATTACCGGAGTTCGAATTCCATTCGTGTCAGCAAATTTTTTGAAACCTCCCATTCCACTGTTCATGCAGAATACCTTATTGAGCGTCAGGACACACCAGACGACAACCATGCAATCAATGACTCCAAAAGGGCGGGGAAAAATTCCAGACATCATGTAACATTTCCGGACGTTAGGTCCAGTTGCAGTAGACGCGCGTGATTCGATCAACGATCCCCGCCGGTCGCCATTTCCGTTTCCGTGGCTCAGTTCTTTTTTCGCTGCGGGACGCCGAATACTTGTCATTTCGTGGTGCAAACGCATAGTCCTACAATAATCATGCGTGCTCCGTGTGTGATTTGAAATTGGCCGCGTTATTTGTGGGAGACGGTTCCAAAAATACGCGCCTAATTTGCCTACATCTGTGATTGCTATATATAAATGACCAATTTACACAACTGACGATGTGAGTGAAAGCATAGTTAGGTAAATGGTTGTGGCATGCGTGTATACGCAAAGGTTATTCCCACAGGTATTTGTAGAATTTGAATATTGCATTTGATAGAAAATGAATATTTGTTGTGGTATAGTGCAGCACAGTCAAACATCAGCTTGTTTCTTCCGAATAAAAAGCCATCTCGTTCTTTCCACTAAAGTTCGGGATATCGCGGGACACAAAATAGTCGTTGAGGCCCATTCTGCCTTTGCAAAACTCCAGCAGGTCACCGTAAGTAGAGGTACCAGAACGATTCAGTTCTATACATAAAACAGTCGTGGCGGACCACTTCAATACAAGTGACCCTCACCTATAGGTAGTTTAATGAGGAACACTTTGGACACTTGACAAGTTACGAGATATGTCATTATTATGACGTATGCTAGTTTACCATTACGAAATGTGCAAAGTGAGCATTTTCGTTTCAAACAAAAAGTGCGATATGTGCTTAGTCTGAGGACAATTAAAAGAACTTCTGAGGATGCATCATGAGAATCAACTGACTCTTCTTCGTCTTCTTTCATATAATACTGGCCAGTTGGTAAAATACATGTACATAAAATAATAATACATCTTTCATTAATAACTACTATACTATAACACTAAAAGTCCAATCTGCACTGTTTCAGCCACTCCAAGGTGGCAGAGTCCAGTATCTAGAGACCAGTAACTCCATTATGGCAGGCGGTAGATAGGACAATCATTAAGAATGTGCTCTAAAGATTGTTCCTCATATCCACAGTCACAATGACTACTCTATGTCCCATTTCACCAAGTATAGAAGTATAGTCTTCCACCTGTCAGCACCACAGATAATTATGTTGAGTTTAACACAGCTGTTACGGGGGGGGGGGGGGGGGGGGTTCACTTCCTTCCACACATCAATACGCCATCCAAGTCACAACAAAATGGTGAAAAACCCGTTCTGTTTTAAGAGTGAGTTTATGCTCGTTCAGGAGGGCATTTTGCTTTTCAAATCGAAATGAGCCACGACGTTTTAGAAGTTCTGCAGATACAATCTTCTCGAAGATGACAACATGTCATACGGAAATTGCAGAATTTGTGCTGGGTATAAAGAGTAAGCTTTCAGATTAAAAGTAAGCATGTTTTAATCATATCAAAGCTATAGACCCTTTGCACGTGTAGTCGTGGACCGCATTACCCCAATGAAGTGCTTATTCAAGAAAACACGGCGGTTTTGTTTACATCAAGTCACGTGGGTGAAAAAAAGGTGCATACCACACCTTGAATGCTTTTGTGGCTTAGGAATGTAAAAACAGGTATGGACACCGACGGAAAAATGTCCGTGGTGAACCGGGAGGTGGTCCCCAACGCCTAACGCACCCCACTACCGACACCCACGTCAATATAACGGCGAAACTTGTTTGCTTTGATTGCGCTCGGGCACACCTGTTGGAGTCGCGGCTTGTGGTTTTAAATCGGGCAAATTTTCGGGATTTTTTCCCTCTCGACCTGGTGGTGATATGATAATGCAAAGATCGCGTGAATGTGACCACTTAGTACACGGCCATGGAACACCTGCTTGTTGAGATTCTTTTGGCGAGGAACGTAAACTATGCCAGGTAAAATATCGGTATGCGATTGGAATTTTACTTCCGGGGTACACGGTTGCAATGAGACCTTTTTTACGTGTCGTCTGATATGATAGTGATGCTAATGCAGTGCTTATAAATTCAAGTAAACTAGCCAGGCATGACACTTGCTGCACGTGTACGATGATTACTCCGTGGTTTCGTTTGCATTTCACGTGGGTGAAAATTGTCTGCAGGCTTAAAATTGCCTGCGCCGACCTGACCACATTTCGCATGCTCAGAAAATATTTTTCCAAAGAGAGTTTCAGAAAAATACAAATACATAACACATCTTAACTGATACATTTGCAGCGATTTTAACAAATAACAGACATGCTCCTCTCGTAGTAAGATGTCACGAAATAAAACAAAATACTTGGCTTATAGAAAACACTCTGGAGAGAACTGACATTTGAACATAAAGACGAAAAATCTGCAGAGTTTTCGGGTGAAGTTTGGAAGTTTGCGAAATAAATGATGCGTACTAGACGACAGACCTTTTTCACCCACGTGACCAGATAGCGTGCAATGTAAACAAAACCACGTGTGGAACGCCATGGAGTAATCGTTGTACATGTATCGTTATGGGGGCATAAGTGCCTCATTAGCATCGCTGCACTAGGCGGTCCATGACAACACGTGAAAAAGGTCTGTAGATCGATAATAGTTCTCACAGTACGGGTCATCCTTAAAGGCATATGAACGAAACCTAAAGACGCATTATATTGGGTTTTATTGCAATGTTATTCTGAGACGGAATAAAACACCGCTTTGAAAGGCACACATTTCTAAAACTCCATCACGTCAGTAGCTATCTCGTTTCAAAGCATCAGAAATGTCCGTTCAAAAATATCATCTTCTCGGGGTTTTTTTTCCATTAAATTATTGAGTTTCGTATCATCCTGTCCCCTCTTTTCCTTGCACGGGGAACTAACAAAAACACCCTCAAGTTTGGACAAAGCTGTTTCGTTCTCAGTTTTGCGATTATTCTCCAGTCAATGGCAGCCTCGATCTTTCAGTTGAGGGACTGTTTTTTCTGGGGCAAGGGAACTTAAAAAGGCCTGTTGACGCAAGGATCATTGGCAGGCGTGGTAAAAGAAACTGCTTTTCAGGCTGCTCGTTCTATAGGCGGATTAGTTGACGAAATCGTGAAAACTCGAGAAATGTTCCAGGCTATTTGGAATCCATTAATAATTGTTACCAATATTGCTTAATATACATAATGGTTTCCGCCCCGGGCCCCTCTCCTTCAATGGCGTGACGATGTCTTGATCACGCCGTTGGATTTAGAACAAAATTTACTTCAAAATTATAATCAAAACCTTGCGGTTGAAAGCTCGACGAGTTTGAGTTTTAAAATCAAGGCGTTTTTATTGGGCGTGATTATTCTGGCAAAAAAATTGGGTGGAGAAATTGAAGCAAAACACTACAAATTGTATGCTAAATTTCGATTGTTACAAGTTTACATCAGCAAAGAGGAGTGGCTATACACAAGGTAGACTTGATAGAGGACAATTTAAGAATTTCGAATGAAATCTTACGTCAGAGCTCAAAATGTTTTGTTACTGTCAATTCAAGCACAGGCAGACGCCAGTGGACCGGACAGATCGAATTATCCCACCGGTCTCATTTCGATTCGCGTTATCGAATCCTTAATTTGAGTGAAAACTCTTAAATATGATTTGACACCTACAGAAACTGCTAAATTATTTCTTTGAACTGTCTAATTCAGTATATTATTAGAGCGCGAAGGTTTATTTCAAAAACCAGGGAGAATTTGCGAGAATATACGAGATATCCGGGAAACAGTACAACGTGTACTGCGTTCTATTTCTGCGACTGTATTTTTTCTGACTGGACTGCAATCAACTTGCATTGTGCTGTGATAATAATGTGATCGTGAATGTTAAGACTGGTACGCTATACACACGTTACACTGCATAATTTACCAATAGTGAACGTTCGCCAAATCATTGGTTATATTGATGCTGTCGGTGATGTATTTATATAATCCCTCTGTTGATTCAACGTGGCCAAAATGTTATATATCTAGACTCCCGCTAAGATATCCCGCTGCACAAAAGCTATATATTCCCGGTTCTCAAAACACGGCTGGTTTGTAGCGGTACCGGTACGTCTTGACCTCGTTTGACCTCTCAGAAACACCTGTTTCCGGGAGCGGAGCTCAACTTGCCGAGAGGGCGAATAAACGTTCCCAGGACTCGCTTTCGGAGCCGAAAATTCGGCCGCAAATTAGATCCAAATTATTTTCGTTCGCCCTTGGCGTGCTGCGCGAGGTACGATGGAGACAAGCAAATGCAATGCATTATTATCAATTCAGAAACGCCGATCGCTGAGGGTTTGTACGAGCTTGGCCACGGGGGATCTGTAATTGACTGTTGTGTTAGCATTGACTGTGTAGGTATTCGAATCGAACCACTCACCAAACTAGAACGCGGCGAAAGAAACGCAATTTACACGACAGGTGTAATGTTAAACATTCTACATTCTATTTGGGAGTTTATGGAACACCCGTTGTCATTTTCTTTTTCTGGGAGATTTCTGTAGATCAGTTTGTACTTTATTTTCCAGGCTTATTTTTAAAGAAAGCTTTTTAAATTGTTTATTTCGAGTCGTCAATATGCATTCTTCCTGCATCGGCACCATGGAGCTATAAAAGAAATTGTGTACGAAGTCACGCATACCTAATTCTCATTAATTATGTCAACTGTTTTTGACTCCAACATATAGTTCTATAATCATTTGTCATTTTCTATTTCAATCTATAATTTGTGGAAGTGCTGTGGCCTAGTGGTTTGGCATATTAAATTCAAGGTCGACTGTGGGTAATTCTGCAGGTTGTGGGTTCGAGCCTAGTCCTCCGGGCTATAGCACTTCTACGCTTAATATGGGTAGAGGCATTATAAATGTCTTGCAGTGGACAAGTTACCCATCCCTACCCTATTCATACTGTGAATAGATTAGCTGGTCTTGTTTCAGTGTGAGGGGTTGAAAATGATATATAGAAACGACAGTGATTCACTTAATGGCACCATGCAGCCACATTGTCTGAATTTACTTAATATCATTGAAAACTGTCGTTATTTTCCTAAGTAATTGTGACAGAGACGCCAGCAACTATGCGTGCCTGTCCAGAAAAATTACCCGCCAAAGGCCCCACACTGACAGCCGAGGGATTCAAAAGTGAAAAGGCTTGACTCCATCGGAAAATCGAACGTGACGTCATTCGGATCGAAAAGTCGCCTTTTAATATGCAGCCAACCGCTCAATTGATAGCGCGGTATATCGAAAAGGCCCGCCAAATTAAGCACGGTGATGTTCAGTGCGTTCGCAAGATTCGCGCGTAAAAGTCCAGTTGCGGGTTCACCACAGCCCCGGGGGGGGGGGGGGGGGGGGGGGGGGGTCGACAGTGGCAAGGTCACAAAATGTGACCAGTCGTCCTTGGCATCGACGTTATACCTCCTTGGACCTTAGGAGGTAAAACAAAAATGTTTGACGTCATGTCTTTTTCAAACAGGAAGAACGAGGCTCTTTTTAACTCTAGTTTTAGATACTACCAGCCATTTTTTTCTAATATGGCCGCCCATTTTCCAAGACACTTACAGCGGCGTAGCCAGGGTTGTCACATAGAGGGGCGATTGGGGGGCTGGATGTTACAGTGGGGGGCGCTCACAGTGATTTTTCTTTATAATGCTATTATTTTCTGCGTTTGCGGAATTTTCAGTGGGGGGGGGGGGGCGACTGGGGGGGCGACGATTTTTTATGGGCGTGCGCCCCCCAAGCCCCCCCCCCCCCCCCCCCCCTTTAGCTACGCCACTGGACACTTACACTGACAGTGGAGTTTACCAAACTGAAAATAGGCGATAGATCGACGGGGTGGTATTTCTTCACTTCTTACTATGGTAGTTTGTTATGAATTATTTTGGAGAAAAAGCAAGAAAGGAGCTGGCCTCGAAAAAGGATGAGGGTGGAGACGCCATTATTTTTTCATTTTGCCGTAAACACAGTGGTGGTTTTATGTTCATGGTTCAACACTTAGCCTACATGGCAAGCAAGCTATATTATTTGGATGTTTCAGCGCGTTTTGGAAGAGAGAATACTCTTCTGAAAGTCGCGGAGCAATTTCATGGGAGCACGAGTAAATAGGCCTTAGTTTGTGTGACTATATTGTTTAATTCTATATGAACCTAAACTTTCATAAGCTATCCCTACTTCTGACAAAACAAAGCAAAATCACAAAAAAATGATTGACGAGTTACTGAAAGTGAGATCAGATTACTTCAGGAAGTTTACATTTCATATGATACATTTTTTAAGAGGATATATCAAAACAAAATTTGAAAGTTGCAGGTATTTTTGACAATAATTATTAGGTCAAACCTGCGACATCCGGATATTCACATAATCAAAATTCCCGTATTTCATTTGTCTGTTCTTATAAAGAAACGCAAATCTCTTATTGACGTGTTGATTAGCAACGCCTTAGCACTTTGCGAGCATTTTGTTGAGTTGCCGAATCCCCAAACTGATCCATTTTTAAATTGGAGAAATCTTCAGTTGTCACTCTGTCTGTTTCAAGCATGTCAGCCTGACAAGAACAAGAGTTCGCACGCCGCAAGCATTTCAGGCAAAATGATTCTATCAACCGTGGACATGTCCAGTCTGTCGAGAACGACCTGTACTTTTCTTCCCCAAAATGTGATAGACGGGTTTGACAGGCATTTCCACTGGAACATCTCGAGACCGCGAGATGGATGCACTTGTCGCAGAATGCACTCTGAAATGAAGTGTCCCCCGAGGGGAACTCGCAATCGGCAGGATGTCTTGGGTCAATCCACAACTACGCGCTCCACAAAAAAACTGCCCGATTCCATCGAGGCAACTAAAAGCTATTATTTTGAAGAACTTGAGATGTTACAATAAAGACATTCTGCTCATTTGTATCATTTTAAAGGTATATGTCATTGGTTGAACTTTAAAAAGAAAACAGTTGCAGGTAGTATCCTCATTTTGTGGGATTCAACATAATGAAACAAACTGTGAAAGCTCGAGCTCAATCCACTATGCAAATCACGAGAAAATGCTTTTAAAAAAATACAGTGTTATAAAACCCTTTGAAGCCGGATGACGGCTATAGCCGCAACAAAAAAATCAGTGCCACCAGGCAGTTAGTTTCAATCCATAGTTGGATTATTGTGTATGTTACGCTTGGCTGCACAAACCTCTTGTGTCGGTTTCGCTTGGCTGCACAGGCCGCCCCGGCTTCCCGGCGCCTCACAATAAGTACCCGACTTCAGGGGGGTTTTAACATGTTTTTGTGCATATTTATTATGCGCTCATTTTAATTGTTGACATTTTTTAGGTCACCATTTGGGAAGAGGATTGGTACTGGTGTCATTGTTATAAATAGAAATCTTTCAGATTGACAGTAATCATTCCGTTTCAAATTGTAGTTAGTCCTTGCGCGTGAAATCGGACAAGTTTCTTTTGTTCAAAGTGCACAGTGATCTATACCCCTTTTTGCAATAGTGAAATGTGATTTAACAATTTTCTGTCTACCCGGTTCACTCAACGTTATTTAATGGCAGCATGTGTACACAATATCAATAATAATTGTTTAAAACATTTGTTTTGTAATAAATAATAGCAAATGAGATTTGAAATGCGTTTTAAATGTATGCGTGCACTGTAAAAGAAATTCTCGTATTTTTTTTTTACGGTGAAAAGCATGTAAATATTCACTGTGAGTAACCGTAAATGGACTGCGCGTTACATTTTACGGGCAAACCCGTAAAAGGCCGCTAATTACGTGCCAATTGCACGACCAATCCGAAATGAGGAAATTTGTTTTCGCAAAAGTCAGGTTAAATTGCAGTTTTTTTGTCCAAAAAATACACTTTTTTGACTATAATATGTTTTATTCAAACAATTCCACAATAGAATTCGATTTTCATTGACATCTTTCGTATTCAAATATTGAAATTGTTCATGGGAAACCATGACTTTAATATGGTGGGATAAGCTGAATATAAAGCTAATGCACGACATCATTCAGTTTGTAGTGTTTAGTAGATGATCGTACCATTTGTACACTCTACCCTAGTATTGTATAATAAGTTACTTCCGTTTAGTCTGGTTTCCACTTCATTCATTTCTGTTAATTTGCAGTTAATTAATGGTAACCTAGCTTCAAGCACTAACTTTTCCGTTTTTCTAAAAAGAACGGTGCCCGTAATAATGGCAGTATTTACAGACGTTTAAACGTAAAAAAAAAAAACGGTTTATCGGTAAATTTAAATACGGTTCGATTGTAAAAAAATACGGTAGACAGGTGGCACCTTGCTGCACGGCTTTCGACCGTTAATTTTACGGCCAATATTTTTACAGTGTGGCTCCAGTGTTATAAGAAAAGTTGGTTATTTCCGAAATCGACATACCAAGTCAAAACGCCGCACTTTACATTATTTCAATGCAATGATTTTTTACCAAAGTTAAATCATAATCAAGTATTTGTAGCTTGGGAGAAACCTAGAAATGTCTCTAGAAATGTCCACATACCTCAATTTCAATTACTGAACGATAAGATACCTCAACAATTTTAAAAGCAATTTGAATATCAAAACAGCCCATTCGTGTACGGGAAGCATTTCACCGCATAAAATATTGCTAGCATATCAAACCCATTTTGATTTCAAAACCCTAGAAAATTCTATTTTGGAGGCAACATTCCATAACATTATTTATTAACACATTTTTGTTTCATCGACAACAATCTTCTCGATATAATCTTGCGCTTCGACAAAGAGCCCCCCCCCCCCAATTTCATTAAAAACGAAAACATCTCGGCTGCGTTATTTTATTGTATCAAATATTTGACTGACGGTTCTCAGCCAAGTTCAATTTGAAGAAAATCAAATTTAAAAGGGAAAATTGTCTTATCTGATCAATGCAAACACGGCATCATCTTGAGATCAAGCCCCTCTCCCAAGGGGAGCGCACAGTGCCGTAAACCACGTTTGAAAAAAACATCACATCAAAGAGAAAGCATAAAACATCACTAATGGGTCACGTGGCTCGTCAACAGCATTTACAGCTACCCTGCAGTAGGCTCGTACACGTATATAGCCTTTTGTGCACGTTTTGCTTCAAACCATAACAAAAATATGAGAAAAATTCCACACGGTTCGCTCTTTTAAAAACACCGAACCGTCTCTGAAAGATTCAGCAAGGGATTACCAAGTCATTTGTACCCCATACGTCATCTTCCCCGGAACACCCGTTGTCATGACAGCGGGAATTAATACTTCAGGACTATTAGTTGATGCGTATACAGCTTTCCGTACTCTATTTTGAGGCGAATCTAAAACCCCTTAGAGAATCTCTTTTCCAACATTACTGTGATGTGGAAAATAATGAAGAACTGGTCGTTGGAAAAGTTTGGGATATGAATATGTATTTTCAGATTAAAAATGAAGGTGGCCTTTTAAAGACTAAAGTTAAAATTATGGCATAAGCTTTCGTAGCTACGGCTGCTTCATCAGATGAAGTGAAGAGGAACAATCTGAGTTGGAGTTAATATACTGTCTGGGAGAAGAGTTCAAACAAGGGCTGGTGGCGACTTCAGGTTCCGTTATTCCTTGAATTATACTTGATTGGGGACTTGTTGACTTGACTTGCTGACTCGGACTCGAGTCAGACTCGAGTTGCGATTTTTTGTACTTAAGGCTTGACTTGACTTGGAAAAATAATGACTTGCGACTTGACTTGACTTGAAAGAACATGACTTGTGACTCGACTTGAATAAATTTGACTTGCTGACATTAACACTTTTGTTAAAACAATTAAACACAACTTTTGGGCCTATGCACATATCAGTTGAAAAAAATGCCATAGCGAGCTGGGTGTCCAGTACATGTACGTATGCAGGGCTGCAGCACTGGACGACTGCATGGGGAATCGTCAAGACCGGGCATGCATGGTTGATTTTGTACAGTGCATACGTGCCAGTGTTCTAGGTCTCGCACATGTGCAGAATCGATTACAGCACGCTCGACTCGACTAAAGATTTATAAACGTGCAGTACATGACATAATGACAACCTCGTTTCTTTGCCGTGTACGCGTGCCCAAACGTACATGTAGCGCATTAGCTTCATTTATGGGAAGTTGGGAACGACATGCTCAAATACACGAACTACGTGTACATGTATTACGATCAGCGGCGTGTACTCTATACCGCGTAAAGCTATCGAGGTCGTTTCTACAGCTACAGCTGGACATTTTTTTTCGAGTCAAGATGTCGATATACATGTAATGTAAACATGTAACTGGATAAATGGTCAGTTAACCGTGTAACCGCAGCCTTATTCTTGATGTCAATAAATACGGTTTACTTGTACATGTATACTCCTTTGCACATAATGTAAATGCATATGGAAATTTGTGATCTTTTTGCATTCTTTTATTACGTAAATGACATACAAGGTCTTGAGGTCTCGGTCTCGGTCTCGGGCCATTAGGTCTCGGTCTCGGTCTCGGTCTTCCAGGTTTCGGTCTCGGTCTCGGTCTCGGTCTCGGACCATCAGGTCTCGGCTTGGTCTCGGTCTCGGACTTCGGGGTCTCGACTACAACACTGATACGTGCCAGCCAAAAGTCACTTGTCATTGGAATTTGAATTTACTATGTGCAACACTTGACTTCAGACTTGGCACTTGACTTGAAAAAAATTGACTCGGGACTTGACTTGACTTGGAAAAAATTGACTTGGGACTTGACTTGGAAAAAAATTGACTTGGGACTTGACTTGACTTGTGAACATTTGACTTGTGACCTGACTTGACAACACTATACGTATACATAGGCCATTGATATAGCAATGACCACAGAGGTATCACGCACAGCATCGGCACCTGGGAGCCACACTAAAGGTTCTTGACCTCCCCTTATTACATAATGCATCAAAGAACCATCTCGCTGGCTTGTCCTGTAACGCAATTTGATCACAGCGAAAAGATTGAGCCACACATTGAAATTCAAGCGGGAAAAGTTGCTTTTGTGTCCTATGCACGGTACACTCTAAAAGAATTGTCCCGTTCCGTGTACAGGGAGCTATTAAAATATGGTACATGATTGTAGTTGAGACACTGTGCTAATTTGGTTGGAGGAGAGTTGTGTTCATCTTAACAATCACTCCCACACCGTAGATATGTTGCTGCCCTTTGTTCTGCAAATGGTTTCATGGTAAACGTTCTGCCTGTTTGTCCAACTTGGTTCCTCCAGTTAGGGTGTTTGAGAGTGGCATTCGGCTTCCTCCTTATTCTCACCAATATTTTAGCTGTAGAACGAAACTCTATGCCAACAGCTTTTCCCCTTGTTCTGTATCTCCATGGAATTGTTTGCCTGGTGCATGTTTCTCTTCATCTTGTAATCTCTATTCTGCTTCAAGAAGAATATCAATTCTTACCTTCGGCGTCTTTTTTTTTGTAGCCCCTTGCTCGAGTGGCTTTTAGCCTTGTTTGGGGTGAATTTGATTCTAATGAGGAAGTTCCTCTTATATATCATTCTAGGCACATACAGAAGATTTTAGCTCTTCCGCAAGGGATTGGACAATGATTTAGAGAGTGGAGGTGTGTCAAATTCCACCTTGATGTTCACCTGCCAGAACTCCTCAGACGTCCTTAGATGATGTGGCGTCATTAAAAAATATAATTGGTGACCTATATGACTCGAGCGTGCAGCACCTGCAATTAATTTAACATTTCAAAAATAGCACTCACACCAACGCATCACCCACATAAATTACTAATGCCCTATCCGTTGAAACACATCCTTTTCTCTGTTGATAAAGTCTATCAAAAACTCGCACTGAAACTTTAGCCTGCCTCGTAAAAAAAAGAATCCTTAAGTTTTTGAGTACACGCTGGACAAGAAAAAAAACTCGATTTGGGGTGAAAGGGGATAGGTGTGATCCTCGTCGCCTCCACTCGAGGCTGTGAAACGGGTGCACCTGCCGGGGTATTAAGGGTGCCGTGATCCGCTCGGGCGACACCAGATACCGTGTCCGTGCCCCGGTAAAATAAAACAACTTGCTAGAGTCCTTCCTGAAAATGTCCTCTCTTTATAAGGACTCTAAAGTCACAGGAGAATCCTTGGGCGAAAAGCGCAAGGGTTTTGGATCAATCAAAGTGCGTCACCCCAATAAATGCGTTCTGTTATTTTGACAAAAATCCACACTCTCTCCCTCTATTTCTGCTCAAATTTGGATCTCGAGATTGCCCGAGGCGATGGTTACAGACGCACGACATGTCAACACATCAGGCAGCTGATCCAACTCCGGGCGGGAGCTGGAGTGCCCGGGGAGCGGACCTCATCTCCTCGTCGATTGGCCAAAACCCGGGGTTGCTCAGGGTTTGCATCGATAACTTTTCCGACGGAGTTCGATAAATTCCCTGTTGGTTCAAGGGGACGTGACAGAAAGGACAACGCTCCAATCGATCAAGCAATGTTCAGAAGTCGCTTTCTTAGCTGAGATGAATGTCCCTTTACATTATGATCGTCATGTTTTGGGGAGCGTGCTCGGATATTTTGGGAGGGGGATACACCCTCACATCTTCAGACATGTGCACAATCGATATCTCTTCAGGTTGGTCGTTGTCTGCCAGAGTATCGTGCATAATATGTATGTTTGCACATGCCTAATGCACTCCAAGAACTCGGTGTTAGATGCGGTAGATGTGATATTGGATGAATATGATTCAATGCTGCACCGCACGGTGTTCATTTAACACACAACTGTTGCAGGGCAGGAAATGAGTCGGCGTACAAATATTCTATATTTTAAATATTCAATTGATTCTATAACATTCCTGCAGAAACGTGTATCACAGTGTAGTGACAACTACCAGGCACTTATTTTAAAGGTATCCATCGGGCTTCACTGCCTTCTCTTGGGGTAGCTTAACGACGCTATCTTCCGGGTGTCTAAAGAGGTTCGAAGTGTGACCTCAAAAATCAAAGAAGTTGGCACGCAGCCCACAACACGTGGGTGTGCATAGGCATTGCAGTCGGTGTGGGGACCCTCACACAAAATGAAGGAGAATATTCAAGGAAATTGTGGTCGAAATTCCACGTCCAAAAACCAGAGTGGTAATCGAGTCAGTCACAAGTCAAAGGAATGCTTTTGTGTTTGAATAGCTTGTTACATGGCTTGAGACTAGACTTGTGAAGTGACTTGTGAAGTGACTTGTGAAGTGACTTGTGATGCCTTGTAATGATTCGATTAACAACTCTGCCAAGGACTGTTTACAGTGAGAGTGGCAGAGATGTATTCGAGTCCATCACAAGTCCCTGCAAGTCCATCACAAGCCCCCAAGTCCTAATTCCAATCACAAGCTATTCAAATGAGCTTTGACAAAGGCATTCCTTTGTCATTGTTCATCCATCAGTTACTCGTGACTGCCTTTAAATATGAAAGGACTTCTGACTGGGCTTGCGAAAGGACTTGTGAAAGGACTTGCAGGGACTCGAATACAACTCTGGAGAGTGGCAACGTTTTGGAATATGTTTTGTCTTCACTTCACGAGAACAAAGGAATGTACACACAAGGTATGAAACAAACGTGTGTGTGTGTTTGTTTATTAGTGTTTTATGGATGAAGTTTGCCATGAAGAACGTCTGATGGACTCCTTCTTGTTAAATTACACATGAAAGCCACGGGAATCTGAGTGGAGGGCTCGTCTTGCTCAATTTACTGCAAAATTGACGACGATGATGGCTGCTGTAAGAACAAGATGATGGCTCGAGTCTAAATTACCATATTAGTAGTATTTTTTAAGATTTCAACATTCAGGTGATTTTCAATAGGCCATATTTTCGTGGGAGAATGTATTGAATGTTAGAAAACTATTAGTTGCACTAAACCTAGCACACAGGCTGTCGAATTTAGCATCCCATCCGAAGGATGTGACCCTTTGTATGATACACACGTGCTTCAGGAAGCGTAACACCCTTCCTGTTCGCTAGATGTACACAAGTGGTAGACACAGACAACATACTATCAATATCTGATGTACACTTGGCATCTAGGAAAGCTAACATTGTACAAAATGCACTGCAAGAAAGGGTCACAATCAATTTCGCGTGCCTGAAATAGCACCTCAGTTGAAGGTACTCAACTATGAATGGCGCAGGTGAGTGAGGGGACCCGTGAGTTTGCTCAAAGGCGTGTTGGCAGTTTCTTACAAGATTATGGGCGCCGGAACCATTATTTTGTTCGAGTGAGTAAAACTCGAGTAAGAGGAAGGGCTTATAAAACCGTATTCAACTTGTGCAAATCCTGTCTACTCCTAACCGACGAAACAGAGGCTGTACGGGCATGACTTAGCTTTGCAGCATCAATGAAGCAGAGGACAGCCGTATGGTAATATCAAAAAATCCATGTAGAAAAGATGGCATGATCGCCGTGACAGTGAAAAGTCATCCTCTGATCCAAAGACAATCTCTCTTTCTCGCAGCTTCCGCCTTGTCAAGAATATCAGCGCTGCATCCGATGGCTGATTTACGACAGTCATCTGGTGGTGTTTGCTCACAGCCCCAAGCCGTGTATATCACACAACTGTCTCAATTGGGAGGGTTGAAGAGTCGTTAAGGCCCGTTGAAACGTGACGGTGAGCCAGTCGAGCGAGTAATGACTACCCAAACACAAAACCTGAGTACGATTATCGAGGATGTCTATTTCTTTTCTTTTGCAGCGTTGGGTGTAAATAATAACGGAAGCGGTAATTACAGGTGGCAAAACGGTCGTAATAACCTCTGTTTTACGGGGGTGAGACAGAGAAGGTGTATTTAATGTCAATGTGTTTTATTTGAACATGTCCTTGATAGTTAGTCGGGTTGAGTCCATCTATTTTACGATCAACTTCACAGATTGTTTTGTATTACCGTCAGTTGTAAGGGTTATTCTTGCTTTAGGCTTAAATGATCTAAGTCTGCAATGTGCATGGTGATTGTGTTATCGGATTTGTTTACATTAACATGGTAGGTGGGAGGACCTCAATGGTAATCAACGGCTTCCACTTGGAACAAGAGGCCAATTTCATTATAAGCACTACACTTTGCTAAACAATGTTTTTCTGTAACTTTATAATAAGTATGTTCTTCGTATATACTCGTATTTGGATTGTATCATGTCATTGGGGGTTAACTCATTTGAAATTATCATTAATTCCTACAGCATCTATCTTGAGTTTTCTAAAACAGAGATTGGTCAGTATCAGTCCAGCCTAACACGCACTGTCCCCCGCGATCTCTTCTTGATACGTCAGGGAACGCGACAAAGATGGCTGAACCATCGTGTTTAAAAAGGTTAAGTCGATTCCTCACTGCGAATGTATTAAGTTTGTCATCAATTCAATTAGATGTGATAGCCTACCTAATTCTGGAAAAAATGCCTGTTTTCCAATCCTTCGTTCCAAAAATAACAACCCCTTAAAACCTTAACCGCTAAATTCTAAAGTATACTCGGTTATGAGTTTTGGATAGCCACTATTTCATGACTTGATTTTATTAAAAGTCGAGAGACACAATAAGATAACCACCAATATCGATTGCGGTACGCAAGGGAATTTGTGCATTTCGTATTATTTTAGATGTCTATACCACGGGGCTAGTTCCAGCACGGCGTTAAATGTCGACACAGCTGCTCGCCCGTGGGTTCGTCTGCGAGTGCTTGGTATCTCCTTCATCAACGCGCCGATCGACGTGACTGTGTGGCCGTACGGAGAGGATCCTCGCTATCTAAGACCCGTGGCTGCACGCATCATCTCAACGCCATCAATACAATATTGGTGCCCATTATTTTTTCATAGTAAATAGTTACCTACCTATGAATACACATGAGTGGTGCAGAGTAAAGAGCAATATTGGCGCCTCTCGTCAGTTTTGCGTTTGGAACCTGGGGCATTTTTTTGGTGGAGGGGGGGGGGGGGGGGGGGGGTTATCGTAACTTTTAGATTATTCGGTTTAATGATTGCCGCGTGGACAATGGGAGAATATATTTCTAAATAAACCATTAAGTTGGGTTTGTTTCGTACGACTATGAATATTTTATCTATATTATAATTTTAAACATGAAATACAAGTACACAAGCTTTACAAATTGGGTTTCAAGTGAGTCAATTTCACTTCAATTTAGGACATTTTAAATTCAATAATGCAATTAGGCTCAGTTCATTTCCTGAAAACACGAGTGAATGCTATAAGCCACACAATCTTCCGTTACCGTTGGGGATTCGATCTTGAAATCGGATTAGCATAATTTTAAGCCATAATTTAGGTATTACCAAATCCAGCGGTATTGTGAACCTTATTCACTGGATGAGGTAGGCTACGGATATGTATTTTGTCTCAGAAAACATACTACCTAAATGAAACTGATGAAAATAATTTTGGTTTTGACCTCGCCATCCTTTTATATGGAAGGCCTCTGATATTCGTAACACTTAATTCCTCACTGTGAAACTGTTTACAGTAAATGACAGACTTACGGACATCTCCTCTTCATTATGATTCTCAAAGAGATCTTTATCTAAACCTCTGGTAGGTATATAAAATTATATTTTCCATTAAAGTAGTGGATACGTAGCTTTGCGTTCACTTGTTTAAATTCAGCGAATTATGTGAATTAATTATTATATTATTAGTACTGACCATGGACTTGGTACTTGCTAGGCCTATATCTTATGACTTTGTCTAGGGCTATCGGGAGGTAACGGTATCTTCGGTCTAACTTGCAGTCTAATTTTCCTAACAAAATTCGACGTGTTTCAAGACTTGTCCGTTTCTGTTTATATATCTTTTGGCCTTGCGACAGATTCTGCTATAGGATCAAAAAGTCAGGACTTCCTAACTTTTAGCATTGATATATTTCAGGTCAGCTGGCAAGCAGTTTGTAGTAGTATATTTATTACCATATCATTTAACTTCAGGGCATTTCTCAAACATGGCTTGGGCTTCGGCTTGGGCTTCATCTATTCCCCAGTTTCATACGTGAATAAATTAAACATGCTCCGGCTATGGGTTCAAAGATAAAACGTTGATGAACATGTAGCAAGACGTGCCCCAGATCTTGTCACATAATGAATGCCTAAAATTGCGAGAAGCCAAAGCCAAAGCCAAAGCCAAGGACAAAACCAAAACCAAAACCAAAACCAAAGCCAAAACCAAAGCCAAAACCAAAGCCAAAACTAAAGCCAAAGCCAAAGCCAAAACCTTGGCCAAAACCAATCCCAAGGCTAAAGCCAATCCCAAAACCAAAGCCAAAACCAAAGCCAAAACCAATTAAGCTAAAGCCAAAGCCAAAGCTAAAACCAAAACCAAAACAAAAGCCAAAAGCCAAAACCAAAGCCAAAGCCGAAGCTAAAAACCAAAGCCAAAGCCAAAACCAAAGCCAAAACCAAGGCCAAAACCAAGGCCAAAACAAAAGCTAAAACCAAAGCCAAAGCCAATCCCAAAGCCAAAGCCAAAGCCAAGGACAAAGCCAAAACCAAAACCAAAACCAAAACCAAAGCCAAAACCAAAGCCAAAACCAAAGCCAAAACTAAAGCCAAAGCCAAAGCCAAAACCTTGGCCAAAACCAATCCCAAGGCTAAAGCCAATCCCAAAACCAAAGCCAAAACCAAAGCCAAAACCAATTAAGCTAAAGCCAAAGCCAAAGCTAAAACCAAAACCAAAACAAAAGCCAAAAGCCAAAACCAAAGCCAAAGCCGAAGCTAAAAACCAAAGCCAAAGCCAAAACCAAAGCCAAAACCAAGGCCAAAACCAACGCCAAAACAAAAGCTAAAACCAAAGCCAAAGCCAAAACCAAAACCAAAACCAAAGCCAAAGCCAATCCCAAAGCCAAAGCCAAAACCAAAGCCAAAATCAAAGCCAAAGCCAAAACCAAAAACCAAAACCAAAACCACATACCAAAACCAAAGCCAATCCCAAAGCCAAAGCCAAAACCAAAGCCAAAACCAATCCTAAAGCCAAAGCCAAAACCAAAGCCAAAACCAAAACCAATATCAAAACCAAAGCCAAAGCCAATCCCAAAGCCAAAGCCAAAACCAAAGCCAAAACCAATCCTAAAGCCAAAGCCAAAACCAAAGCCAAAACCAAAACCAAAACCAAAGCCAAAGTCAAAAACCAAAGCCAAAGTCTGAAAAATGGCCTAAAATTCAAAGAATGAGAAGTAACGAGACGATGTACGTACAAACTACGTATCTCCACTTCCTCAATGCAGATTTACGAAGTGCTGTGGGTTAGAGTTCACGATGCTCAGGTGCATCCATTTCCTGACTAATCCCCACATAATTACCCTCCCCACCCCTCGCCTCCAGTTTTGCATCGCTGATGCCACCAAAATCTTTACCATAAGCGCACGTAAATAAGGCACCCATGAAAAGGGCACGCCGTGCTGTGTTGCGATTTCCACCATACACAGTTTATCATTACTTGTTACTCGCACCTGATCAATCATCTCAATTTGTTTTGGTAGCCCAAGTGCTAACACTTGAGGCCTATACCCAGTCCCGCGTGCGGTACAGAAACCTCGGTGTCAACAAAAAAAAGTTGGCCTTGGGATACAAAATGAACATCTTTTGCTTTGACTTGAGAGGTTAATTTACCACGCTGGTAATTCGTATTCATCGTGACTTTATGAATGTATAATGTAATCTTTATGCATCGGGCGATCTCTTGGTTTCATAGCGCCACTTCTGGCGCGTGCAGTTGTATTGCAAATGGAAGCAAAGATATTATATTCCGGTAAAAATGCCCGGGTTTTAAATTTGATTTACCAAGTGCATGAATTGTTACAAACTACAAGTTGTACCTCCGTATAGTAAAGCTAAATTGTATTCAAGAATAATTGCTTATCATTGTCGATATTTATGACGGATATAAATTTGTGATATCATTAACGACTTCCATCGAATTCCTTCATAGTCTTGCTTTAATATCCACCATGTTTCGGACTTGCCTTTCAAAGACTGCAATATCGCCAACAATACTCAACCACTTTAAAACTGAATAATATTGGGATATACATATAGTGTTTTTTTCTTGTATCATCATGGACCGCACAGAGGAGTGATGCTACTGAGGTGCTTATTCAAGTAAACCCTGCATACTGCAAAAACGGTGGTGTTAATCTAACACCATGTGGTGTTTATATTGGGCGAGTGGTGCAATATAAACACCACATGGTGTTAATTTAACACCACAGTTTTTGCAGTGCAGTCAAGCGTGCCACGTGCGCTCATCAGGCGGTGTAACCCGCCCCATACGATACATGTACAATGATCGCTCCAAGGCGGTCCACACGAGTCGGTTTTGTTTACATTTCACGCTTTACGTCTCGTCACGCGGGTGAAAAAGAATTATATCCTACGATCGCAAGTGTTTAAGCATCTTTGTCGATGACACAGATTTTGATAACCTGTATCGTATATTCTAAACACCCTGCTGAATCCAACGGAATCCAACGAAGTGTGTAGCCTGCTGAATCCAACAGAATTAAACAGAAAGAACAAACGATCTTTTACTCACTGCTCGGAGCAACAAAATCCCACAGAAATCACTCACTGTTGGGTATCATTGAGTGCTAATGTAATGACGTCACTGCAATAACCAGACACGCTAAGTATTTAAAAACCGCGACCTACTTAAAAAAGAACCATTTTCAAAACGCTTCCGCTAGCACTATAAATTATAAGCAGCCTTTTTTAGAAGATTGTAGAACCAGTTGCAATGCCAAACGACGTCACACTCCAATATTTTTAAATGCAAATCACCCATCACATACTCACATACTCTATTTGATTTAGCATGACCAGGGTATCCCCTTTAGTTACTCAAACTAAGATTGCTATCTGTAATTTGGGGTTTCCCCGTGATTGTAACATTGTGTTTGTTTCATTTGGTTACAAAGTTGAGAGGAGGACATGGATCAAATTTACGCGGCATTGTTCATTTTACAAACACCACTCTCGTTATATTAAAGATGCACGCTATACACGACTTGGTAAGGCCAGTCTTAAAAAGTGAGACATTCATAATCTGGAAATTGCTGCGATATGCTCTTTATCACTCCGGTGTTATACATTTCCGTTGAGCCAAAAAAGGATAGGAACAAGGGACCGGGGAACACTTAAGAGCAATCGGGCGTGACGATGGTCTCGGCGGGGTATCCGGCCAGCCGTGGACCGCGTCACGTCAGAATCCCGGCACGGAGACTCCCACGCGTGGGGCCATTTTGACCGAGTTATCAGAAGTTTCCCCGGCCTGAACAATACCACACTTGAGCCGTTACGGCACCACACAGTGCGTGCATTCGGGAACGCCAATTGTGCGGAGATTCCCTAGGTGGGCTGTGCGGAACCACATCAAATAATTCCCTCGGCGTGTACAATTTGCAATTTGTTCTCTATTATCCCATTGCGCTGGCTTCTTGCTTACAGTATAAGTATGTAAACTATATGTCTACGGATGGACCGAATCGCTTTACATATCATGACTGTAGGCAAAGACTCTACAGCGAGTTATTTATACACGGACTGCTATTATGAAATGAAAACATCCTACGTAAGCCTACCTTAAAAATGTTACGCATAAAAGAATAGGAGTTGGATTTTGTCAGGGCAGTTGTAAATCATATAGTGTTGACAATTAATTTGCCCTGTACACAATTTTAAAACAGACCAAAAATGTGGATAGTCGTGATGAAGAAATAGAAAGAAAACACCTGCAATGCTGTGTTTTGTACAATTCGTTAATAAAGGCTACAATATTGGCAAATAATTAAATATTAATAAAACATAAAAGGCGCCACAAATAATTAAACTTTAACGCTACAAGGCATTTAACACCAACATCCGATTTGCAGGATTTATAAAGAATCAATAAGGCTCACAACAAATTCGAATTCTTGCGGAAAAAAAACATTCTTTCACGATTTGTAATTCAATTGTTCAGCCCCGGAATTCGACTATCGACGTGTTGGACTTCGGTCTTGTTGACGTGCAAATCATCAAAAATAATGTGTACATGTTCGCTTGGTTTCCAAACAACTTGGGATTGTGAGCCGGTACTTCGTAGGATTGAAATAATATAACAATTATAACAAGTTATGTAAAAATGAAAAAACCTGTACAGAACTAGAAGATACCGGTTTGACGACAAGCTTCCGCTAAAGTTCGTGGGATGAGCACTGAAACTTTCTCAGTTCCATTTGTTTTGGATGGACGAGTTCTCTTACATTATAATGTAGGCGCAATGCGTGGGCTTAACTTGGAGATATCCTTTCCAATTTTGTTTGCGTGGTTAAGAGATAAACTATCTTACCTGCAGTGACGATGAGACAGATGAGCAAAGCGATGCAGACGAGGATGAGGAGGAAAAGAAACAGGAGGAGACACTTCTCCAGGGTGGTTCGCCTCCGGAGCCAGCCCACGCCCCCTTTACTGGGCGGCTTCCTGTCCCGCCCCTTCTCGTGGGCGTTGCCCTTTACCATGACCTCTTGCGACTCCTCCATGGACATATACTCCAGGTTTTTGCCGTTCTTTTCCGAAGCCATCGCCGTTGCTTGCAGGGGGGTGTTGAACAGTCTCGAGCTCGGTGCCGAAGCCAAACCCTCCGCTGAAGATGCGAAGACGATCTGCGTGGTGGGACTCGCTCACAGGCTAACCATCACTGCCGTGCCCGCCCGTGCAAATGCCGTGTGATGACTGTACAGCAGCAGCGTGTTGCGCGTGAGTATCAAAGAGAGCGGTGATTCAGTGAACATGGGATTGGGAACAAGCGACGTTTTCCCTGCGCGTGTTTTGTTTCCTTGAGAGACCGGCCCAGACCCGACTTGGTCTAGTCAGCTTTTAGACAGTGGGGCGGTTGGGAGACGGCATGCCAGTCCTAGCGTGTGGTGATTAGATAACCTGGGGAGTCGCGATGTATACACAACGGGCCGTAAACCTGTACACATACAGCCACTATCCACATTTACACTAAGAAAGGCACTTATGAACACGAGTACGCATGTGCAGTGCGTGAGAACCATAATAGGCGGAATTTTTTACTCCCTGCTGGTATTTAAATTGAGTTTTTACAGTCTACAGAATGATGTTTTTTTTATAAGGACTTAGTGAAATATACTCTGCCGAAACGTCAGTAGGGATTAATATCGTTGTTTTCATTTACATGTATTTTTGGTTTATTGTAAAATTTTAATTGGTCAATTGCAGTATAATTTGATATTTTTTTATAGACTACCGAAGTCTGACGTCAGTTGGCATGACAACTGGTTCCAAACAAATGTAAATTTCGACTGTTTCTTTGTTAACAATAACAGCCAGTCATGCAAACACATAACAAAAGTATTCTGGTTCCAAACATTGCATTGACGTCATCACTTCGGTGCTCTATTGCAGTAAACGAGAGGGCGTCTCCTCAAAATGGCGGACATACAGAAACCATCAGCTTACTAATGGATAAAATTAAGATCGCACTGAGCAGTAGCGTATCCTGTTGTTTGTGCCAGGGAGGGCAAACAGCGTCTGAAACGCCTAAAAGCCGTCTTTAAAAAAAGACTACGAACCTCTTTTTGTTTTATGACGCCTCAAATGCCGCCCGGGGGGTGTGGGCGCTGGATACGCCGGTTCGAAGAAAGTGCGAAGACGCAGTAACACAATTATGTTGCAATCTGGTCGGCTTAATGTTCGGGCTGATGTTATCGGGATGACATTCTTATTGCTTTGGCCGTTGTCTTTAGCGCGCACCGCGACTCACACGGCCTCATTTTAGCTGACTGTTGTAACAACACCATGTCCTATTGGTCTTTTAAAGGTAAAATAATTTCAGTGCATGGATTCCCCATTGGCGTATATACATGTACAAGTAAGACGATCTTTGTGCTCTATTTTGTTTGTTTGTTTGTTTGTTTGTTTGTTTGTTTGTTTGTTGGGATGTATGCCGTTTGTTTGTTTCTTTCTTTCTTCAACATTCATTCAATATATCCTCTTCTGCGCAATTTAAATGTTGTATACAACATTTGCAAACATCAAAAAACGAAACTACTAAATTATTTCGAAATACCGTACTGGACTGTAAGTAAATAGCAGTCTCAAGCATCCTGTGAAATCATGGCACCTGGTGTGCTGTCGTTTTCAAGAAAAGTGGAAATTTATATCGTTTTCCAACGATTGTCGGCCGACCTGATAATTCCCCGACTCTATAAATTGCTCCGTTGTGTCTAAAGTATGGTCAGGGAACCAGACTACTCTCTACTAGAACATATTTTTGTCTCTCTGTTTTCCCAGCATCTATGCACACAAAACTTTAAACAGGTCAGTGTTACAGTATTTGCTAGCACGCTATAAAATACTAACCCCAAAACCATTTATTTCTAAAAATTTCAGCAAAAGCAAATGGTGTTATACTATACCTTTTAAAGGTAGTAACTAGTATACAACATTTGCTTTGGACATTATTTTTTTTGGAATCTCAATACACTGTTAGAAAAAAAAACACTTTTGCGCTAATCCAAGTATTCCTTTAGTCTGCATTGGTATAGGCTGCTTGTAAAAACTGTCTCGTGTGACCAGGCCTTTAATTCATTAAAAAGCCGTTATAAAAATACTAATTTTGGAATGCAAGGATAGGCCTACGTATTACTTCAATGCACGGACGTATTTAAATAACCTGGACTCGCACTATACGTCCGTTGCAAGTCCATGTTCTGTGGAAAAAATGCACGTGCGGCGAATTTCCGTAGACGTTTTCAGGCAAAACCAACACAGTTGTTTCTTCAAAAAGAACATAGTACATCATAACCAACCAAATTATATCAAGTGAATATTAAACACAATGTGGAACAAATTGGCCAACATGATGTGATTTGAAATGATGGCAGAATAAATTAACTTAAAGGGGATTTTTTTCGATGGGGCACCCCGTGCGTTCGTGAATCACAAGACGGTTATAGGTTCGTGGAATCTGGACAATGTTTATTTTAAGGTTTGACCATTATATGAAGTGCGTCCGATCCGACCGCTACAAGACAGCTTCTCGGACTTGTTTTCCTTTTTAGCAAAATCCTTCACACCACAATTAGTACAAGAAAAAAAATATCAAAACCCAGGCCTCGTGCTCCAAAGCATTACATTCTACCTAAAGAGCCGCAACAGTTCAACCAAATTGGTTTGCTCAATCTTATTTAAATGACGTCACGACATCTAGCGCCCTCGTGCGATGTTCATTGTGTAAGTTATGTATGAATATGTATGATGGTAATTCTTGGGGGAAGGGGGATCTGACCTTGAATCTGCGGTCGCTCTGCCACGAGGTATGGACATTAATGCCTATTGAAATGGTCTGCAAAATTTTGTTGAAAAATGTTAATGTTTGATTTTGGGAAGAATTGGTCAGATAATCACGTCTGAAATGAGAAGAATCTTTGTGATAATTTGTCCTGATTGAAGAGAAAATGTGGTCCTTTTGTATATGTAGTCAATAGTTTGACAATCGTCTCAAATTTTATTTTATTTTATTTTTTCTATTTTTTTTTTTGGGGGGGGGCAGTATAGGACTAACATTTATCGCATGGGCTTTTAGAAATACGCGTGGTGGTCCTTGGCTCGCCCACCACCTCTGGTGACGCCGGTTCGATTCCCGTCCAGGTGTACTGTGTGGATTGGGTTTTCAGTCCCTATACTTGATAGCGTGGGTTTTTCCTCCCTCCATTTAAAGTGAAATTTTCTTCGGGACATGAGGAAAATCAGCACTGTACTGACAGCCCAGGGGAATTACGAAATACATAAAGGCCAGGTTTTCCAAATGAAAAATGGTACTGTCGCTTTAATGTTGATGTTGTCTCATGTCGTGTGTATCCGCGATGTTGAGTCGTGTCGCTACCCCAATTCCTTGATTACGAATGTGCTGTTTGTGTACGTTAGTATAGAAACTGCAAATAATCTATCTGTTTACTAGGCTAAAGTCAATCCACTGTCATGTCGCGGCGGGGTTCTCTCCATTCATGTTGCAAAGAAACACTCCAACCGACAAGAGCTCATCAAACTGTGCCTTGAAACGCGACCGCGCGCTCTGCCTGTACGTTCTAAAAGTGACTGGGCCCGAGCTGTGAAACATTCAAATTACGCGCCCTAATTACCCGTGGCAATACCAGAGTCAATATTTGGCGGGACTAATTCATCGTTTTGGCAAATTGTGAACACTACGGTAGGTCCTTTATCTAAAGACACAAAAAGCGGTTTTAAGTGTTTTTTTTACGCTGGACAGGAACATAAATCGTATTTATTTCTGTTCATGTAAGTCCGTAGTTTTAAACTCGGTATCTTGCGACGGTAACTTGTATTTGACAGGGGGCTAGGATTATGACGTTGGTGCAAATTAAAATGTTGCATTGTGAGCGCCTATGAATTGATTAACAGGCCAAAAATGGCGGTGTATGCAACATTTTGTATGCAAGATTAACTCTGATTTTGTTTTCTTCCAGAGCACTTTGGTTCAACAATTTTATTACTTATTTGTGAGTCTGATTGTTGGTTTTGCAGAGTAAGGCGATAACTATTTCTGCAAATTGCCTTTCAGTCTTGCAGAGTTGACGCCAGCTTAATGGGCGATCTTTCAAGCGTGGTACAAATCCATTCATCTGGTTTGTTGACGTCTCTCCACTGACCCGGAAAACGAGTCGAAGTCTAGCCCATTCGTCAACTTCTAAAAGAAGAAAAGAAAAACTTCCGTTACTTTTCTAGGTCGTGATCAATTAGTGGGGGGTAGAGGGGTGATGACAGGTGGGCGTGGCGGAAGCAAGACCAAAAAGGGGGTACTGAACCTCCGAGAGGAAAAGGGCATCTGTCATGGGTGCAGAAAATCAAAAGATGAAGGGAAAAAAACTGTCAATGTGGCGGACGGACACAATAAAGACTGTGTCAACCCGCCATGTTGGCATTTTTCCGCGAAGCACGCCCTCATCTTTAGGTAGTTTGGATCCCAGGCCGTGACAGAATCGGGTACTTTGTGGCTACGGCTTCGGTTTTTGTCATTGGCGCTCTACGGCGTATAGCCATAGTCACAGACAAAAACACACGTTTCGGACACAGCCTAATAATGCCGGCATGCAGTGCACTCTCATCGAGCCGCCAAAATAGCGTCGTGATAGCGCCCTCATAAATACGCTCAATGGCCTGTTTAGTCAAGGCATTATACTGCATTGTAAGTCTTGCGAGATTTGTTTATTCCTTAAAAAAGAACTCTTTAATTTATAGACGGTAGTCATGGCATAATAAGATGATTTTTAATGGGCCATCTTTATGCTAAGCGGGACCAGATTCACCGGGGTAAACCCCTACTCTTTCACAACAGACGCTCTTGGTTCTTTTACGTGCACTGGTCCTGTAGAGCGGAAAGGGACCTCCAGTTGAACGTCCCATCCGAAGGACGTGACCCTTTTGAGATGAATAAGGGTCTGTCATACCCCATCAGACCACGCACCGATTATTGCCAGGGGCACGCTAGCCCACAGGCAATACACAGTGTGGTTTCCCATCCATGTATGGCTGAACTTCGATAGTGTGCCACTTGCTCTTCCACTGAACCAACATTTTAGATGTCATAACAATCTCTTTACTTGTTTGTTTTGGGGTGGGATCTTTTCTCAAAAACATCAAAATGCAATAAGAAAAAAGAAAATTCGAATAATATTGGGTGCTTTAAATCGATGGCTTCCATCGATGCCAGTAGCCATCTTGAAAACAAAAGTTGGCGGCAATCTTAGAAGATAAATCTGGTAGAATCTGGAAGAAAAGAAAGGAAAAAGACCTCCTTCCTCTATTTATTTCAAAAGAATATTTCTTAACATTTGGCTAGCATGACTGCTTGCATTTTCTTATCCATGGTTTCAGAGGCCCCAACTTCAAGTGCACTCTCCTTAGGTGGTTGGAGTTCATTGATCTTTAGGAGCGGGGAGAGGCGGGCATGTCGCCCTCGATATTGGCTTAATTGCCTAGCGAGGGACTCCGCGTCAGGCCCGCTGACATTCTCATCTGGCATAGATTCATGTTGTGTTGTGTCATGTTCTATTACCCAGGACACCCTCCACGCTGTGCTCAGTCTGCCATGGGACGCTGTGTGAAGAGTGTCTTATCGATTCATCAGCTCCACGGAACTTAATAAACGGGGGAAGAGAATTAAGTTATCATTATTGCTTTGAATGTTTTGGTTCTCCAAGGTATCCCAGGCGTCCGTAAAATGGCAGCCATTTTTGTTAGTAGTGTCCTGAAGACAGCAGTATTACATGTATTGTAATGATTTGAAGACGGTGGTTGCCAGACTACGTTTGATTGACTTGGGGGGGGGGGGCTGTTTGGGCCCGTTTGTTTCACACAGATCCGGATCTCGATCAGTGATCCAGCCGCTGGTTCGCTCCATCCATTAGGCGGAATTTGGTGCGTGAACCAACGCACGGATCAGTGATCGCGATCTGGATTCGTGTGAAACAATGTTTTTTTCTTCGAAAACTTGGCTCGTCTCAGGCTTCGGCTCCGTCTCCGACTTCTGAATAACTGAGAAGCAAACCAAATGGAAATATTCTAAATGTTGGTGCATGTTCTGCTTCAGGAACATTCATTCGCTTGATTATGAAAGTAAAAATTTGAATATTTACATTTGTTTTTGCTTCTCAGTTATTTTGAAGTCGGAGACGTACGAAGCCAAGGTTTCGAAAACCCCCTTTGAGTTTCGAATATCCCAGTCATGATAGGAAACACAGATAGCTAAATAATGTCCGTCAGAGATGCTAGATTCATATGCCTATAAGCAAACGGACACAAATATTAAGTAAGCCTGCCTACTCCGGCCTGTTCTGGCCGAGTCCACAAAGCGCTGCGACGAGTTTCAACTTTGAATTCGCGAGGTGCATTTTCTCGTCTGTTTTGTTCCCGTCACAACGCCAAAAGAGCAACGGACACGCCCAAAGTCAGTTGAACAAGTCGCAGGCTAATTTTGAGTTTCACGAACCATTTTACAAAACGTACGGTACGTTGGAGCAAGACGAAACAAACGAAAAGCAGGCTCTGACACATGTAAAATGTTCTATATACACAACACACACAAGTTCCGTAAGGTTTTGTGCGCCTGCAATATTTTAATGCTCTTACACTATAGCGTGTCTGCAAGGCCGCTACGCCTTCATAATAATACACATGTATATATAGACAGTGTACAATGACAATCAGTAGAAAAAAAAGATACTTAATTGTTATGCTAACAGTGAATATCATTTTTTTGTATCAAAAGACAATGCTTTGTACATTTCACTATAATTATTGACATCAGTTTTACTTGTTTGTGGAAAGCATACACCAAAACGATTCATGTACATTTCCACGTGGAAATATTCTATGCTATTTATTTCTGGCCGGACATAGTCATGACGTCACATGGTAGTGTTCTCGGTATTAAACTGACACCTCATATCAAACGAGCCACTTATTTCCCAAACTGGTTCCTTTCCTTCATGTGCAATTTCAGACTGCAATGTTACGGGTACCAGCCAATGACTAAAGCCCAAGCCGTAGCCACATGTCCAATTTGGACGCGGCCTTCCAAGTTGGTCTTAAAATTCAACGAGATTTGGCGAGAATGCATAGGCCTATACTTCCAGGCACACCGCATAGGAGCTATACTACATGTACATGCAGCATCGCATTGTATACGATTCATTTTCTGAGCTGAGCTGGTTATCTACAATAACTTGGGCTTGTGATGGGAAAAGGAGGCATTTCAGTTTACCATATTTTTAACATTCCTATTTCATGACCAAAAAAATAATGTAAAATTTAACCTCAAATTCTAATCCATCTATCATTTACATAGAGGAATTTCACATTAGCCCCTTCTGCGCACTTCCGGGTTAAAAGCGAGAATGTCTGTGGCAAACAAAACAACGCTTTTCAGCACATTCATTCATGCATGAATTAATCAGGCCATAAAAGGAAGCGCAGGCGCACGATCAGCATAAAGTTGTTTACTGTGACATTGAGATCCTCGTTTTCAAACGCGGAAGTGCGCAGATCGGCGCTAAACTCGTCGTTGTGGGATTCCTCTGTTGGTATGGGGCAAGACAAAGGAATCCCTTGCTAGATTGGTGTTTTATAGTAAGACGTACATAAAAAAATGACACAAAAATAAACGTGAAGTCGCGAGACTTGCAAGCCCTATTCAGCTCTCCTCGCGTCCTCACAGAATCACGCACAGCCGAGGACGACGATTTGCCGGTCTTTTCGGAAACGTCTGTCATTTCCCCCCCTTTTTTTCTTTTGAACGGCTGCGGAATCTGATTACACTCAAGACCGGTTCCGCTGTCTGGCCGGTTATTAAGGGACCGATCGTGACTTATTAACCATTCCGTGTCATCTGATGGATGGCGGGAATCTAATATTTTGACGACCAAGGGCGCGTGGATTTAAGACCCTCCGCCGACGCGTGTTATCCGTCTAGCCTACGTGATTAAGCGTTGCCAAAACACAGCCTTGTACGTGTATAATTAAAGTTATATCATACAATAAAAGTCTTATGCGAGTACTTTATACACACAATATAAAAACAGTAATTATACGGCCGACAGCATTTCGTCCGTTGTGTATTTAAGAGATTACTTATAAAGACACACATATGTTTGAGAAACCATTTGGGAAAACTCGAAAAGTGAAGAGCGTTTTCGTTTTTACTAGAGACCGGAAGCCAGATTACTATTACACGGCAAATAGAAAACAATGTTGGTCTTAATAAATGTGTTTGTTACTAAAAAAACAACACTGTTGCTGTTTTTTCTCTTAATTCTGATTTGTTTGGCTCATTTACGCTATTTTTCTACCTCTTTTCGAGCACCCCACAATAACCGCTCGAAAATTGCAAAAGGATGATGTAATGCATCACGTGACCCTGTGACGTCACGTCTAGAACGGCCGGCTGGCCGCGCATCGCGCACGTACGTAGATTTGTGCACAAAACACGTAGTGCTCGCCCTACAAATGGGGCTGTAAATAGTTCGTTTTTTACTTTTGTCCATTTACTGTCATCATAGTGACCGTAAAAAGACAAGTTAAAAAGGGAACCATTTACAGCCCTATTTGTGTCATGCAAACTGGCCTAGAACTGCAGACATTTCTGGCAAATGGATATTTCCGACTGAAGCTTTGACCGTCGAAAGTGGAAATAATTCCTGGCATATTTTGACACGTAAAATGCAAGATGTCGGCCACGTGTTTCGTTCCAGGCTTCAGTAATATACCCAAAGATGTACATTCCCCAAAGACGAGGGATTGTGGAAAATTTGGGCCTCAAAAGTCCGGCTGAACAGAGGAAACTGGGTCAGGCCGTCTCCATGCATGTACATGTACTGGCCCACAATGCACAGTGGCAAATAGATATTTCCGAAGCTGTGACCGTCGAAAGTGGAAACAAATTTACAGGCATATTTTGACACGTAAAATGCAAGGTGTGTCGTTGCAGGCTTCAGTAATATACCCAAAGAAGTTGTACATTCCCCAAAGATGAGGGATTGTGGAAAATTTAGGCCTCAAAAGTCCGGCTGAACAAAGGAAACTCCCTGAGCAAACTGTCGGGCCGCGTCGCCATGCATGCTTGTACATGTACGTAGTCCAAACTGGCCTCTACAATGGTACTTTTTCCACCATCCTGGTCAGGACTTTCTATTGTCCTACACACTAACCCATCCCCATAGACTAAGCACTAGTTTGCCTGTTCTCACTTTTCCGGGCAAAGAAATAAACGTGAGGACAGTATTGTTCCCTTTGTTGTACCCTCCTTTTTGTCCTCACCAGTACGTCAATAATAATACAATGCATACATTTCTGGCATGTGGATATTTCCGATCATTTCACTGCTGGCAATTTCTACTCCCAGTTTGGGATTTCGATAATCCTAAAGCTAAAAGAAAATGTCCTTCCAGCAAAAATATTTTTCTTAGCTGCTGCCTGGGAACTTTGATAGGGAACTTTGATTGGGAACGTTGATTGGGAAATTTGATTGGAAAATTTGATTGGGAACTTCTCCATCGATCGCCGGATACGCGATATGCATGCCAGGAATTGTGCTGTCCTCAATCTCTGTTATTGCTGCCGTCTTTCTAGACTCCTGGTTCAAACATGTACATGTAGGGAACAATTATGCCGACTTCATCCCCATTATGTTCATTCTTTTCTGAGTCAGATAGGGACAAATTTTCTTCTGAAAACTTCTGATGATTTTGCCATGTTTCTCGGTTTGGTCGTACACGCGCTATACACATCGTGCATGCATAATGGCTGGCCGGCCTTGCCACTCGTTCTAGTGCTGACGTCACGGTTGTGACATCCGGGCTTCTAGTGTAAGTGGGATTTTTTAGGGGCGGGGCGACTGGCTCAAAATTTTGCACTTAAAATGGTTTGTATTACAATAAAAATGCAAAAGTTCAATTAAATATTTATTGATTACAACTCTAAACGATGTATTATTCCATTTCTCAGAGTTTTGTTTTCTATTTCAGTGACCCTTTAAGTTCACATTCTTGAAAGCACACTTGAAATTTTAATCAACGAAGTCAATAAAATGCACATCTTCATTCCATGCATCAAATAAAACAAACAAATTCACAAGTCACAAGTTTATCAAAACGCGCGGATTTTTTTGTTGTTGCTAAATCAACATGTTTAAGAGGTCGGGGCAATACCCTTTGATGATTTCGAAATTTTTCTTAGTCCATATTTTGGTCTAATTGAGGACGCACTCCGATTAAAGATACACTTTACCCTGAAATCCCACGAAATGTAATCTCTTTGGTTAGTTTCCAAGGTCCGAGTGTCAAAATTCTACCATATTGTGTAATATTTACAGAGAAATGAGGGGGGAAACGAAACATTGGCATCCGGACATTTAGACTGGCGCCGCACATCGTGCAGTGAAGCCTGTCCGACGGCTTCCAAAAACCGTACATTTTCAAGGGATGGTCGTGTACCTTATATCCTCCTTTTTAAAACCCTCCTACTGTTTAAAAGGTCAAAATCAGTCAAAATTTCCTTCCTCCTCCCCTGCTATACTTTTACACAGACATGATCAGATTACATGTGGTTTTGTACTATGGCAGGAGGGTCAAAAACAATCACCTTGACTGATTTTGACCCATACAACAACATGGCTCAGAATGTATGTGCATAGGAGGGTTAACCCTCCTATGCATGACCTTAAATTTTTCAACAATAGCAACTTTAGGTCCCCTTCAATTTGGGAGTATTATATATGTTTTCTTCAAACTAAACTTGATTCAGTGCTCTATTTGAAATTTAGTAATTGATCCCCAAAATGATTTTATAAAATGACATCTGACGCAACTGTAAACATGCGATACAAAAACGTACAAAAAATACAAAACTTATGCCAATCACGCAACACAACGCTTTCGTAATTATACATGTGAAATGATTTAGCTTGCAATAGAATGGCAGCTGGCTTACTGGCTTAAAGGGGATGTTGACTGCGGAGAGAAATCTGCGTCATTATGCAGTTTTATGTAGATTAGGGCATATTAAAATACCGAGAGACGATTATTTCTGTCGGAAAAAAAGAATAAAAAAATTACTTTTTGAGAGCCGATTTTATCAAGTCTTGTCTATAGCCCGCTTGTGCCCCATTTGTGTAAAAGTCGTCGTTGTGGGCAGAAAACAAATATGACGCCATAAGACAAAGCCCCTTTTATGCCCATCGATAAACTGACCGTTGCGCGCAGTGCAGGTAACTGAAGCATAGCTGTCATATTAACACTCCCACTTTATCACTGATCTCTGTGTATAAGGAGAACGAGGGTGACGGTAGACCCTGGGGACAAGGCAGACAAACCCATTGCATTGGGAGTGTTAACATGGCGGTCGGTGGCTTCAACTTGAACAGCCAATGCGCTATCCAGTTTACATACAGATCGGTGTTTATGCCTCGTCTGGACACAAAATGGGAGGCCGTTTTATGACGTCACATTTGTTTACTGCCCACAGAGACTTCTTTTTAGACACCAGCGGACTATAGACGGGACTTGATTAAAAACAGCTCTCAAAAGTAATTTTGTTTAATTGTTTCATGGGAGAAATAACTGCCTGCTTTATTTTAATATACGTTAATCTACATTTTAAAAAAATGACGCAGACTTCTCACAGCAATAAATATCCTCTTAAGAAATACAGTTTTAAAAGGTTTAGGAAAGCTGTGAAAGTTTAATTTGACACGAAAGTTTAAACCTATAATGTGGAGATTTTTTCAGAGAACTGATAAATAGATATGCATGTAAATAACGCCTTGTAGTCAGAAGACCTTATCATAAAATTAAGCGACCTAAATTCACGGA